>CM076578.1:577663514-577770592 GCA_034641835.2 Pinus albicaulis | reverse complement strand
TCTACCTACCCCTAGTAGACCTTGGGAATCCATCTCCATGGATTACATGTCAGGCCTGCCTTCTACTAAGCAGGGAAATGACTGTGTTTTTGTGGTCGTCGACAGATTCTCGAAGATGGCCATTATGGCGGCCTGCAAGAAGAATATCACAGCAGAAGCCACTGCTAAACTCTTCTTTGAACGAGTGTGGGTGCATTTTGGGATCCCACAGTCTATCATATCAGATCGGGATAGCAGGTTCCTCAGCACATTTTGGTCCAGCCTCTGGTCGATGTTGGATACCAAGCTCACCAAGTCCACAGCTTTCCATCCCCAAACAGATGGCCAGACAGAGGCCGTCAATAGAATGATTGTACACATTCTATGCATGTACAATTCAAAGCATCCACTCACATGGGACGAGAGCCTCCCTTATGTACAACATAGTTATAATCGTGCTCTCCATAGTTCAATCGGCCATAGCCCCTTTCAGGTGGGCTTGGGATTCCAGCCACTATGTCCCATTGACGTAGCCATGCCATTTTCAGCTGCTCAGGCCAATTCAGCTCATGTCCAGTCTGAAGTTGAAAAAGCCAGTAGTTTCATCGAGCGCATTCAACACATCCGCCAACAGGTTCATGATATATTGGAAAGAGCCAATGCCAAGTACAAGCAACGCCATGATCAACACCGGGTGCCACACAACTTCCAGGTGGGTGACAAAGTATGGCTACATTTGCGGAAGGAGCGCCTCACTGGACCCCACCGCAAGCTTCGCCCGCTCCGATACAGGCCGTACACCATCACCAAGGCTGTAGGGAACAATGCATTCGAGCTCAGTATTCCACCATTCCTTGGTCTGCACCCAGTCTTCAATGTGGATCGCCTTCGTCCTTACTTCCCACCTCTACTGGACACCTCGGACATTGCGGAACAACTCACACCAACTGAGTTAAATCCAGACTGCATGGAACAGGCCACCACAGATTGCATCATGGACATGCAAATCAAGAACACTCGCCAGCAGAAGATCCAACTATGTCGGGTTGTCAAAGCTGGCCAACTCCTGCACCAAGGAAAGTGGTTCACCAGGGACCAAGTTCAGCAGAAATTTCCTCATCTCATGGAGGAACTTAACACAATGGGGACCATTGCTTCCTAAGGGGGGAGGAATGATCCAGGTGGATATTGGTGGTCACCCGCCTATTCCACTTGGGGCTCCACCATTTTCTATTTCAGTTTTTCAGTTTCGGCACAGTTTACTATTTTTAACAGTTTTTCGGGTCCTAAACTTCCGGAGTCGTTTTGAGGCCCTAAACGACGTTTTTTGGGAAAACGAAGAGCAACATGGGTCCATGGACCAAGACCAATGTTGCTCGTTCCAAATTTTTATTCCTCGGATAGATCTTTCTAACGAGGTATGGTAGGCGTCAAACGGAGATCGTATGCCAAAGTTACGCCCCTGGGAAGTTGAAACACCAATTTACCCAAACGGGGCCCATAATTTTGGCGTTTCATCTCCTAGGGTTAGGTTTTTGGTTGTTTAGGATTTCCCATTGTTTCTAAATGATAAATAGGCCCTCGAGCCTCATTGTAACTGAGTTCAGAGGCCTGTAGCTGCCACATCTCTTCTCATAGATAGCTACCAGCGCCCTAGCTAGTTTTATTTCCATTCTGTCTGTAAGCAAATTTCAGTTCTTTGATATTAATGAAATGAAGTGTTATTTCCGCTGCATCTATGTATTTATGTTTATATGTTTATTCTGTTGCGTTCCTGCATAAATCCGGATCAAGATCTGACTGTGTGGAATATAGAGACAAATATTGCATACTCTGGACCAATTTTTGATAAAATGGAAAGAATCAACTGATTTTCTTGCATGGATTTATCGATCCCGCATCCTTTCAGCTAAAGTAATGAGGTTTTATACCTTATGAAAAAATTTTGAATGTTCTCAAAATTTCTCGGATCTAATGAGTTTAACTCATTTTCGAGAATGTGACCTTGCATTTCATCCTGTTTTCCAAACAATCCTTCCAAAGTTTTCCATACTTCATTTGGAGTTGAACATCATTCAACATGAAATAGCAATTCTAGAGAGATAGATAAACATAGGATGCCGAAGGCCTCATCCATGCGATTGAAATATCTTGTTTTCTCCATTGTCGAGGTTGGTTCAACTTCTGTTTCCATGGTTATTTGAAATAAGCCTCTACTTCTGAGTAATTATATGGAGTAAGAATTGCCGATTGTGGAAACTCCAATTTAGACTCCATGCTTTGTTGTTGCTTCAATCTTTTGAAACTGCAAATAAAATTGCTTGTGCACTGATTACAAATCCTACGCTCTAATAACATGTAAGATTTTGAGATACGAAGATCTAGATTTGAAAAACAATGAACAAACTTGCAAGAGAAGGAAGGAGCGAGCAAGAATAGAGAAAAGAATGAAATTGATTCTTCAATATTAGTTTTGGAATAAATACATAAAAATAACTAAGTTAAGCTTAGTTGTACATGCAATAACTATAGATAGTTAAAGCTAACTTAAGCTAAGTGTGCTTTATGTTATGTTAATGTGCACATGTACCACATGCAAGAAGTAAGTTAACTTAACTAAGCAAGTGCACATTACATGCAAGCAATAAGTTAACTAAATCTAATCTAGGTGCATGTACACCAACACAGCTAGTCTAGGTGCATGTATACTAACACATTTTAACAACAAAAATGAAAAATAAATTTTATTATTAACAAAAGGCGGGATAGGTCTAAACAGATGCAACGACAATATCCTCGATTACAACTATAGAGCAAATTCTTCGCTAAAGAAAAAATGTTAAAATCTGCCCACACTTATGATATTTATATAATATTGATGAAGACTACTAACAAGAAAGTCAAGACATAGTTTCACGAGAGCGAAGAAGCCATGAATTTCAGGTGGGGCCGCAAATGTAAGCGTGAAGTAAGATAACATATGGGATAACATAGTGTTGACATCATATCCTCCCAACAGGAGTTAAAAAAAATGGAAAGATATATAGACAGAAATAAACGTGCATGGATGTAGCATATGATGTATTTTTCACATCAGGTGTTAGAAGGTTTAGCCAGCTAAGCATTCAATGAACACATCTTATCTCATGCTTCGTACGGAAGTAACGTGCCCCGACATTTGAAAACAGATAGAGGTTTGACTTGGTTGAAGCAGATAGCGGTGGCAACAAATTCATCTTTATCTCACACTTCAAATTATAAATTTACAATAATTATTAGCCATATTTTTCTAATTTTGATATCTTATTTATCTTTCTTTTAAAAATAACAAGTATTGTGTTTTTACTTTTGATATTTCACTTAATATTTTAGAATACTCATGTGGTTTTAATTATTTTATGGGGGTTTTAATTATTTTATGTAAATTATAATAGGTAATCATTTCAGGGTTATATCAACATATTGGGCATCTATTTCATTAATATGAATAGAAATGTGTGTTTTTTATTTAGTATTTATTGATATTTAACTTTTATTTAAATATATATTATATGTTTTTAATAATTATATAGATAAAAGAATTTTCGGATTAATCACATCATTAGGATTAGGTCGACATTTCGAACCAACTAATGTGGTTCATCCTCATACAGGTGGAGAGACTGATCGATTTCGATGAATAGATAGTGGAGATGCATCAATGCCTGGAAATAACCATTAGGAAATTAGTTCGTTAAAAATAAATAAATAAATAAAATTAAAATTAATTACAAATATGTTAATAAATTATTAATTACTTAAAAAATAAATATAATAGGTACTAGGGGGAATTTTTAAATATATAATTAATTAATTGTTTAAATAAATTAATACGAAACAAAGCTACCTAAGAAATATTAGGGTGGAAATTTTTAAATAAATAAATAAAATAAAATACCAAATAAATTCAATAAATTTTTAAAAATGGCGGTTTATAAATTATTAAATGAAATATAAAAGGTAATAGAGAGGGTAACCTTTTAATTTAATCAAATAAAATAAATTAATTAAATATTCCGATAAAATAAATAAATTAAATAAAAAATAATAAAATATAAAAATATAAAAATGCCCCAGATGCGGGTGTCAAGGTGTAAGCATACGGTGATGGGCTTGCACGACGGCACGTGGCAAGGCCACATGGCCACTCGTAGGCCTCATTTATGGCGCCTCCATGTCATTAAAACTCAAGGCCATCACCTTGTGCGGCATTTATGCCGTTGTGGGTGTCGAGGCCATCAACATTTCAAAATGCTGCCCTCTGGTTCTCCTCCTCATCTCCTCGTCTCTGGGCTTGGGTTACAGTTATCGCCTCAGCTCCGTTTGTTGGTTTCTATATCGTATTTTCTTTTTCCTGTCCGATTTGGTTGCTCCCCAGAGGCTGAGGAGCTCAGCTCTCGCACCTCCCTCGGCTGGCGATGCAACTTGGGCTGCTGTGTTGAATTCCTCCCTAACTTCCATTATTCTTAGAGCCCTTTCTGTCCTCTGCAATCCTCTACCTCTTTCGAGCTCAATTCGTCCTTTGCCTCTTTGTTTGCCACTGCCAACTCTGTCAACTCCCTCTTGCTGCGTGTTGACATGCCTCGGCTCAAGCATCGCTTGAGATGCTGAAGAGGCAGTTCCAGGGCACACTCTTATGGCCGGCGTTGCTCTTCCACTTCGAGCTCCTCGTCATCTTCTCATGAGCGTCTTCAAGGTCGCTACCCCGACACACGCAGTGGGCGTGGTTGTCTGGCCACCTCCTCCCCTAGGCGCACTGCCTCTGGATACATTGTGCCTCCTCTCTCTCGTCCCACTGCCTCTGCCTCTTTGCATAGCCCGACTACTGCTCATTTCCATTTCCAGTGCAGCACCAACCGCCCTCTTGTTATGGCGATATTTTCGTGATATCCCTGAGGTGATCCCTAGCCCCTCCTCGCCCACCTGCCCGGGTAACATGCCTGGTCCCTCTGACATTGTGCAACCTCCTCAAGCTCCCGAAGGGGATACTTCTCGCAAGACGAGAAAATGCAGCTCGAGCCATCTACAGGACAAAGGCAAATAGGAAGGTGGAAGCGGTTCAGGTGCGGCAGAAACTCAACGTGGCCCTTACTAGACGATGATGATGGGTATTGCTGTCAGATTGAAGAAGAGCCTCCCTCATATGACTATGGTCTTTAGTTCTACAGGCCTTGACCAAGTAATTTTTTCCAGTTCTCTTGTTATTTTTGTTGTTTTGGGATGTATTAGTCTATGTCATGATGTAGTTGGTTTCCTCCATAGAGGCAGCATTACAAACCTTACATGGGCTGGTTTGCCCATGTGGGCAGCTCGATTTTTGTTATTTTGCTAGACTTGTGCCACCACTTATGGCCTGCACTATTGAGGCTGTGGCCTCACTGTAACATATGTTTTACTAATAAAATTACTCTTACTTAGAATATATATATATATATATATATATATAAACAAAAATACCTTAGGGAGGGGAAAAATTATTAAAATAAAAATTTTATAAAGTAGAACAAAATTAATATATATATATATATATATATATAGATAATAAAAATAAATAAATAAATAAATAATATATAAAAATAAATCAATAAATTAATAAAATAAAATAAAATAAAATAAAATATAAAATAAAACATAAAATAACAAAGTTTACTTGGCGAGAACCGGGGTCCAAATCCTACTTAATTTCCAACAATCATCACAGTTGAGATTCTTAGCATGTCGTTCAATTTCGATCGCCTCCCTTAATTTCCTATGGTGGAAGTGATCAACATTAGCGACGGCTTTTGAGTCTTCAATAGAAACATGGTGGTAGGATTTTTCCACAGGTTTAGCAATAGCCGAGGTATGGGACTGATTATGTCTAATATCTGCAGCATGCTCCTGGATTCTCTACCTAATGGATTGACATGTTTCTCCTATATAGGGAGTTCCACAAGAACAAGGAATCAAGTAATTCCCTTTCATGTCTATTGGGTCGATAGGGTCTTTAACAGACCTAAGAGAATTTCTAATAGTGCAGAGAGGTTCGAAAGAAGCAGATATATTATTTCTTTTAAGGATATGGGAAATTTTGTTCGTTGTCCCCTATATAAATGGGAGATGGACCTTGGAAATAGGATCCAACTAAGTAGATTTTCCACTCAATCCTTTATACACCTTCTGAAAGGCTATAAGACCTTGAGATCTACTATAACCATTATTTTCGAAAACATCAAGAAGATGAGATTTCTCTGATTCCAAGGAATTTTCATCACATATTCTAAGAGCACGAGTCGCAAGAGTACACAGGACACCAAATTTCTAAGCAATAAAATGATGGGATCCAACATGAAGATATTGTTCTGTGTGAGTCTTCTTGCGAAAAACCCTGTGAGAAATGGAGCAATCTTCATTCCTTGAGAGAAGGATATCAAGGAAAGGGAGGCAACCATCAACCTCCACTTCCATCATGAACTTGATGGAATCAGATAGTGAGTTCAGGTGCCCAAGGAACAGATCTAATTTCTCCCGACCATGGGGCCAGATGACACAAGTATCATCTATGAACCTATTCCACTTCCTAGGGCAGAATTTAGTAGAGGCTAAGGCCTTGATTCAAAATCCTCCATAAACAAGTTAGCAACAACGGGGGAAAGATAGGAGCCCATCGCAACACCACAGGTTTGCTCATAAAACTCACCTTGAAAACTGAAGAAAGTCAAGGTGAGGCAAAGGCTAACCAATTTAGAGGTGTTCTCATCAGAGATCTGTTTAATGACATTAACGACTTCTTGGATGGGGATCTTGGTGAATAAGGACACAACATCAAAGATAACTAAAAGCTCACCAGGTTGCAGCTTGAGCTAACTCATTTATTTCATTACATTTATTGTGTAGCAGTTACATATTCTTTGTAACCAAACATCTACATATAAATGTAATAGGGTCTAGGGCGTAGGGATCTAATTTTTAGAACACCTAATTATATTTCAAGTGGATCTCTATGTAATTTTTTCAATGACAGGAATAGCCTTCCATAAGTGAGAAGAAAATTGAGATGCATAGTGCATTTACCTGTGTTTGGAATTTCTCCTTTGAGAAAACAAAAATTTCACTAGATTACCTCTGGCTATAGTTATGGCTCTGGCTCTAGCTCTGTCTCAATTCTTTATTAGAGAATTGTTGGTGAATAGATCAAGTAAATATCTCTCCCACCTAGATCAATTCAGGTAAGAAACTATGGGCCTTGCATTATTAAATATTGAAAGAAATAAAAGGCCCAAGTTTTTTAAGAAAACATATAGAGACTTTCCCAGAGAAGATTATATACATAAAGAGATAAGCATACTTTCTCTGAGAAGATTATATACACATAGAGATAATCAAGGTTCTCTACAACTTGGTAGGGGAATATTTGAGCTCCTCCATGGGGAATTTGCAGTTTTCCTAAATATTCCTGTGTATCTAATTCTCTTGAATAATGTAAATGTATTTGTATGTATCTCTTAAATAATGTATATTTTATGTACATCTCCAATTCTCTTAAATATTGAAAATTTACAGTGTATACATTCTCTAAAATAGTGTAGCTTTTCTATACATGTCTTATAATTCTATATGGTCAGTGAAATAAAAGATGAAAATTGAACATTGCAGGGCATGATGGGTATGCTTGAATGTTGTTCTATCTAGTGATAACCAGACTTCTATACAACTGTATTTTATTTAATTATGTACAAACTCATTTATGTTGTGAGAAAATCTTAAAACCCTATATTCTCTTTTAAAGAGTTTTAAGATGATATCAAGATAAAATGAAAAATAATTGTTAGGTAAGATTACTGTCATCCCTTGCCCATGTATGTAGGTATTTTGTAATCCTATCACTCAAAAATTGATTTTATATGTTTTTCGATTTATTTTAGGTTTAGTAAGTATGCATTGCAATATGATTATGAGGAAAAATAGATTTTACAATATAACAGAAATATGCATGAAAGTGAATCAAAATGAATCTCCCTTTTCCAGAGAATATATATTTACAACAATAGTTTCCTAAGAAAATTTCAGGCTTGAAAAATGTGAATTAGCCTCCCTTATTTATTCTTGTCTTCAATGTGCCACCATTGAGAAAATAAGAATTTTTTTCTACATTTGTTGTTGAATGAAGATCTGGCGATATGATGGATCTAGGCCATAAATTGAGAAATGTGAATTAGCCGCCTTTATTTTTTCATCTTTTCAATGTGGCACCATTGATACAATAACCATTTTGTGGATGAAGTTGTGGTGGTATGGTGGTATTTAGCCCAGAAATTGAGATTTCATTAATATGAGCTAAATCAATTAACACAAAAAAGCCAAGAGAAAATCTCCATGCAGGAAAAATATAAATAAATAAAAAAGTGCCTTCCCTTGCATTGTAAGCAAGGAAAAGCAGAGAATGTTGTACATGTGATGTTGTGATAATGTTATGTTTCTCATAATGGTTTATAAATTAAATTGAATCAATAATAATTAGCGGTCTCTAACTTTTTATGAGAATATAGATGGCTTATTTTTAGTGTTGGTTGATTTTAGCTCAAAGGCTTATTCTCTGCATAAAAAAATAGAATAAATAGAATGAATATCTTAAAATATTGTAGTCATGATTTACATATTTTTGATCACATAGTATAGTTAGGTGGTTAGTTAGATAGTTAGCTTTATGCATTCAAGTTTTTTAATTGTGTTTTATAATTATAATATCTAATTTGATAAATACATTATTGCTAGAAAGAATTAACATGTCATACATCAATCTTTATTAGCATCATGAGAAGCACGAAATAATATGGGATGGAGGAGAGTTGTGTGTTAATCAAATTTAATTAAAAAAAAATATTTTTAGTTACTTTATCGTCCAAATTTTATTCATATTGATTCATATTTAAATAATAACCAAAGCATATTTAAAAAAAAAAATATTTCTATTCCTCTTAAATATTTCTTAATTTATTTTAAAAGAATAATATTTCAATGTTTTTCTTAAAGTATATTTAAAACTTTAATTCTATGATGAAAGTTAGAACACTATTTTGCATAAAATAAAATCATTTATAACACCACTGAACAGTGGTTTTATTTTAAATTAAAATGAATAAACATTAAAACAAACATAAATATAATTTTTATAGTTTTCAATTAAGGTGTGTGTTATAATTATCTTTAAAAGTAGATCTATTATTTTAGGAAATGATATATGGCAATACATGTCTACAAATGTTTTTCTGATACAATTTTTCCAAATTAACAAACTTATCTATCTCTTTGCACTTTTTGAAACAATTGCTAATAATATTTATATTTAGAATAGCCATGTAAAAACAATTGGTAGTAATATTTATACTTAGAATTACCCTTGTTTGGCTTCACCTACCAACCAGGGTAGCTTGTAAACATGCACGAGGGTATCATTTGAGAACATTTGCAAACTTTCGTTTCGACGTGGATCTTGGTTAGCTCCATCGTTCTCTGTCGAATAGCACATCCTTCTCGTGTAAATCGTAAGGAAGAAGGGGCCTAGACGTAATTATTATTATTATTTATTTATTTATTTTTAACTTGGAAAGGGAAACAAAAACCTCG
Organism: Pinus albicaulis; assembly: GCA_034641835.2. NCBI lineage: Eukaryota > Viridiplantae > Streptophyta > Pinopsida > Pinales > Pinaceae > Pinus > Pinus albicaulis. Next base: position 577,760,968 of record CM076578.1, on the reverse strand, counting down.
CGCTCCACTGCATTAATAACATACATTCTGCACCGCATACATTCTGCACCGTGTGTTTTAACTGTGTTATATAAATATAAACTGATCTTTCAGTTAGTTTTATTTCTGGTATAAACCAACCTTCCTATTTATTGTAGGAAACGGTCACCTCGGCGAAGGATCTGCCTTTACGGGAACCCATTTTAATAAACTCCATGCTGCTTACTGGAACCCAAAATAAAATAAATGTGAAGGACCTTATGCTTCACGGGTCTTGATATAGTCAAAGTAATCAGATTAGGCATGGTTGCATTTGCTCAACTATCATAAATATCTTGAAATGGATACATGAAAAAATTACATGAAAAAATTGAATACACTACAGTAGAAAAGATGACTACGATAGAGTTGGATGTGTACCTTTTTTGAACAATAATCGCACCACTAGTTGTTGATTCATGCTTCTGGCAAGGAAGCATACTATAAGCTATTCCTTTTGGTATACAAATCTTATAAATGGGCTTCCCTCCCTCGGTCAGTAGCAATGAGATAAGCCCATAAGCCTCAGTTCTGCAATCCAGAAATGAGATCAGATGTATTACATTGTAATTTGCTATTATATATTAAAAATAAAAAAAATAAAAAAAAATTGGTATAGTCATATCAATTAAACCATTGGGTTTATCTTTAAAGGTTAGGATTATGGTTTATCTTTAATGGTGATGTATTACAATGTAATTTGCTATAAAAAATAAATAAATAATTGATATAGTGATATCAATTAAATCATTGGGTTTATCTTTAAAGGTTGGGATTATGGTTTATCTTTAATGGTTGAGATTATCTCTGGAGGGTGGAAGGAATGATGGTTAGCTCCCCCTCAAATTCAATTTTTTATTTTATTAACCCATGAGTTAAAAAAAACCAATCTCAGTAGCATAATAAACAATTAAGTAGCATATAAGCTTTCATCTTTTCAAGTGCCTCATATAAGGCCTTCCTATGTCGCTTAGAAAGCCACTGCAGTTATAGTCACAGTAAGATACTTCGTTATTACAAAAACAGCTTGAGTTCAAAACTTAATTTGCATTGTACAAAGAAATGCATGCTTTTCTATTTTCTATTTCCACTGTATCTGATTTTCTATTTTTTTTTAGTACTAAGTGACTAGGTTCTTTCCACAACATAGGTAAATCCTTTTCGATATACTCAAAATATGACAAGATGCTTAATTGCATATATATTCTCTTTCCAATTAAGACGGTTAAATAAAACATCTATTTACTTAATACGTCAAAAAAGTTATTAAAACAATTGGAAAATTAATGTTGTAATGCATAGAATTTAGATCATGATGCCGGAATCTGAAACCGAAATAAGCTTAGTTATCTCAAATTTTCTGGTCATCATAATATAAATACTAAAATGATGTTGGGAGCAAATCTAGTGCATAGAGCCCGAATGTAACAGTCCGTTGTACTGTTGAATACCAAATACAATTACGCCAAAATTCGGTGCAAACTCGAAGTAAGATATTAAATTGAAAAGTACGTTGGCAAAAACTTACAGTTCCAACACGATGGATAGCCTGGTCAAGAAGTAAGGAGATGATATCATATATATTAAAAATCCTCATCTCAGATGAAAACCTCTTAGAAATAAACATCTCCATTTACATAGTAGTACGTAGACTATATAAATATAATACAAATATGCTTATATTATGATTATTTATATACTTTAAATAAATTTATATATTAAGTTTTGGGTTAGTTTAATTTATTGCTATTTTTTTATTATAATGAAGTGTATGAGAATTGAAAATTTAAACCCTTTCACCAACCTATGTATATAAAAAAGGTGTAAATAGGTATTTAGATGTGATATTAATATTTAGGAAAAGATCATACATAAAGACTTAAAGATTATGATTATAATAATAAGATGGAATAAACTCTATATTATGAACAACTAATTCAATTCCCATTTATTTTAATCCAAAATAAAACCAATATACATTTTATTTAATATTAATAATCTTATTCGATATTTTAGATACAGTTTTCAAACTATAAAATAAAAATAAAAAAGTTAGTTTTATATAATAATACTGATATTTTATTATTTTAAATATTAAATAATATATTAATTTAATCATTATTTTAGTTTAGCGATACAATACTTATTTGATATACAATTAGTAGAATATGATTTTTTTTTCTTTAATATATTATTAATATTGAATTATGACATTAATATTGAATTATGATTTAATATAATATTAAGATATATTGAAAACATTGTTAAAACATTTAAATAGCTTTAATAAAAATTTAATATAATATGTGAGGTGTATTAATAATATATTATTTCACTTATTTATGATGTCTTATCTATAAATTAATCTATTCATTAAAACATGTTGATTGTGTTTGACTATTGTTGACATGGTCAACTATAGTAAACATGGTTATGGTTGACTATTGTTTAACATGGTCGACAATGGTCTACATGGGCATCATGGTAAATAACAGTCAACATGACTACCTTGGTGAACCATAGTTACCACTGACATGATGGCCTACTAGTAGGTGACCCATTGTCAACCATAGTGAACTATATTGAATTATGGTGGATGGCCATTGTTGGCCATGGACACCTTAGTGGATGATCATGGTTAGGCATAGTCAAATCATGGTTGAGCATCAACAACCACCATTTCAATGGTAACCATAGTGAAATCAAGGTCAACTATAGAGACATCATAGTCGAAATATGGTCAACCATAGTAAAACCATATTCAAACCATGGCCAACCATGGTCCAATGTCGCATTGTAAGAAAGATCAATAAGGAAGTCAATTGTGGTCAACCATGGTCAATAACTATAGAAACATTGTGACAAAGGTTTTCTTATGGAAAAATGTCGCATTCTGACAACCATGTTCAACTATGGTCCAACGTCTCCTTGTGACAAAGATTGTCTAGATATGAAAATAAATCAAGGTCAACCATGGTCCAACGTCATATTGTGACAAAGATTGTGTCAATATGAAAATCAAACATGTTTATTTAAGGGTTTATAATATTTATCGTCGATTTTATATACCTTGGGTTTATATTATTCCCTTGGGTTTTTAATATTAATCTATAGGGTGTATTATTCCCTTGGATTTATAATATAAAGCAAGGAAAACCATGGTCAATCATAGTCAACCATGGTTTATAAAATCAGTTATGGTCAACCATGATCCAACGTCGCATTGTGACAAAGATTCTATGAATATGAAAATCAACCATGGTCCAATGTCGCATTGTGACAATAATTGTCTTGATATGAAAATCAATCATAGTCAATCATGCTCAACCATGTTTATTTTAAGGTTTATAATATCTATCTCATGGTTTATATACCTTGGGTTTATAATATTAATCCCTTGGGTTGAATATTATTCCCCATGGTTTATAATCCCTTAGGGTTTTAATATTAATCCATTGGGTTTATTATTCCATTAGGTTTATACATATAAATTAATCTATCGATTAAAACATGTTAATTGTGGTTGATTATTGTTTACATGGTTAACTATAGTCAACATGATTATGGTTGACTATTATTCACCATGGGCATCATAGAAAATAATAGTCAACATGACTACTGTGGCGAAGCATAGTTACCATGAACATAATGACCCATCAGTAGGTGACCCATTGCCAACCATAGTGAACTATATTGAACTATAATGGATGGCCATTATTGGCAATGGACACCTATAGTGGATAGTCACGGTTAGGCATAGTCAAATCATGGTTGAGCATCAACAACCACAATTTCAATGGTAATCATAATGAAATCATGGTCAACTATAGAGACACCATAGTGGAAATATGGCCAATCACAATCAAACCATATTCAAACTGTGGTGAATGATGGTCAACCATGATCCAACGTCGCATTATGAGAAAGATTGTCTCAATATGAAATTCAATTGTGGTCAACCATGGTCAATAAGCATGTACACATTATGACAAAGATTGTGTCATGGTCCAACATCGCATTCTAACAACCACGGTCAACCATGATCCAATGTCTCATTGTGACAAAGATTGTCTAGATATGAAAATAAAACAAATTCAACCATGGTCCAATATTGTATTGTGACAAATATTATCTCAATATGAAAATCAACCATGTTTATTTAAGGGTTTATAATATTTATCTTAGGGTTTATATTATTCTTTTGGGTTTAATATTATTCCCTTGGGTTTTTAGTATTAATCTCTTGGGCCTATTATTCCCTTGGATTTTTAATATAAAGAAAGGTCAACAATGGTCAATCATAGTCAACCATGACCATCCATGGTTTATAAAATCGATCATGGCTAACCATAGTCCAACGCCACATTATGACAAATATTCTTTGAATATGAAGATCAACCATGGTCCAATGTCGCATTATGACAATGATTGTCTCAATATGAAAATAAATCATAGTCAACCATGGTCAACCATGTTTATTTTATGGTTTTTAATATTTATTTTAGAGTTTATATACCTTGAGTTTATAATATTAATACCTCAGGTTTAATATTATTCCTTTAGGTTTATAATCCCTTGGGGTTTTAGTATTAATCTGTTGGGTTTATTATTCCCTTGGGTATATAATATCAATCCCTTGGGTTTATTAATCTAAGGGTTCATATTCCCCAAATGCAAGTGCTCTTTAATGCTCTCTCCGTCAGCCATCTGGCCTTACCGTCGCCTGGAAACCGTCCTCGTCACAAGGAGGCACATGGCCCCACCGTGGGTGTTATTTACTGTGGTGTGGGTGCTATTTACTTTGCCAGCCCTGCTATGTTCGTCGCGTCCTCTCTCCACCAGCTATGACTTAACTCCACCCTCAGCGACTTTACTCATGTGCGTACTAGTAGCTGGCTACCTCTGGCATATATGGACAATGGGCTTGTCCCTTAGACATTCTCCCTCAGCTTTTCTGTCATTTTCAGTGTTGGCTTTGTCATCCCCTACGGTGATTTCACTCCTCCCGTGGCCTTACACCATCCCTTAACCTGTTTGTGCCAAGCTGCTCTCTGTCACTCAGCATGTCTGCCTGTATCACTTCCTTTGCATTCTTGTAATTCGATCTCCATCATGCCATGACACCACCATATGCGACGCCACAGAAGTGGAGGTCGTGGCTCTCCCTCCTGTCCTCCCATTCATGCCATGACAGAGAGGACTATGGATTTTTCACTGAACTTGGACGTGCTAGAGGTCCTGGATCCTCATTGCCTCTCTGCCCATTTATCCCTGCACCTTCCTGAAGCCTCACCCGACCCATCTAGCTCATGCTCCAGAAAGCAGATGCGCAATTCCACGATGTCTCCTCCCTCCCTCAATATTTTGCGCGAAATGGTGGCGTTGTCAGTTAAGTCTGCCTAGGACATCTCGAATAGCAGTAGCAACTACAGCTCTGATGAGGAAGACAAATTTTCTGAGACAGGTGGCCGCACAACCTCCTCTCTAGCATTGGACCCCCAGTTGTCCAAGCACAAGGAAGACATCCCTGAGTACAGTTGCTTCATCGAGGAAGAAACGCCTCATTAGCGTTTTCAGGATGATAAGAAGTAGCAAGCATAATTTCATGGTTTCCACTTGTCACGATTTTCTATGTTATGGTCTAGTTCTCTTATCTTTTCATTTTTCGCACTGTATAATTTTTTTCAAAGCTGATTTCCCCACAAGGGAAGCATTTTCCTTGCTACATGGACTAGTTTCCCTTCCCGATAGCCCCACTTTTGATTTTTTGAACTTGCTATTTCTCACCGAAATTGGCTAACGCAGCAATTCCGGATGGACGATGAATGTATCTATGTGCTTTCTATTATATAATAGAAGTAGCCATATTTAGAAGAAAAAAAATATAAGGGTTAATATTCCTAAGGTATAATATTATTTATATGGTTTATAGTATTAATCCTAGGGTTTAATACAAATCCGTTAGGTTTATGATCATGGTCAACGCCACATTGTGAAAATGATTGTCTCAGTATGAAAATCAACCATCGTCAGCCATGGTCAATCATGGTGAACCATTATGACAAAGGTTGTCTCTTGGTCCAATGTCACATTGTTTTTATTAAATAATTAATTTATATTACACAATTTAAAATTAAATCACAATAAATTACATTTAATATTAAATAATATTAAATCATACTTAATGATTATTATTAATTATAACCATAATAATACTATTTTTTTATAATAGTTCTTTTTTAATTTTATTTATAATTTTATATGTTTATTAATGGTAGATATAGATGAATCCTTTGACTTATTTCAATCACATTAATTTTTGTAATGTGGGTGTGCTAGTTAGAGAAAGTTTCATAATATCGAAAAATGAAAACACATTTACTAGTGAAAAAATTTCATGAACTAAATGCAAGGGACGTTAGAACATGATGCAAATGCATCTAACCTAGGTTAATCTTTTACTAGGGGAGTTCGTTACAAAGTGAGAATTTAATTAATTATTGTATTTTTCCTAAAGTTTTAAGAGAGAACTAGGATTATTGTAAATAGGAGAAGATTACAGAGGATAGGTTTGAGAAGTTTATGGATTAGTTAGCTCTTATCTAGGGATAAGGGATTGAATGAGAGATTTTAAAGATTAGATGACAGGTGTTAGGGATTATGAGAGATATTTTGGGAGTTAGCTTAGGATCTAGAACTTCATTAGGTTCTAATCCAATTGTATAAATAAATGTGAGTCTATGAGGCATGAAACATGTATAAAATGTTCTAATCCAACTGTATAAATAAATGTGAGTCTATGAAGCATGAAACATGTAGAAAAAAAGTGTGTATATTTTGTGTGTGAGAGTGGAGAATGTGATAGCCAAGCATGAAGCCAACAGTGTACATATTTTATTTATTGTTTAATTATTTCAGATATTAAATGTTCATTTAATTCAAGTTTTATGTGTGTTTATTGATAAGTTGCAGTGAGAACATATCATTTAAAAGGATATTAGAAGTTCTTCATTGCAATATCCTTGGTTTTGAGTATGAGTAGAACTTATGTATATGTTGGCTGCATATATCTAAGATTGTTTTATTTAGAAGATTGTGAGTAATATCATTTTTAATAAATATGATGAAAAAAATAATTAAAATTTTATCATAATTGATAATCTGTGTATACGGTAACAAGACCGTGGAGAAATTGATTCATAGATTACGAATTTAAATCATAAACATTCAATAAAAATTTATATCAATTCAAACTATTGAAAGAAAACTATGCTAGGAGTAAATTACACTCGTTACCTGTAAGTCTGTAACTAATGTCGTAACTCATTATAAGTTGTCAACTCATTAATTAATAATAATAGAGCAGGTTCCCCGAATGGTCAGATTATTCTGATCAATCAATGATTAGTTTTATTGAGCGCTAGAAAATTATGCGAGCAGGTTCGCTAATGGTCTTAGTCTGAAACATAATCAACGATCATATGGGAAAAACTTACATTGAAAAATCATGAATCAATACGATATCAACAAGGCTATGTGCAATTACATTTAAAAATAAAAATGAAATATTATGTAATGGAAGAATATGAATATAGGTGGTACTTTGAAAGAATGTAATGGGAAAATAGTAATCCAAGAGGGAGAATGAATGCTAAATGGTGGGTGCCAAGTTTCAGTATGGTCTGGCGCCAACATAGTTGCCAGCAGGATAGTAATTGCATGTCATAAAGGTGTCACCGCTCTTACATTTGATGGCCGCACATCCAAATTTAGTGGTTGTTTTCCAAATGATCTGAGTGTAGTGGGTGCAGTCTTGCCCAGAGCTGCAAATATTTTTGGCATAGTTATACCACTTCCTCTCATCCACCCATGCACCAACAGCATCCGTAGCGTTCCAGCGGCTGTCGCTTCCCCAGAAGATGTTCTCTCCGAAAGGCCCTTCGGAATGCTGGAGGAGGCAGTCGCCCCTTCTTTCCCTTGCATATGTACGCGCATACTTTGTAAGCGTGGCATCCCATTTTAGGGCAGGGACTCCCACTTGCCTCCTTGCTTTGTTCTGTGGAACAAGAAATCCCTCAATCATATCAGTAATGCCTGTACCTGCTGCAACCATTTGTATGCTGCTCGTTACAGCAATTAAAGCAGCGAATACAACCAGTAGACACAATCGCCTCCTCATTTTAACAACAAAAATGAAAAGGAAATCTGATTAGTAACAAAGGGCGTGTTGGAATTTTGAGAATTCCAAGTAGAGAGAATAAGCTCTCCTCGTAAACACAGAGAAAATAAACAGGAGACAGAGTTTTCAAGACTTTAAAACAAATTTCTATTCCTTTCAAAACTAATACACATTCTTCCTCAACAGTGAGGGATTCACCAAATATGTATGACTGCTACAGATGCAGTGCCCAGAGAACAATCTCTGTCTCTTCCTCTTTTACAATACTCTGTCTTCTACATTCAACACACTGCTGTGTATTTTTTTTTTACTTCGCGCTGCTGTGCGAATGCAAATTACAATTACTATTGCCATCCAATCAACTTCGCGGGCCTTTGCTTTTATATGACGCGCATATTACAAAAAAACTTAAATCAAAATAAAACCAAATGTACAATTGAAAAACCTTTGCGAAACTTTAAAATGTGAAATGCCGGACGTACGAGTGGGGACCACTACGCAGTCGGCAATCGACAATCGGCCAACGGATTGTCAACATAGTATGTGATTCGCCCAAACTTTCGATTGCGATTGGAACATGACCTCCGATCTTCCGCTTGCGATTGATCGGCAATCGGCAATCGGTGATCGGGAAAAGACTTGGCAACACAAGTTTGTGTCCCATTCAATCTTTCGATTGCGATTGATCGACCCAATAAATTCTTGCCACGTGGTCCTGTGGACCCACGGGCCTCCGCTGCTGTGGGGGTGATTTGTGTAAGTTTCAATATATAAAACGTTCCGCCTGCGGAACTTCTTCCATATCAACAAGACACTGCTTCAACTTATCTTTCCGATTCCGATTCCGATTTGCATATAAGTGGTGGGGACCACTTGTCCGCCAATTCAAAATTAAATTAAAAAAACTTCCGCCTGTTTCTGTTCATTCTGGTTGTTGAGGCCTTTAAGGCCGAAACGACTGTTCTTTAATTCAGTTGGCTCCTCTGTAGAAAAGATCTACAAAATCTTCGTCCTTCCTCTGTGAAGAACGGCTCCGCCCATTACCAAATTAATTTCATCTGCTATTGTGGCTGCGGCCCATCAAGATTAAATTCATCCTTACGGATTCACCAACATTCTTCAATTCAGAGTGCTGCGCACTCAATCTCTGTTGCTGCCGCTGCTGCCTTTGTCCTTTGTTCTTTGTTCTTCCTGCCCAAGGCACGGCAAGTGACTTTAATAATTCAACACTCCCCCTTAAAGTCAGCTGCTAGGTTATTCATCATACCCAAGCATTCTCTTAGAAATTCAAAGGTCTTCTGTCCCAATGGTTTAGTTAAAATATCTGCATATTGCTTCTCTGTTTTACAATGCTGTAAAACAACTTCACCATTATTCACCAATTCTCTGATATAATGATACTTTGTGTCTATGTGCTTTGTTCTTTTATGAAACACAGAATTCTTTGACAATGCAATAGCTGAGCTATTGTCGCAATAAATTACAGTGCCCTTTACCTGTTCTTGACATAGTCTTCTCAACATTCTTCTCATCCAAGTTGCTTGACATGCTGCTGCTGTAGCTGCCACATATTCTGCCTCTGCTATAGATAATGCTACAATAGGTTGTTTCTTAGAAGCCCATGAAATGGCTCCTGAACCCATATGAAAAATATAACCGGAAGTGCTCTTCCGATCATCTACACTTCCAGCCCAATCACTGTCAGTATATCCAACCAATTCTGAATTTTCTGAAGTAGTATATAAAATACCAAATCCTTTTGTTCCTTTGACATACCTCATAATTCTCTTTGCTGCTTGCCAATGTGCTTCTTTTGGCTTCTCCATAAATCTGGAAATTAAGCTAACAGCATGCATAATATCCGGCCTAGTTGCAGTCAAATACATGAGGCTGCCAACTATGCTTTTGTACAAACTTGGATCAAAATCCTTGCTGCTGTCATTCCTACTTAACTTCAATCCCATTATTGTCGGAGTAATTGCAGCTTTGCACTCCTGCATGTTGAATCTTTCTAAAACTTGATTCACATATTTTGCTTGAGAAATAAAAATCCCTTTCTCACTTTGCTCCACTTCTATTCCCAAGAAGTATCTTAACAAACCCATGTCAGTCATTTCAAATTCATCTTTCATGACTGTTTTAAAATTTTCAACAAGGTAATCATCATTACCTGTGAAAATTAAATCATCAACATATAAAACAACAATTAATAACTTACCATCCTTTTCTTTGATGTAGAGGGTGGGTTCTCCCTCACACTTTTCGAAACCATTCTCCAATAGATAAGAATCTATTCTGCTGTACCATGCTCTTGGTGCTTGTTTCAGCCCATAAAGAGCTTTCTTCAATCTACAGACCTTATGCTCTTGGCCTTTCTTCTCATATCCGTGAGGCTGTTCTACATATACCTCTTCCATTAAAATTCCTTTTAAAAATGCGGATTTTACATCCATTTGATATACTTTCCATTTGTTTTGTGCTGCTATGGACAGCACTGCTCTTATCGTCTCCATTCTTGCAACTGGTGCAAAAGTTTCTTCATAATCAATCCCTTGCTTCTGCTTATACCCTTTGACAACAAGTCTAGCCTTGTGTCTTTCTATCTTTCCTTCAGCATTGCTTTTGGTCTTATAGACCCATTTAACACCAATGGCTTCTTTTCCTTCTGGGAGATCAACCAACTCCCATGTTTTGTTCTTCTCTATGGAATTTATTTCATCATCCATAGCTTCTATCCATTTTCTATCTTTAATGGCATCTTCGAAATGAATAGGATCATCAACTTGACAATACAAAGCAAATAAGGAATTCATACCTTCGTTTGCTTCTCCTTGCTCATAGATTTCTCTGAGGCTTCTGAACCTTGTTCCTCTTTCATTTGGTGTAGCCGTGCTTGATGAAGCACTCGATTCTGCTCCACGTGGTGTGCTTGGTGATGCACTCCCACTTCTCAAGGGTGTTCTTGCTGCCGCTTGAGGCGTTCCTTGCTGGCCTTGCGCTGCTGGAGGTTGTGCGATAGATGGGTTATTAATCTCAACCACATCTACGTCATCTTCATCATGAGACAAACAGTTTTTGACATTTACTGTTTTCTCAATGCTTCCATCCCACGCTTCCTCCTCAATGAATTGTACATCTCTGCTTATTACAAACTTCTTTGTGGATGGGTTATACAATCTGTATCCTTTGGAATCTTCACAATATCCAAGGAAAATGCACTTCTCCCCCTTACTATCCAACTTCTTTCTCAATTTGTCTGGAATGTGTGCATATGCTACACATCCAAAAACTCTCATGTGGGTGACTCCCTGATTTCTGCCACTCCACGCTTCTTCTGGAACTTTGTTCATCACCGCTTTTGTAGGGCATCTATTCAAAATATATACAGCACAGTTTCCTGCTTCTGCCCAATACTCATTCGCCAAGTGTTTTGCCTTTAGCATACTTCTCACCATCTCCATTATGGTTCGATTCTTCCTTTCAGCAACTCCATTCTGTTGCGGCGTATACCTGGTGGTAAACTGCTTGTGTATGCCGTTCTCTCTGCAAAAATGCAGAAATTCCTTTGATATATATTCACCTCCTCTTTCAGTTCTGAGGACTTTAATGTGCATTCCGCTCTGGTTTTCTACAAGAGCTTTAAATTGACGAAATTTCTGAAAGACTTCGCTTTTATATTTCAGAAAATAGACCCACACTTTTCGAGTGAAGTCATCTATGAAGGTCAGCATGTGATTGCTGCCTGAAACAGATGCTGTTTGCATCGGCCCACATAAATCTGAGTGGATTATCTCCAAAGGTGCTTTCGCCCTTATGCTTTTCCCTGAAGGAAAACTTTCTCTGTGTTGCTTTCCCAAGATGCAGCCTTCACATAGGCTGTCAGGCTTTTCAATCAATGGCAAATCTCTTACCATTCCTTTTCTGTGCAGCAAATTTAATCCTCCGAAATTTAGATGTCCAAATCTCAAATGCCATAACCAATTTTCATCCTTCTCTTCCTTCTGGAAGGCTTCTTGAGTTACAGCTGCTACGTTCTTTCTTTTTCCTTTCAAGTCAGTATTGAGCTTGAGCGGAAACATCCTATTGCTGGTCATTTGAATTTCAGCAATAATTTTCTTACTTGGAGGAATATCTTTTATGGTGCACACATCATCTTTGAATATAACATTGTAACCTTTGTTTATGAGCTGCCCAACGCTCAAAAGATTACACTTCAGACCTGGAACATAATATGCATCAGGGACATATTTCTGCTCCCCATTCCTTGCACGAATACTTACTCTGCCTTTCCCTTTGACAGAGATTTTAGCATCAGTTCCTGTGGTCACTTCAGATTTGACTTCTTCATCAAGATTGGCAAACATTGCTCTGTTTCCAGTCATGTGATTACTACATCCAAAATCTAAGAACCAAACATCATCATTTTTATCTTGTGCTACATTGCAAGCTAACAGCACATTACTTGGGTTCTTTTCCTCTTTTGCTACATTAGCATTCTTCCTATTCTTCATGTCATTTTGCTTCTTTCTACATTCATTGGCATAATGCCCATATTTCTTGCAATAATGACACTGGACATTGGATTTGTCATACCTTTGTCCTTGAGCATGTTGGTGTTCGTTTCCACCTTGCTGGGTGTTACATTGGCCATGGTTCTGGCCTTGACTGTTGCTCCTTCCATGTGAATGTGAAGAGCTGTCTCTTCCACCTCTATTCTGGCTTCTGCCTCTTCCTCTTCCTTTTCTTTGACCTCTTCCTCTTCCTGAAGGCATTTGGGTCTTGAAGGCGTGTTCAAGAGATGAGTGTTCATCTCTGCTCAATCTTTGTTCATGAGTTATCAGTGAGGCATGAAGTTCATCCACTGTGAACTGTGAGAGATCTTTGGTCTCCTCTATGGTGGTAACAATAACATCAAACTTTGAGGGTAAACATCTCAAAAGTTTCTCCACAATCCTTCTATCTTCAAGAGTTTCTCCATGGGATCTTATCTGATTTACTATCCCAATCACATGTGTAAAAAATGTGTCAACACAATCTGACTCTTTCATGCAAAGAGTTTCAAAATCTCTTCTCAGCAACTGAAGCTTTGCTGTCTTAACTTTATCCATACCTTGATAGGCTACTTTCAGAGTTTCCCATGCCTCCTTGGACTTCTTAGCTGCTGCTATCCTTGGAAACACACTCTCATTTACAGCTTGATATAAACAGAAGAGAGCTTTAGCATCTTTCTTCCTATTGTTTTTCAATACATCTTTCTCTGCTTGAGTTAAGGCATTAAAACCCTGCTCATCAGCTGGTTCTGTGAAACCATCTTCTACTAGTTCCCACAAATCTTGTGAGACAAATAGGGCTCTCATGGTAATGGCCCAATAGTCATAGTTCTTTCCATTAAGCTGTGGAAGTTGAACATTTCCAAGACTCATACCAGTGCTTGGTCCAGCCATTGCCTCTTAAACTGAACTCAGACTTTAAACAAACTATCTTTTCTTTACTGGAAGAACAAACTTCTTTAAACGATAAACAACTACACTCTTATCTTTGAGAAATGCCTGACCTTAACTTCTGTTGAGCTTTTCACGCTGCTGGAGAGAAACGCTGCAACAGGTCTTCTTCTTCAGCTTCTTTGAAATCTTCAAAGAGCCTAGATTAGCTCCGATACCATGATAGAATTTTGAGAATTCCAAGTGGAGAGAATAAGTTCTCCTCCTAAACACAGAGAAGTAAAAAAATTGACAGGAGACAGAGTTTTCAATACTTTAAAACAAATTTCTATTCCTTTCAAAAACTAATACACATTCTTCCTCAACAGTGAGGGATTCACCAAATATGTATGACTGCTACAGACGCAGTGCACAGAGAACAATCTCTGTCCCTTCCTCTTTAACAATACTCTGTCTTCTACATTCAACACACTGCTGTATATTTTTTTTTTTTTACTTTCCGTATTCTTTGTGCGGTAAAATTAATTACTGTACATCAATCGACTTCGCGGGCCTTTGCTTTTATATGACGCGCATATTACAAAAAACTTAAATCAAAATAAAACCAAATGTACAATTGAAAAACAGCACAGGAAACTTTAAAATGTGAAATGCCGGACGTACGAGGTGGATACCTGAGTCGGCAATCGACAATGAAGCGGCCGTTGTCAACACGATATGTGATTCGCCCAAACTTTCGATTCGATTGGAGACATGACCTCCGATCTTCCGCTTGCGATTGATCGGCAATCGGCAATCGGTGATCGGGAAAAGACTTGGCAACACAAGTTTGTGTCCCATTCAATCTTTCGATTGCGATTGATCGACCCAATAAATTTTTGCCACGTGGTCCTGTGGACCCACGGGCCTCCGCTGCTGTGGGGGTGATTTGTGTAAGTTTCAATATATATTAAACGTTCCGCCTGCGGAACTTCTTCCATATCAACAAGACACTGCTTTAACTTATCTTTCCAATTCCGATTCCGATTGGCATATAAGTGGTGGGGACCACTTGTCCGCCGATTCAAAATTAAATTAAATAAAAAAACTTCCGCCTGTTTCTGTTCATTCTGGTTGTTGAGGCCTTTAAGGCCGAAACGACTGTTCTTTAATTCAGTCGGCTCCCCTCGTAGAAAAGATCTACAAAATCTTCGTCCTTCCTCTGTGAAGAACGGCTCCGCCCATTACCAAATTAATTTCATCTGCTATTGTGGCTGCGGCCCATCAAGATTAAATTCATCCTTATGGATTCACCAACATTCTTCAATTCAGAGTGCTGCGCACTCAATCTCTGTTGCTGCCGCTGCTGCCTTTGTCCTTTGTTCTTTGTTCTTCCTGCCCAAGGCACGACAGGTGACTTTAATAATTCAACAGGGCAGTCTGGGTCTGGACGGATGCAGCGGTAATATCCTTGATTACAACTGCTGAGCAAATTCTTCGCTGAAGAAAAGATGTTAAAATCTGCCTACACTTATGCTCTTTATATAATATTGATGAAGACTATTAACAAGAAAGTCGGTCAAGTCCGTGAATCTCAGGTGGCGCAGCAAACGTAAGCGTGAAGTAAGATATATGGGATAACATATTGCCGACATCATATCCTCCGAGCAATACAGTCATAAAAAAAATGGAAAGATATAAAGACAAAAGAAATGTGCATGGATGTAGCATATCCTTTCTAATTTTCAAATCCGCTATATTTTGCACATCAGGCATGGAAAGATATAAAGACAAAAGAAATGTGCATGGATGTAGCTTATCCTTTCTAATTTTCACATCCGCTATATTTTGCACATCAGGCGTTACAAGTTTTAGCACACTTTGTGCGGAAGTAACGTGCCCCGGATATAGCGGTTACAACCGATTGAGGTCTGACTTGGCGGATAGCGATGACTAACGGATTTATTTCTGGAATCAAAGTTTCTGTGATCTATCATATAAATTAGCAGAATTCTTTAGGTAATAATCACATAAAATAAAATGAAACCACGTTTTATTTTATTTCATGTGATTATTACCAAAAAAATTCTGCTAAATTAATAGATTTATGTTATCTCATGCTTCAAATTATAATTTACAATAATTATTAACCATATTTTTCTATATTTCAATAAGTGGGTCGCAGTGCAATATATTAGATATCACAACTATTCTAATTTAAATATTTTATTTATCTTTCTTTTAAAAATCACAAGTATTATGTTTTTAGTTGTAATATTTTACTTAATATTTTAAAATAAACATTAAGTTTTAGGTTTTAATTATTTTATAGTAATCATTTCATGTTTATATCAACATATTGTGTATCTATTTCATTAATATGAATAGAAATGCATTGATATTTAAATTTATTTTAAAGATATATTATATTTTTTATAATTATATAATTAAATTGATGAATATTATATTATTGAATATTAAGTTATATATAATAAGTTTTTTGAAAATAGTTTATTTTACAAATTTATAAAAATGTAAAATAAATGTAAGTATATAATTTATCTTTAGCTTCATGTTAGAGATGGCAGAGATTCCTAAAAGTTTAATGACTGATAAAAATGGAACTTGTATCACATATGTAAGGGATCAACAAAGTTACCAATTCTCTTAAAACAATAAATAAAATTATAACTTCAAATTGGGAATGACAGGGTATGTCTAAAAATTATAATGATGGTGATAAAAACAGAACATATATCACATAAAGAACCAAGAAAGCTATCAATTCCCTTAAAACAATAAAACAAATTTAAATAAATAAATATAAACACAAAAATCAGTTTCTTGTCATTATTTCCAACTGCAAAGAATCATGCCACGCTTAAATTTATATAATACTTTTTAGCTTGTAACTTTCTTAAAATAATGAGTTATAACTAAACAAATTATTATTAATAAAATATTTAAATATATTTTTTATTTAATTTTATTTTGAGTGAAAATGTAATATAAAAAATTTAATTAGAGTTAAAATACATTATTAATAACAATGTTTTACTACTGAAAAGAAAATATATTTTTCATTTAAGAGTATTTTATACTAAAGCATTAGTATTTTATATTACAACATTTGATTAATAATAAAAACTATATATTTAGTAAAAAAATTTTATAATTGTTTTAGTCTGGTCAAGAATTTGTGTTTTCATGATACAGATAAACAAATTAATAACCTAAAACCTAAAAACATTTTGCAAGAGTGAAACTTATCCAGATCACTAGCAAATAATTTCAAATATCATAATTTTATGTATTAATAATTATCATTAATTATAACTACTAATAATTTAACAACTAAACTATGATAAATTTTCCAACTGATAAAAGTTAAAACCCGCCCCTACTGGAATCTAAATAAATTCGTGAAGTAAGATGGTTGTTGACCAAGAACGACCCGCTTGGTTACTTAGGCTATTTTTAGCCTCGCGGACATTAAAAAAATCTTTCTTTCTTAAACGATGCTGCTGAGATAATTTGCCAGTTGGCGGAGGTCGACCTGCGGTTTGTGATTCCTTCTCAAATGGTACACGTGGCGCATGTCACGGCACTACGCGTCTTCATGACAGGTGTCTCCTTATCCAGAGTCCCAATGTCAAACAACGACCCGGCGTTCTCATCTAACTGTGCATAGTTTGGGCTTTACCCCACGCGGATAACGAACAAAATATGTTCCCGCCGCCTCTTCTGTAAGTTCAAAATTAAAAATGATATGAGCCAGCCACGCAGATCTATCTGTTCGTCTTTAGGCCTTACATTTTGCTGTCGGGAGGATCTGAAGTCTGCGATAGCTTATCCCGTGTATTTTACCAGTTACGTCGACTCCTTCCTTCTTATTACAAATCTGTCTTGATTTCTGTTAATTGTCTTCATAAACTGTATATAAACAAAACAAGTATACGCAGAACTTAAAGCATTTTCTTTAGCCAGCTAGCGAAGTGTTTGCTCTGCAATTGCGGAAACGATATCGAGGCTACATCTGTCGAGAATTAGCTATGGTTGCCCATAAAAATGTGGCAGCCGTCGTGTCTTGTGGTTGTAGTAGCTGCCCTTAGCGTTGCAATCTGCAACCTACAAATGGTTGCAGAAGCAGGTGCGAACATTAGTGAAACCATGCAAGGATTTCTAGTTCCACAGAACGAGGCAAGAAAACAAGTGGGAGTCCGTCCACTGAAATGGGATGTGAAGCTTGCAACGTATGCTCGTGTTTATGCAAGGGAAAGAAGAGGTGATTGCCTCCTTCAGCATTCCGAGGGTCCCTTCGGAGAGAACATATTCTGGGGAAGTGGCAGAGGTTGGAACGCGACAGAGGCAGTGGGTGCATGGGTGGATGAGAAGAAGTGGTATAACTATGCAAATAATAGTTGCAGCTCTGGTGAAGACTGCACGCACTACACTCAGATTGTCTGGAGAACGACAACTAATGTTGGATGTGCCATCATCAAATGTAACAGTGGTGACACTTTCATCACATGCAATTACTACCCTCTTGGAAACTATGTTAGAGCCAAACCTTACTGAAACATTGGCCCCCAATACTTAACATTGATTCTCCTGCTTGGATTTCCAGCTTTATATTCTTAGAAGGATACTGTATACGGATTTCATTCTCTCACCGCAATTTCTATTTTTTCTCAGGACCATTTCTATTAATTATCATATTCTTATTCTTCCAATACATATTTATTTTTCACTATTTAATTGTAATCATACATAAGCTTGTCCGATATTCATATTGATTGAATAAGTTGCTGGAGTCTAGTTTTTTTCTCTATTATTTTTTTTGTATTTTTTATTTTCTCGAAGTTTAAAGAAATGAATGACAAAGTTACAACGAATTACAGTGTCAGTTGCAAGCAACCTTAAAAAATAAAGCAATGTAAGTTATTAGCAACCTTCAAAATAAAGCGTGCTTGTCATTGTATTTTGGCTATAGCATTTTATTGATCGACAATTTTATTTTAATCTAATATTGAGGCTATGTTGGCGTAAGATTATTTTATTTAATATTGAGTTAATATCAATTTTCTATTCAAAATCGAGTTTAACACACTTACATTAGTTATTATGTAGCATTTTAACATTGGGTCATTGTATTTTGGCGATAGCATTTTATTGATCAACAATTTTATTTTAATCTAATATTGAGACTCGGTTGGCGTAATATTATTTTATTTAATATCATTGAGTCAATATCAATTTTTCTATTGAATATCGAGTTTAACGCACTTAGAATAGTTATTATCTAGCATTTTAACATTGGGACTAAACTGATCTAAATTAAACATAACTATGAAAAAAAATTAAGAAAATTTTAAAATCTAATAAATTTTAATTATCGGAAAATGCAATGAAAATACTATAAAGTCCTATATAAATTATATGAATCTCCTTTGCAAAAGACAAATTATATGAATCTCCGCTTCAAAAAAGACAATGGTTTAAATGTAAACTGAACTGAATTTTACATGCCATGCGTAGATAATATGCATAATTCCGAGGGTTGAAATCTGATCTCCACATAGGGCCCCAAATTAAAATTTTATGAAATCCTTTTTAACGGGTGTTCTTCGAGTTAATAATCCACGGGTTTCCCTTTATTACCGTGCACGTCGCTGTAGTAAGATGTTGCAGTGTAATATCCAATGGCTAAAAATTACTATAGATGTAGCATATTTTAATATTCTGATTCAAGTAAATTAGCTAGAACAAGAAAGAAAGCAAGTGGAATCTAGAAATGCAGTTTTTTATTTATATTATTAGTTGGAAATAAAGATACATGTTTATATAAAAGTATCTCAGTTCGAAGTGGTATGCCTAGCTACTCATTAAAATAGAAAACAAATACTGAAGCATAATTGTGGACCCTAGATGGATTCACCAGACAAAATAACACCCACAGGTTTTCGTCCATGGGATCAAACTTGAACTCGCCACGCCAAGTTCTCAACCAAAACACAATAAGATAAATAAACTTGAATGCCCTCAATGCCTAGCTCCTACTCCTTGTATACACTCGATGGATTTTCTAGAAGCCTTATTTTATTATTTTCCCTCGAAAATAAAGGAGAATACTATGGGCAGATACCATAGGTAGTTTTTGTCCTCTTTGATCATATTCGGAAAAACATAATATTACAAATCCTCCCGCCCAAAGATCGCTTGCCCTCAAGAAATCCACAACTATCCACAACTAAAGCATGTGTACATTGATACCAGGACTCCATACAACCCATTGTGTTAATCCATTCCTCCACGTTGAATGGTCCTAAATGGATCCTTCAATACCTAGATCCCAAACAATCCTCCAACCAATCATTCCCTCGATAGATTTAATTGGATCCAAACAATCCTCTAGCCAATCCTACCCCAATGGATTCTCTTAGGTCCCAATGCCACCTATGTCCTGGGACCTATGGGTTATGATACCATCTCAACCCTCCATTTCCCGTGCTTAAGGGCTCAAGCTTCAATATGCCCTTGGCTATGAATATCCTCCTAGGAGTCAACCCATCAATAGAGTACCAACTGATAATCTCTTTGATAATCTCTCTCCAATCGAGGCCTTGGGAAGGATGAATATCTGCAAATCTACTATGTTGATGTTGCATGATTCTCAATTCATGTTGCTCCACTCGATCACTCAACATGATGCATTTGGATAATTCTTCTCTGTTCTTCCCAGTGTATAACGGTGGGTGGGTAGTGTTGTAAGCCTTATCTATGTACTCGTGTAGAGGGTTGTCATTGGAACTCCCAACAATACTCCTCTTGATGCCTTGTGATGGACTTGAGACTTTTCTCAACACTAGACAACTTGGTCATTGATTCGGCACATACCCCTATAAGGTCCTCACTTTTTCTATTCTCTTGTAAGACAATGTCTCGAACTATCCATATTCTCTGCTTCAACATCATAAGAACTGTCTTGAAATTCATCATCCTTTCCTGAAAGTCCTCTTTTGGAAATTCTAGTCCCATGTTGAATGTCTCTATATCTATTTGCATCGGATGCCTCATGACCATCACTTCAACTTGAACCTTTGGCTGACCCTCCAGAAATGGCTCATCCTGCATACTATATTTTTCATGTTTCCCTGCATGATCATGCTCATCATATCAGTTTATTACTATTGGCACCCCATTTGATTCTCCTTGAATGTCTTCTTCCTGGCCTTCTCCACATGTGGGGATAAGTTTTCCACCCTCTTTGGTTGTCAAACATGGATGTATTACACCTAATTTCCCATACTCTTTATGGATGTCCTTTGGGATATCTATAGACTCAACAACCACATCATTAGGAGGAATTACCTCCTTACTTTTTCCATGTACTTTTTCAAGCTGATTGATTATCATAAGATTATTTTGCAGGTTTCTCTGAAGATCATGGTGTTGTTGCTCACCTTTTGTACATGACTGTTCGGATCCTTCATACGTCCTCTCCTGAAAATGGGTTAACCCAACTATGGATGAATCCCCATGATCTGAATAAGTCTCTAATTGTTATGCTCTTGTCACCTCCTTACCACCTCGACATGAATGGTCAAGTGCCCAAACTCCCTTGCAGACAAAGAATAAGTCTTTCCTCCTTAGTTCATTCTTGTTGTATCCACAAATCTTTGTTATTTCCTCTTTGGTTAAATTCTTTATAAGTAGTTTGATTTTTTGTTTGACCAACCCCTCAGCTAGTTCATAAGCAACATGTGATACAATTAGCTCCTTCCTCCAAATGGCCAACAATTTGGATCTCAATTTTTCGCAAATGGTCTTATCTTCTCCTAAGATCGAGGACATGATATTTTTCATGTCTATTTTGATGAAGTTTGGATGAGATGTTGTAATTTTGGTGCACAAGTATTGGATCATCTGAATGATTAAGTCAACACACACTAAATCCAACATAAGTATACCAAATCTAAATTTTTCCATGCATTCCAAAATTTTGCGCCTCTAAAAAAAAGGTAAGAAGGGTAGTGTTTTCCAACCCTTGGAGTTATTCTACCATTACCCGAAAAATCCTCCTCATGATGTCATTATTGTAGGGCAGTAGCAATGTTGTTATGGCTATGATTTTACTGAGACAAGAGGTGACTGTGAGTCTAACCTTTTCACAAGAATGCTCGAAGAACCTAGGTTGTATCAAAGAAAGCATGGATGGCTTCAAGGCCCAACTTGAACCTTTCCATTATGATTTCTCTATCATGCTCAAAGCCATATCTAATGTGTCCAACCATAGGAGGACATCTTCTGACTTTGTACCCTACAATTTGGATCCAAGTTAAAAGAGACACTTGATTTTTACATCTTCCTCCCTGATATGTTTTGACTATTGAAGGATAGCATGGACCTTTTGGGAGAAAGGTTTATTGTTCTGTTCTTTATTTTGTTTTGTAATTTGTTGCCATTTTTTATTGACAAAAGTATTGTAGCCCAGAGAATCACATGATGTATCATTATGTTAATTCCTATGACAATCCCAAAAGTAAAATAATGACATTGTGGTGTCAAGATTCCTAAAAATTATACTTCATGAAATTTGGAACGACTTTCCCTTTTAGGTAATAAATCTCAACCTTCGAATTAATTTTTGGAAAAGGCTAATATGCCAAAGATGCTCATCACTCTCAACCACAAGAATAATGTTCTAAAACTTAACCTCTAAAAATAAGAGCTACAACTTCCACTATAATGATGCCAAACCACTTAGGATCAACAAGGGAATTTGCAATTATTTGTCAAAGAATTTGACCCTCACTTAAGACAAACTTCGACCTTGGCGTTCTTGTTTAGAGTCAACCGACCTTTCCTCTTAAAACATGCCTCTCGACCTTGAACTGTGGCAACAAATGCACACGAGGTCTCTGCAATCAATTTTATAACCCTATTGATGTCCACGAGATCCGATCCACTCTCTAAGGTACTTAGTCTCTGCAGAAGGACATACTTTGACTTAATGCACAAATCTTCTGCTACTTCTGCAGAATCAAAGATATGGGAAGAATCAAACCAAATATAACTGATGTTGGCAGTCTTTTTTTTTTTTTAATCTTACGATCTTCTGTGCTCTTCGTTGTGAAGACGCTTAAGTCAACTCGGCTCTCTAAACAAACTATTATAGGAATCAAGGTAACTTGTATTTTCCAAGAATAAGCTGCTACGAGCATAGGAAATTATAATCTTAAGAAGCATAGTGAGATAAGTTGCTACAAGAATGAGATCGATTCGACTTCTCCAAAATTAAGTTGCTACAACTATAAGAAAAATGGTTCCAAGAGGATTTTCATATATGGATAAAAAACAACCAGTGACTCCTTTGAGTTCAGTCTCCTCTTGATCAATAAACAAATACTATTCGTCTCCCTTCAATGATTCAATCTTATAGATACAAATAGGAAATGGATCAATACTTCGATCCCTTTTTGAAATCACCCCACTTTTTTGAATCCTGTCATATGTGACACAAGGGCAGATACATAGAGAGAAATCCTAGATTTAGAGCTGAACAATAATGAAGGCATGTTCATTTGCCCATTTTCTGCTCGAAATGAATTGCCGGTCTCACTGAGCCACTTGAAGCCAAATGGAAACGTTCAAGCTTCAACTGATTCTTCGCATATCTGAAATCTTCGGAAATTGACAAATGTAGTCACTTCAAAACGTAATCGATCGAAGAATATACATTTATGGAGTTGTGGGAGTGACATGAACATCATAAGTCACCAACAATAATCAATATGCCTTTGTATGGTGACTGTCAAATTTCCTGGACAAAATTTGGTAGATTTCTACTGGAATATACCTATAAATATCCATGTCCTGTGACGGTCTTAAGTAAAGAGTTCCACTTGTTCTTAATTTTCTCTGCTATATCTTTCTATGAGCGCCCGCGAGCAACATTGGTGAGCTTTTTAAAACTGAGAAATATCCCCGAGTGACTTGTATTAATACACCACTGCCACTCACGTCGAACTGTTGGAAAATGATGTGCAATGCCTTCTCGCTACAACAATGTGAGACTCCGCGCACAATGGATCAACTTTAAGAATGGTTATGGTCCTTTGTTGCACAAGGGTATGGTCGATCGGCCTATATTAATTTTTTCCTCGACCCTTAATTTTTGAATGTACCTTGAACGTGCATATATAATGCTCCTTCCACTTTCCGCTATTAATAAAAGGATCTGTGACTGTAATACAGACCTTGTTGTATGGCTCCCTGGTGCTGCCAATACGTGGAGCGATCCAATGTGTTTCTGCCAACAACCACCCAATTTTGCCAATTCTCGATCCATTGAATTCACTTCACAATCTGAGTCTTTCATTATTGCAGTCTTGATTTTCTTCAATCAACATCTTATAATGATCTAGCAGGATTCTAAGGCGTGCTTCCTCTTATTATCTATCTGTGCCTCTCGGTATTGAAATCCGTTCGGCTCCTCCTTGTGGTACAGTTAGGCTCAACACTTTTATCCGGTATAATATGCTCTAATCAACCTGCAGAGAAGCTTCAAAACCAACACCCTCAAACAGAAACAGTGATAGATGCGTGAGACCCTTGACATATAGCGTTCTAAAGAGACCAACCAGGGTGATATCAAATATCACCAAAGATGGAAATTCAAGCTAGGGTGAGAATAAATCCCATCAAAATTTCCTGTATAAAACCCTGAGGCTCGAAGGATGCGCATCTCTAATACCATTGTAATATCCTAATCACTAAAAATTATCATAGATACATCATACTTTAATATTTTGATTCAAGTAAACTTTCAGCGAGAACGAGAAAGAAAATGTGATGTAGAAATGAAACCCTTTATTTATATTATTAGCTGGAAACAAAAATTCATTCCCATACAAAAGTATCTCAGCCCATGCAGTGCATGCCCAACTTCTCATTAAAACAGAAAACAAATATTAAAGCACAAGTGTGGACCCAGATGGATCAACTAGAAAAAATAACACCCACGGGTTTTCTCTGCGATCAAACTGGAACTGACCACGCCAAGTTATCAACCAAAAAACAATAAGATAAATAAACCTGAATGCCCTCAATGCCTAGCTCCTACCCTCTTTTATATGCTTGATGGATTTTCTAGAAGCCTTATTTTATTATTTTCCCTCGAAAATGAAGGAGGATACTGTGGGTAGATACCATGGGTAGTTTCTATCGCCTTTGACCATATCCAAAAAATAGAATATTACATGGAGGGATTTTCCTATATATATATATATATATATATTCTTTTAGTTTTTCTAAAATTCCACATGCGAATTGTGAATATATATATATATATATATATATATATATATATATATATATATTCAACATGTACATAGCACCATCTACACCTAACACTGCATATGCAATATACACACAACACTATATATACAACGCACATACCACATCATATGTACACAATACTACATATGCAATATTACACATCACCACAGGTATAGTCATTGAATACACAACATGCACAACAATAGTAATACTGCACATCCATAGACCACACATTGATCCCACAAAGTAACCCTGCTTCTCCAAGCTTATCTTGGCATATTGCATATCACACTACTCTCACTTTGCTGAAGTACCCCTCAACATTACCTTCCCATAGCATGAACATAGGCATATTACGGTCATATAATATCAATTCATATCCACATGACACTGATCTTGTGGATTTTTCAAGGGTACTTTTGCACTTGATTCCTCAAAATACTAAGAACCTCTTTTTGTCATTCGCCTGCATAAGCAATCATTCATCCACAAGCATGATCCTTGAAACCCTGTCATATAGTGACATAGATACATACATACATATATATAATCACTAACATAAAACAGTCATCATACTGTCGGAAAATGACATACATACATATATATACATATAAATATTAGCATTAAACAATCATGATTCAGGATGACCCTGTCAGACACGACATACATATATATATACATGTATACATATATAAACATCAACATAATCATGATCACAACATAATTGCTAGATATCATAAGGTTTAGGTTAAGAGATCTTCCTTTATTTGTGCACACCATGCACAACATTGAGAGCAACAGTTCCCAACATAGAAAAGACATCTAACACTTTAGTTTCATTTACTTTATCTACTCTGCCACTGTCCATTTACCCAAAGGACTCAACTAATCCAATCGACTGTCATATTCTTACCTTCTACTGTGAATACTCATGCACTGAGATACATCTGAGTCTTACATTACCTGTTGGGTACCCCAGATATATCCTCGAGCTCCATTAACCTTCCTCTTTCCCAACCAATTCCCAAGACCGTTAAACAAAAGGCAAGAATAAGAAAAAATCCAAAAGAAAACCATGAAAACCAAGAGCAATATGACATCGCAACAAAGTGGCAAGGCCTTGTACCGTACATTAAACAAAGCTACAAATCAATCAAAAACAAATCATAAAAGACCGAAACCACAAGACTAGCAACAAACACCATGACTCAATCCCCCATGGCTTCCCAGCACTTCCAAAGGAAATATCAACCTGAGCCTTCATCAAGATTTCATGGCAGTCTCTTTTTTCATGGAATCCCTCGCATCATACTTCCATAAAAACATAATTGTTAGTTCATAAATAAACATAACAACAAGCTAGTTACCTTACCTTAACATGCCAAGCAAGTTTCCTATAACTGAACACACATGCTATCCATATGTACCAAACATCAACATAACATGTCTATCAATTTGAAATCAACTTCTACTGAGACTAACAACCATGTCATAATCAAAATTCAACTCACATTCATCGGTCTTAATACATAATGCCACAACTATCACCTACTTACACTCAAGTACATATCATTTGTCTCCACACATATGTGTTATTAAAACCATCTTAAAACAATATTATTACTTCACGCAATCTTACGGGCACATTCTCATATCATGCGAGTAATAAAACCTTCAATAGTAAATAGACAGCATAATAGACACCAACACTCAAACCCCAAATATATGAGACAACCAAACATTCAAGTACAATGTAGATGACATAAGCAAGCTCATATGTTAATCTATCTTAGGGGAGGATATCTTGTATGCACAATCAATTTAGATTAGCACGATATAACTTCACAACACATCAACCCAATCATAAATAAGGTCATAATATCCATAACAATAACTGACTAGCATGTCCACATCATAAGCTCATAAAAATTTTTCATTCATGCATAACAATCACATATGCACAATCAACCTAGATTAGTAAAATACGATATCACAAATATATCAACTCGTACATGAACGTAATAACCCTAACCATCTACATAAGCCAATCCACAATAATACGATACATATAACATCAAGATCTTAATGAAATAACCCTAATCATCAAGTTACTATCATATAACAAGAACACACCATATATCATGCTCATCAACAACATGTAACCTAATCATCAAGATAAATATCATACAAAAACAACATGTTAACCTATATCATACTCATTGTTGGACACCTACTCTTCTTAGGGTTGGTGTAGAAGGCGAATGGACATAGAAAGTCCAAGAGACCTTGGAAGATGAATCCAAGGGTCACAATTATGTATTATAAATGTACATCATGTGAATAATATGGACACAAACAAATTATCTTTCTTAGATATTTATGTCCATTCCATGTGTGTCTGGCATGGTATCAGAGTCGGGAAATTATGGCCCTGGTCAAATTTGAACTACTAGTTTTGTGGTTTTTCTTTGCATTTCATCCTTTCCATCAACCCTCCACTTTTAAGCTAAATTCCCGCTGAATTATCTGTTAGCTGAATTCTATGCCCTATCTCGGTTTTGCATTTTTGTAGACTGTCACCTCTGTCATATTGCAATTTTTTTTCACCCTGACAATCCTAGCATCGCCATCCACTCGAGGTTGCACCCTATACCTGTGCGCCAATCTCCTATACTGGAAAGGAAGAGTTTGGATAGTGAAAATTGTATACAGATGCATGATCTTCTTAAATATTTGGGAGGAAATATTCCTGAGGAAAAAAGATTGCCACATTCTCTTTTTCCATTGATTAGTTGCAAAAATCCACTATAATTTTAATAAAAATCTCTGAACAATTTTTTCAATTCTTCATCAATGAACAGGTGATAACAGAGCTGTGGAGAAAAATAAATTATTTTCTAGAGAAAGTTGGCTCCATACCTCACCTTCCAAATATTCTCCTCCCAGATCTCCTTACACAGAAACCATACCACAGTCACCCACAAAGGTTCGGAATTGTTGGCCTCTGCCACCTCACACTTCCCACCTCGGCGCTCCCTCTCCCTGTCTATGCCCACTTCCCATCTCAATGCTCCCTCTCCCCATCTGCATGCACCTACTCCTCGGCGCTCCCTCCCTGTCGGCTCATACCCATAACCCCTCCCTCATGACTGGCTCTGCTCCAACCTCCCTCCACCGGCTCCCTCCTCCCTCTGTCGGCTCACCTCCTCCCTCCCATGCTTACTCACGCTGCTCCATATATGCTGCCCCTCTCACACTGCCTCACAATGCTCCATATAAGCTTCCTCTCCCACACTGTCTCACACTGCTCCATATACGCCGCCCCTCCCACACTGCCTGACACTGCCCCTCCCACACTGCCTCACACTGCCCCTCCCACACTGCCTCACACTGCCCCTCCCATACTGCCTCATGCTGCTCCATATACGCTGCCCCAACTCTCTCTTCTGATATACGTTGTGCCTTCCACGCTGCCTCACATTGCTCCATATATGTTTCCCCTCCCATGTTGGTAGCCCCAATTGCAATCTTTATTATTGCAGACCATGGAAATGGAACATAAACCTTCACTTGTCAGTAAATAAGTATCAACATAATTTCATGACTGCCAAATTCTTGTGTTTCGAATGACCTTCACTAACATGTTGTGGTCAAGGTTGTTTATATTCAATCTCTTGCGTTTCATTTCAAAACAAGCACCATATATCCCATCTCATTATTGTTGCAATGACATCAAGATACTTGTCGCATGAGATCTACAAGGCTAAAGTCAACCCTATAATAAGGGTGTCCAATATTCATATATTTTTCTGGTACCCAAGAAACAAAAACTTTGTGTGTCACTGCAATATATCTCATTAGAAGGAGGCAGCGACCAATATGACATGAAAAGAGACAAGGGTTGTATAAAAAGTAGTCATGATGATGAATTATGTCATAGGAAGTTTGTTGAAAACAACCTAATTGAACCCATAAATAATAAGGTGGTTAATTTTTCCTCTTTAAATTTGAGTCAAGAAACCATTAAAATCTTAGGTAGGGGACTCGGATTTGTTGTTGGTCCTAAAAACATTTCGAAGGAAAGCATCATTTGTAGTATTGAAGATGGCATTCAGGGTTTATCATTGGATGACAAGGAGGCATTAAGACAAGAATGTGCCATTATAATGAGGAAAGCAAGACCCCCTAGGAGTAATCTAAGAAAAGATGAGTTTAGTGCTCTCAAATACCTGTGCAATAATGAAAGCATTGTTCTCCTAAAAGCAGATAAAGGAGGAGCTTCTGTGGTCTTTGATAGGGATTATTATATAAAAAAATTGAATGAACATCTTAACTGTAGTAGCTATAAAAAACTTAACTCCAATCCCATGCCCAGGGTTATAAAAGAAGTCAAAAAAGAAACCATAGAATCTCGTCTTGATGATAAATTAAAGAAGAAGTTGATCCCATCATGTGAGATCATCCCTAGAATTTATGGATTACCCAAAATTCACAAAGAAGGTGTTCCTCTCACACCAATAGTTAATACCATAGGATCCCCCACCTATAAGGTGGAAAAATATGTTACCAAGATTCTTAAGCCCCTCGTTGGAAACACTGACTCATTCATTAAGGACTCTAATTATTTCGTAAAGCTCATCAGTAATGAAAAGGTATATGATGATGACATTTTGGTAAGTTTTGATGTAGTATCATTATTTACCAAAATTTCATTAGATGAGGTTGTTGAAGCTATAAAAGAAGTAACTAATCCATAAACAGCTAAGCTTGCTAAGATTTGTTTGCGGTCCACTTTTTTTTTAGTTTTCAAGGAGCATACTATGAGCAGGTATCTGGTGTCGCAATGAGATCACCTCTTTCACCTATTATCGCTAACTTATTTATGGAGCATTTTGAAAATATTTCCCTTGAATCCTTTCCACTAAAACTGGCTTAGTGGAAGATATTTGTTGAGGACACCAACATAAAGTGGACTCATGGTAAGGAGAATCTTGAGAGATTTTTTAATCACCTTAACTCTATTTCATCAAAAATCAAGTTTGCCATGGAGGTTGAAGGTAACAAGAGTGTCCCATTTTTAGATGTCCTTGTCACCAAGAAGGAAGATGGAACTTTGGGGCATCAAGTATTTAGAAACAAGACTCACACTCATAGTTATCTTCATGCGGATCCCTACCATCTTCTGGCTCAGAAATTTGGTGTCCTTAATACTCTTGTTGTTATGGCCCTCTGAATATCTCACTCTGAGCACCTTAGCAAGGAAATAAATCACTCGACCTTTATATTTAAAGGTATAGGGTATAAATAAATAGATATTAAATAGGCCATAATGAGAGCTAAGGATTCAGTCCTCTCTCATAAGAATCAAGAACCTCGGGATATGTTTGGTAGGGTTTTCCTTCCATACATCCAAGGAGTTACGGATAAGATCGCTAGGGTTTTGGGGAAGAAGGACATAGTCACACAATTTATAGCTGCAGGAATAATAAGACAAAAAAAGTGTTCATTTAAGGATAATATCACTCATGAGCAGCTTAAAGGAGTTTATACGATTGATTGTTCAAATTGGAGAAACTAGGAAATATTTACAGAAAATATTGAAAGAGCACGAAGCCGATATAAATAATGGGAGATCTCGTACCTCAGCCCTTGAAGAACACTTGTCGAAAACTAAGTATCACTTGTGCTTAGAAGATGCGATTGTTATCGCTAGAGAGGAACAATACCGGAGAAGGAAAGTCAGGGCCTTGAGATTATTAAGAATCCTCGTAATCTCAATAGGAATGGAGGGAGTGAAATCATTGATAGTTGGCTTCCTCTAATCAGAAAAATCTGTTCCACAAACTCGTCCTCCCAGATATAGTATCTCAAGTAATTATTTTTAAATTATAGTTTCATATTTTTATTTAAAGCAATAAAACATAAAAATATAAAATTAAACTATATTATTAATAAATTTGAATTAATTAAAAATTATTAATCATAACATTAATTAATTATTAAATCAAATCATAACATTAATATAATTCTAATTAATTATTGCTCTCAACCATAATTTTACCTATAAGTGAATATTATTAAGAATAATTATTAATTCTAACCAATAAATATGATTATTATTGGATAAAATAAATAATTACTTGATTTATTAATATTTATCTATAAATATAGTTTCATTATTCAGAGTTTTTTTAATAAAATAATATAATAAATTTAATAAATTTAATAATAAATAATAATTAATTATTAATTATTATTGAATTATAATTTAGTAAATTAAAAACTTTTAATAACTAATATTATTACTGAAAAGTATTTATTAATTATATATATATATATATATTAATTAGGGTTTAGTTATTTAATTATAATAAAGATAATAAATGATTAGAATAAGGTTGATTTATTTAATTAAAATAAAAAATAATAAGAAAATAGTGCACATTAACTTTCTAGCTATAATATTAAATTTATTAATTTTCTTTATTAATTACATCTAATAGGAATTAGATCATAACAATGATTAAATTTTTATTAATTATTTAAGGCTTTTAAATATAATACGTAATTTTTATTAATTATTTAAGGCTTTTAAATATAATACGTTTAAAGTAAGTATTAATAATAAAAATAATTATTAATTTTATCCATTAAGCATGGTTATTATTGGATAGAATTAATAATTATTTGGTTATTAATACTTATTTATAAGTTTATTTTAGTTTTCTTAATTTAATATTATTAATTAATTAATATTTATTGGAATATTTAATAATTATATCTATTATTTATAAATTAAACCTAAAACATTTTATAATAATAATCATTATTAAATAATTATTTAAATTCATTTATTAATTCAAAAAAAATCCTTTTAATTATTATTATTTATCAACATTATAATCAGCATTATAATTATCCAATTTATATAAATAAATAATTTAAAATCAAAATTAATTAATAATATTATTTACATATTAATTAAAATTTATAGTTGGCTCTTTTAGAATAATTAAACTTTTCTTCACTATTTATCAATGTTTTGAGGCCTCTCTCTGCTTTCATTCATATTCTTTCCTGAAGATGGTTCCCCATTGGGATTCGAAACATCAACTAATTTCTGTTAACCCTGTGGAAAATCTGATTCACTCTCCTTCAATTAACAACCACTGAAGCTTACAAACCATCATCTTTTCCCCGGCACTGAGGGGATATGTGGGAAGAGGTTTGTTCTCTAGAAAACTCTAGAATAAATATTGAGAGAAGGGTCGCGGACCTACAATTTCTTAAATATTGTCATGATAACAAACTTATTCTCCCATTTCCTCACATTAAGCACAATTTTCACTTCCGAAGATACAAAAAATATTTTTTTAAACTCAGTTTTAATCTCATTCGAGGGGAAATAATAAGGACTCACGCTATTTTGGATAGATTGGGGCATTTTTCCCTTTCCACGCATTTGAAAGTAGCTAACTCCATTGATGAGGAACTATGGAGAATCATTGATGCTAGGGCTGCGCTCAGGGCTCAAAAATAAGGTCAGAGTGCTTGGGACAGGAAATCTAGGAAGCTTGTAAGATTAAAGACAAAAAATGAGCAGTCCATTGGAATAATTTCCTATGACAGGCACTCAAAACTAGAACAGTCTGATGCTGCAAACAAGAGTTATGACACCAACAAGAGTTCCGACATCGATAATGACATCTCTTCACTTGTGTTTGAAGATGGCTCTGACACAGTGAATGAACAACTCCGATTAGTCATAAATTCTAAGCTTAATAAAATATGCAACATCGTAATAATCGGTTTGGAGAAAAGCGTTGATTCACCAGCTAATGAGGAAGTAAGGTAGGATTCGCCTGTCAACGCGATGAGAAGTGTTTACAAAGAGAACACAACTTCATGTTTTGTTGATAGGGACATTGAAAGTGAAATTTTTGGTAGAATATTGGGAAGAAGATCCATGTTAAGCAGCGCAGTAAGCAATGCAGGGGGAGTGGCTATCGTATCAGTTAGAGATATTAGGGGAAATAGAATGATAACCTATAATAAAAATGAGTTATTATTTCTTATTTCTTTTGCCTTCTCCTCAGAAGATCCAGTTAGACTAAGAGTTAAGGATAATCCGGCATTAGGAAGTGGTTGTCTTAGCTTCATCCATAATAATTCTATACTAAACCCTTTAAAATAGTATGATATTGAATGTGAGGTTGGAAGCATCAATGTTAATGATGCTTGCAGCAACATTGGAAGAGATGACCGCGATTATAATGTTTGGGCTAATAATATTTTCAACGTCAGAGAAGGAGGCAGCAACCAAGATGGCATGAAAAGTGACGAGGGTTCTATAAAAATTAGCCATGATAATGAATTATGTCGTAGTAAGCTTGTTGTGAACAACCTAATTGAACCTAGAAATAATAAGGTGGCTAATTTGTCCTCTTTAAATTTGAGTCAAGAAACCATTAAAATATTAGGTAGGGGACTTGGATTTGCTATTGCTCCTAAATTTTTTTTGAAAGAAAGCATCATTTGTAGTATTGAAGATGGGATTTGGGGTTTATCATTATATGACAAGAAGGCATTAAGACAAGAATGTGCCCTTATAATGAGGAAAGCAAGACCCCCTAGGAGTAATGTGAGTAAATATGGGCTTAGTTCTCTCAAATCCTTGTGCAATAATGATATATTGTTGTCCTAAAAGCAGATAAAGGAGGAGCTGTAGTGGTCTTGGATAGGGATGATTATATAAACAAAATTAATAGACATCTTAACTGTAATAACTATAAAAAACTTAACTCCAATCCCATGCCCAGGGTTATAAAAGAATTCAAAAAGGCAATCATAGAATCTCATCTTGATGATAAACTAAAGAATAAATTGATCCCTTCATGTGAGGTCATCCCTAGAATTTATGGATTAACCAAAATTCACAGATAAGGTGTTCTTCTTAGACTGATAGTTAATACCATAGGATCCCCCACCTATGAGGTGGAAAAATATGTTGCCAAGATTCTTAAGCCCTTGGTTGGAAACACTGACTCATTCATTAAGGAGTATAATGATTTCGTAAAACTCATCAATAATGAAAAGGTAGATGATGATGACATTTTTAAAGTTTCGATGTAGTATCATTATTTACCAAAATTCCATTATATGAGGTTGTTAAAGTTATAAAAGAAGTAACTAATATAGAAACAGCTAAGCTTGTTGAGGTTTGCTTATGGTCTACTTTTTTGAGTTTCCGAGGAGCATACTATGAGGAGGTATTTTGTGTCGCAATGGGATCACCTCTTTCACCTATTGTCGCTAAATTATTTATGGAGCACTTTGAAAATATTGCTATTGAATCATTTCCCCTAAAACTGGCTTGGTGGAAGAGATTTTGTTGACTACGCCAACATAAAGTGGGCTAATGGTAAGGAGAATTTTGAGGGATTTTTTAATCACCTGAACTCTATTTCATCATAAATAAAGTTTACCATGGAGGTTGAAGAAAACAAGAGCATCCCAATTTTAGATGTCCTTGTCATTAGGAAGGAGGATGGAACTCTGGGGCATCAAGTATTTAGAAAGAAGACTCACACTGAAAACTATCTTACAGAAGATTCCTACCATCATCCGACTCATAAATTTTTTATCTTGAGTACTCTTACTGTTAAGGCCCTAAGAATATTTGACTCTAAGAACTTTAGCAAGGAAATCAATCACATGACCTCTGTAGTTAAATGTATATGATATAAATAAATATCTATTAAGAAGGCCATAATGAGAGATAAGGGTTCAATCCTCTCTCATAAGAATCAAGAACCTCAGGATAGGTTCGGTAGGGTTTTCCTTCCATACGTCAAAAGAGTTACAGTTAAGATCGCTAGAGTTTTGGGGAAGAAGGAAATAGTCACACAATTTACATCCGCTGGAACAATAAGACAAAAAATGTGTTCATGTAAGGATAATATCAATCACGAACAACTTAAAGGAGTTTATAAGATTGATTGTTCATGTGGAAAAATTTATATTGGAGAAACTGAACGATCTTTACAGAAAATATTGAAAGAGCACGAAGCTGATATAAAGAATTAGAGATCTCGTACCTCAGCCCTTGCAGAACACTCGTCAAAAACTAAGTATCACGTGTGCTTAGAATATGTCAAAATTATCGCTAGAGAGGAACAATACCAGAGAAGGAAAATTAGGGAGGCTCATGAGATTATTAAGAATCCTCATAATCTGAATAGAGATGGAGGGAGTGAAATCAATGATAGTTGGCTTCCTCTGATCAGACAAATCTGCTCCCCACCAACTTGTTCTTCCAAATTTAATATCTCAGATAATTCTTTTTAAATTAGAGTTTTATATTTTTATTTAAAGCAATAAAAGATAAAAAGACAAAATCAAACTATATTGTTAATAAATTTGAATTAATTAAAAATTATTAATCATAACATCAATTAATTATTAAATCATATCATAACATTAATATAATTCTAATTAATTATTTTATTTAAGGCTCTCAACCATAATATTACTTATAAGTGAAAATTATTGAGAACAATTATTGATTTTAACCAATAAAGATGGTTATTATTGGATAAAATAAATAATTGTATTTATCTATAAATATATTTTGGTTATTCCGTTTTTAAAATAAAATAATATAACAAATTTAATAATATTAATAATATTAATTAATTATTAATTATTATTGAATTATAATTTAGTAAATAAAAAAATTTAATAACTATTATTATTAGAAATATATATATATTTATTAATCTAAAAACTTTTTTAGATTAAGATTTATTTAATTAATTATAATAAAAGATAATAAATGATTAGAACATGGTTGATTTATTTAATTAAAATAAAATATAATAAGAAAATAATGTACATTAATTTTCTAGCTATGATATTAAATTAATTTATTTTCTTTATTAATTATATCATAATATTGATTAAATTCTTATTAATTATTTAAGGTTCTTTAAATATATCACTTTTAAAGTAAGTATTAATAATAAAAATAATTATTAATTTTATCTATTAAGCATGATTATTATTCGATAAAATTAATAATTATTTGGTTACTAATAGTTATTTATAAGTTTATTTTAGTTTTATTAATTTAATGTTATTAATTAATTAATATTTATTGGAGTATTTAATAGCTATATTTTTTGTTTATAAATTAAACCTAAAACATTTTATAATAATAATCATTATTAAGTAATTATTTAAATTAATTAATATATTAAGTAATTATTTAAATTAATTTATTAATTCAATAGATTTATTTCTTTTAATTATTATTATTATTTATGAACATTATAATGAACATTATAATTATCCAATTTATATAAATAAATAATTAGAAATAAAAAATAATTAATAATATATTAATAATATTAATATATTAATAATATTATTTACATATTTAATTAAAATCCATGGTTGGCTCGTTTAGAATAATTAATTTTTTTTTTCACTATTTATCAATGGTTTGAGGTTTCTCTACTTTCATTCATATTATGTTTTGAAGATGGATCCTTGTTAGGATTTGAAACGTCGACCAATTTTTGTTAACACTGAAAAATCTGATTCAATCTCCTTTAATTAACAACCACAGAAGCTTAAAACCATCATAAGTTTTGTGCCTTTTTGAATATTTTAAAATAATTTGAACATTGAAGGCCATTAAGGTTGGATATCTATTCATTTGAAGAGAGGTTGCAAAGCTTTATTGAGGCCTTTGTGTTCCTTAGTCTTTTTCAATAAGGATATTTTATCTCACTTTCTACTTTACCTTGAAAGGAAGAGATATATTTCAAATTTAGTTGAGAACTTGAAGCCGATACTTTTATTTTTTGAAGTTTGATTCTTATGATTGAAAAATGTCCAAACTTGATGATGTATTAGAACTATTTAATACTCTAATACATTCCACTGTAGATCAGATGATAAAAATCAACAAAGCCTCTCTTTTAGATATTCAAACATGTCTACAAAATGCACTAGACAAGATTGATTTTTTGCATCTTGATTCAGAGCTACATCGAGATGAGATTTAGCAAAAGAGTTGTCATTCTAAATTTTTTTTTGTTTAGAAGAACATTGAGACAAACTACCATTAACAACAAGAAATTTTTCATATCATTGAGCCTAGTATAAGAGAAGTTTTGAATGCAGAAGAAAAAAATCCGTCCTCCACTTCGTGATC
Organism: Pinus albicaulis; assembly: GCA_034641835.2. Taxonomy (NCBI): domain Eukaryota; kingdom Viridiplantae; phylum Streptophyta; class Pinopsida; order Pinales; family Pinaceae; genus Pinus; species Pinus albicaulis. Next base: position 577,723,791 of record CM076578.1, on the reverse strand, counting down.
CGAATTTATGCAGGAGCACAACATAATACACATATAACCATAAATACAAATATGCAATGGAAATAACACTCCATTTAATTAATATCAAATAACTGAAATTTGTTTACAAACAGAATGGAAATAAACTAGCTAGGGCACTGGTAGCTTATCTCAAAAGAGATGTGGCAGCTACTGGCCTCTGAACTTTGTGCCAGAATGAGGCTTGAATGCATATATATTATTGAGAAACAATGGCAAACACTCAACTTCCAAAAACCTAACCCTAGGAGATGAAACACCAGAATATGGGCCGTGTCAAGGTAAATTGGTACATCAATTTCCCGGGGTGTAACTTTGGCATACTATCTCCGTTTGATGCACATGATACATCGTTAGAAATATCTATCTAAGGAATACAACTACTGACAATGAATATGAATTCTGGAAGAGATTCATATTTTCTGGAGGTTTGATGCCCAAAAAACGTCGTTTAGGGCCTCAAAACGGCTCTGGAAGTTCAGGACCCGAAAAACTACCAAAAATAGTAAATTGTGCTACAATTATGGAAACTGAAAAACTGGAAGAAACAATGGTGGGGGTCCATGTGGAATAGGCGGGTGGCCACCAATATCCACTTGGATCACAAGCCCATCATCCAACCTTAGTAAGAGCTTGTCCATAACAAGCACAAAACATGTCTTGGATATGACAAGGAGTTGTTCTATCATATTCCATACTACTCCAAGCCCATCAAATTTCAGAATGTCGGATTTCTTCATGATAAATCACCTTCATTTGTTCCAGATTCTTCTCCTCTTCCACAACAATGACAATAGATTATGAAATTCCAACACTGTGACCGAGTTGGACATATGAAAGATCATTGTTTTGATCTTCACCCATGTAAGAAATATCATAAAACCTCTCATTCTTCACACAAATGCTTCAGAAACAAGCCTCTTGCAAGAGTAAAGATTTATCTTGGATGGATCACTTCTTGGCAATGGGCATCAACAGCCAGGAATATGTTTCAAAAATATGTTAGAACTTGGTCTAGAACATTAAACAGTCTTGTAGTTGAGTTTTTGCCATCATCTCACCTTTTATATGACAAGGGGGAAATTATGGTCATATACAAGCTACAAAGCCAGGTCAAGTGAACCTAAACCACAACTTGCCATTCCAGATTCATAGTTGTAGCCGGAGACACAAAAATTCGAGCGAGCCTGAGCCACAACCTGCCATTCCAGATTAAGAGTTGTAGCTAGAGACAAAGAAGCCCATGAACATGACTTTGGTTGGTGGTCAACCTTAAATCATCTATGTGAGGTTGATGTTCTTCCTCTTTAAATAGTTCAGGACTCTTCCTCTAGCAGAATGCTTCAGCTTCTTGCGAGTTTTGGTAGAGTTCCAAGAATTACCTCAAGAATTCCATAGTTGGTGGTCATCCTTAAACCATCACGGGTTGCAGAACTCCCCTTTATAGGTTGAAGGTTTCCCTCTTCAAAACATTAGGAGAACTTCCTCTAGAAAAATACCTCAACTTCTTGCCATATTTGGAAGAGTTCCAGGAACTGCACTAAGTATTCCATTGTTGGTGGTCATCCTTAAACCACCTCTTTATGCTAACATTTCAGAGAGATCGTTCAGCCTAGTGCTGCAATGCATACTTTCCACATTTGTGTTACAACTCTCTTATTGGACTCATACATACCCCTTTGGATTAAGGGGGGAATGTTGGACACCTAATCCTCTAAGGGTTGGTGTAGAAGGTGAATGGACATAGGAAGTCCAAGAGACCTTGCAATATTAATCCAAGGGTCACAATAATGTATTATAAATGTACATCATGTGAATAATATGGACACACACATGTTATATTTATCATCTATTTATTTTCATTCCATGTGTGTCTAACACTCATCAAAAACATATAACATAAATAACATAAAACAACAATAGTAATGCATAACACCACAGGTTTCTATCATTCATGATTATTCGACACATGTACATATAACCGCACTAATCAACTAGCATCTATAATGTATCTAACCATAACATCAATATAATGAAAGGAATACTCATAACCATAATGCATATAACAGTCCTTAACCTACATACCTAAATGCTCAACATCCAAACCGGTATGACAACATGATCTTGCCTCGAAGTACAATGTTGCAACTTCACTTTGATGGTATGTATCTCCTCCTCTATCTTAGCTAACACGTTAGAATCATAACATACCAATATCATCATGATGACCTAATTTCATACAATGACCTTATTCACAACAACCTCACTCAAACCAATGCAAACTTGACCACATGCATCCACTTGACATGTACAACCAATGATGAACAACCAATGCATGTGCAACATATGACGTCACACAAGAAAGCATACACAGATAACATCGAAGCATGACCAATATGTAACCCTACCATAATAAATCAATGCATGTACAATATGTAACTATATGTAAGAAAGCATATACGAACAATACACAATACACTCATGACAACATGTTGACAACAATACCATCACCACTTCCATGGTGACACCACTACCACCATGGCTAACATAACACAAATTAAACAAGAACACATAGGCCTCAATCATAATAAAAAAATATGCAATCAACATAAATGCATGATCAACACACTGCCCATCATGTACAAGGGTTGAACCATACTTTGATACCACTCTGTAAAACATGCTTCCCACATCTACCCAAGTATCCAGCCAACCACGGAAAACATGTGAAGAGAGGATACTAATCTAAGATTAAAACTCCTAGGTGACCTTAAGGAAGTGGAAACAATGGAATCACAACCAACAAATTTTACACAACATCAACAACACCTCCAGGAGGTAAACCACCCTCCCATACCCATGAAACTTGAAGGGGGACTAAAATTTGACCCTCTTGAGCATTATTTGTGGGAATATAAGGGAAAGGGAGTAGCTATAGACTCCTAGCCACGAGTTAGCATTGGAAATATAGCGGCTAGAGCCCCAAACATTCAATTTTGTGCCTGTAACTTTGGGATTTGTGCCACATTTTTAGCTCCTGAGCCCAGGTCACTGCCCATAACTTCCTGTAACTTAAGGAGATGATAAATATCATTAAAAAAAATACATGGAAGAAATCATATCATCAAGAACTCATCCGACCCCACCCCACCATGAAAATCATTTCAACAAAAATGTCACAAACATTGCATCTACATGTGTAAAAAATAAAATTAAACATGGGGGTCTCCTACAAATATGAGAATATCTAAGAAGCATTTCTCCCCTACATCATAATCTAAAATACAATATATTTGATCATAGATACATTGTGTATTCATTTCCAGGAAAAATCATAGATAGAGCCATACATCATCACTGATAAAATACATTGTTATAACCAACATAATAACAATAAAAATACCATGGATATAACATCAATTAAATCCACATAATAACTAGTACATTTTCATACTAAATACCGAAGGAATGAGCTCTTCATTTCTGAATCTAAAAACCAATCGGAGATGGGGCTTCCACATTCCACCTGACCATAGATTGGTTGAGCCAAGTCTCACTTCATCCAATCACCCACATGCCATATTCCAAGCATGAATATGGGACTTTATAAAATGCATAAATTAACACCAAACCAGGGCTCCAGAGACCAAACCGTCTCAACCACAAACCATTGATTCCACCTCAGGTTCGGACATCACTAGCCATCAAAGATTGATCTCTATCCAAGCAGTTCCAAGGCTCCAGGACTAGTAACTCAACCCCAGTTGTTCTTGGGCTCCAGAGTGTTTGTCCAACGAAGGCTCCATGACTAGTAACTTAACCCACCTAGGCATCCAAAGGGTTTGTACAACCAAGGCTCTAGGACTAGTAACTCAACCCAACAACTGTCCACCAGGATCTAAAGCTTTTGTCCAACCAAGGCTCCATGAACTAATAAATCAAACCAACAACTAAAGGAATCATGAGAACCAACCAGAAAAAAATAAATGGAAATAAACCCACAATACCATGGTTGTCCAAGAAATGACGAGGCTAGGAAAATCCACATGCATACCCATGCATGCCAAAACTAGTGAGGAAAATATACATGCAACTCGATACCTTCAATCAAATCTTGCTACGGTTGCTGATCCCGATGTCCACCTGCAATTTCCTAATCTTCCATTGCCTTCTTGCACCAAATCACTAAGTATCCACACTCTCCAAGGGTGCTCCAAGAAAACTCTAAGTATCCAAGAATATGAGAAAGAAAGAGAATAATGTGAGAGCTCCAAAAATGCACTGATCAAGTCTTTCCCATTGATCCTTAGAAGCCTCTTTATTAATGATTCCATTATTTTCTTCAATTTCCATTATTTTCCTTCATTTTCCTCCTCACATGCAACCCGTGACCTTTCACCTCCCTTTTCTCCTATTTTCATAAATAAAATTCCAATTAATGCCTCATGCCTTTCCAAAGTCTTTTCCATTGCCTTTGCCAATTTCCTTTAGCATAAACCGAATGAACACTCACTAGGATGTTTTTCCCACCATTCAAATTGGAATATGTGTCCCATCGACCATGGTTATTATTTTTTCCTTTATTACATTTTACATGGAATTTTCAGTAGGGTTTTTACCTAAAGCATCTGAAAGATCAACTCATCACATTCCATATTCAACATGAATGTTCCAAAGCTGATTTTTTCCATCAGTTCTAGAGTTTTGTGTTGCTTTTGAAAGGTACAAAGCATGATGTTGTTGAAGCCTTGAATGGTTTCTACTATTAGTTGCAATATCCCCCTCATGATATTATTGTTGAAAGATGGTAGTGGTGATGTTAGATCTATGATCTTACTGAGACACGAAGCAACTATGAGCCTGAACTCTTCACAAGGATGCTCCCAGAGTTGGGTTATATTAATGCAAGGATGGATGGCTTGAGAGCCCAACTGAGTTTCTTCCATTATGGCTGCCCCATCTTGGACAGAAATGTGTCTAATTCCTCCACCTTAGGAAGGTCTATGACTGACTTCATTCGTTGTAGCTCAGATCCAATTGTGAAGATATTCTCACTTTTTACATCTTCCTTCTGAATATCCGTAGACTTTTGAAGGATAATATGGAACTTCTGAGAGAAAGGTATGTTGTTATGCTCTTGCCATTTTTTATCTGCAGAAGTATTGTAGCCCATAGAATCAATAGATGCATTACTATGCTGATTCCTGAGGCATTTCCAAAGACAAAGTGATGACATTATAGCTTGGCATCAACGGATGTCAGTATTTAGCCTGTCTTCTTTCTCCTCGGCCTTATTTAATAGAATCAAATCCCTTCAACGAACAAAATAAATCCTTAAATTTCACTTCTTCAAATAATGAGTTCTTTTAATAAACCCTACAATAGAAATATCCTCCTATAATAATAACTAGAAAGGTTGTCTTCAACTGCGTAATATGATTGGCCCAACAATCCACACATTGGCTTTTACACAACTATGTGTTTAAACTCTCAAATGTCTACACATATGGGCACACTTTATGGTCACTCCTATATGAAAATGCATGTACATTTGCGCCCTCACAATCTTATGACTGATCAAGCTACGAGTGTATTGAATTTTCCTCATATCGTACTAGTTACCGACCATGATTTAATTCAAATATTAATTTTTCCTAAAATTGAAGTTCATGGCCCAATCAAAATAGAACTTTGCTCAAACTTGTGGCTTAGGCAAATTTAATAATGAGAGCCACCTCCCCCCCCCCCCCCCTCAAATCGCATCGTAGGAATACATATCATTCTGATGCATTGCATATCTACGCACAACAAATTCGACATGTATTTCAGGCTTTAAGATAAGTCGATCATGTCCATAGAAATAAGGATTTCGTTATGGAAATCAAGGGAAATATGCCCATAAGGTGATGGAATTCATCCTCCCATATTTAGATCAATCCCTCTAAAAGCTTAATGCAAAATTGACCCCAACACTGAGAGAAATTTGGACCTTCAATCAAGCCTCTGAGAATGCAATTTGGCTCTAATGCTAGGAAGAATTTTTCCTCCTTAATAATAAATTGTATGCCCAATAAGGCTTTCTACTATATGAATGAATGTGGATCATTCAACCTTCACTCCAGAATGCTCTTGACCTTAATAACAATGATATCAGATTGTTGATGAAGAGAATGATTTTGAATTCCCATTAATCAAAACCATTCGATCTGAAGCACTCCAGAATTAGATAAAGTGGCCTCCAATGATCTGAAAATGAAAGTATTTGTTTTCCTATTTAAAGTATTCATTTCCATTAAATTAAGTGTGCAAAGTGTTTGGATAGTCTTGAAAGTGAAACAAAGTGTTTTTGATAACTATTTATGAATTTTGGTGTGAGGGAGTGTTGTTTTAATTTACTGTTTAACAACTTTAATCTGAATAACACAACAGAATAACTTCATCATAAACACACAACAACATGATGAGGAAGTTCACCCCTCCTGGGCTACATCTGTCGGGTCCAAGGCTCCCAATGGGCATGTCCTTGATATATTATGATGCTCAAATTGGTAATACAGTGGGAAAAAGGCCTAAACAGACCAAACCAGCTATGAAAATGAATTCAAAACATAGAAAGAAGCTAAGAATGACTTTGATTTCACCTAAAACAGTGAAGTGTAGTCCAATGCAGCTCTGTTTCCCTCAAGGCCCTGATGGCTTCCCAAGATTATTTGAAGTACAAATGGCTGAAAGAGACCTATGATGGCTCTGAAACCTATTCCAATGGCTCCAGAATGCTGAGAATACCCGAAATCAAAAAAAAAATCACTTCAAAAGGTTCAGTAATGTGAAAGTTATGACCAACAGAAGTTTTGTCCAATGTGGCCTAAAAACACTCCACTAACTTTGGAGTAACTGTAGATAGGCCCGCTAACTATGGAACTGGCACCTAAAAAGGCGGACTCCACCCAAATCTATCAGAACCGTTTGGTTTAACATTTATTGTTAAGTGGGCGGGGTCACATGGACCACTGCCCAACCCACCAACTTAACCGTTGAGGTAATGGTTTCGAAACTGTGGCATTAAACTTCATTTGTAACCTCCGCTGGAGAACATGTGAACATCCACTTGACTGCAACTGTAACATAACCGCCGGTGTTTAGAGCCAGGGTTCTGAGCCTGTGTTTCCATGTATAGGGGGCTGGCCCCCTTTCCTCCGCCAACCATATGTTAATTAAACTTTATATATATGCAATGACCCATAGTGGTTAAGAACCACCACGAGCTCGGGCGGTAAGGCCTTGGGGCTGCCACCCGCTCGACCCACGGTTGAATCCTACTAACTCATAATATTTTTACCATTGCAAAATATTCAGTCCTTGGGCCACGTGGCGGCCTCCGGGCAGGCCACGTGGCGCCCTTTAATTAGCCACAAAATTTGAAAGTCAACCCAACCTCCAATATGCAAATGACAAGTGTCGAGCTGTGATAGGTTGAAGGAATATTCCATGGAATATTCCTGGAATATTCTGTGGAATATTATTTTTTAATATTTTTTTAAATCAAAGTCAACCCTGGTCAAACTGGACTTTTGAAGGAAATTGTGAATATAAAACTTGAATAATTTTCACATACAGTGTCGAATTTGAGTGTTTTTCACGGTGTCAGGATCGTATCGATGAGGCCTATCCAGTGGTTCTAGTTTTAACCAATTCTGAGTAGTTCCAATTTTGAGCATTTTATTCACTTAGGACATGATCACCTGATCATCCAAGGTATACATTCGGTTTTCACTGTGGATAATTCTCATCCCTGAGAAACAGCTTGAATCTGGTTACCAATTAGACATGTTTGATTTTCCAATATTAATGAATCTCAACAATAAAGTACATGCCTTGGCATAAGGAAATTCGATCTTCCAATTTATTGAAAGAACATGCTCATATCATTGCCAATTATCTAAAGAATCATGCCCAAAAATAGAAGAGTATTCCTTGAGATAATGCAGGTTCTGAAAAATATGGCATGAAACCTTCACCAATGTGATTCTCCAATAACACGATGGATATAACAAGAGCTGATGCATTCTTAACAATGTTTCACACCACCCTGTATGGTTTTCTTGCCCCTTGCTGGCATTTAGGTCATATAAGAATAATTGTTTCACATGCCAATTTAATCAGCTCCCATATGCTTGGAAAAGAACATGCGATTGAGGAAAATTTTATAGCTCACATTGTTCTTCTTGTTAATTAGAAAATCTATGGAATAACCAGAGTATGCACCCTTCCTAAATATTCCAATGGAGGTGGTCACTACCTCCACGATGTAAATTAAAATCACAAGGAAAGGGAAAAAAAAAACACATGAGTCAAACAACCCCACTGGGGATTTGACGCTACAACAATTTCTAGCTATGTTGCTGCTGGGAAAAAGATGTGAGCTACTATGGGTATCTTCCATGCTTTCCATGTCCAATGATCTCCCGTGTTGGGCGCTGAGAAATCCTTTTTAATGATTGTGAGTTTGGTGACCTCCTCGTGAAATGTTTTGGTGTATGGCCCTTGACTTTGGACGCAAGCCCTCCGGTCAATGTGATATGATTAATTATATGAATCTCCTCGGTCCCTCAAAATATATATAGCATCACAGATTTGGTTTGAATATATTTTCCTCTTTGAATGAGAAATGATAAATATCTGCCCTCGAAATAACTCAATCGAATAGAAATTTGACACGTTGATATTCTAACTTTCAACTTTCAGTGTTATGGCCTCTTTGTGAGTACAATATCACAGGCCAAAAATGATGACTCGACCATGGATAGCCTGATCCTATAATGGAAGTCTAGTTGTATTGAAATTGGTGCCTTTTTCAATAATAAATCCCCAGGCTCAGATTATTGATATTTTTTCTTTCGATAAACCATTCACATAAATAGATCTGGTCCCAACTACAAGAAAAATAGAAAATAACAACCCAACTAGGGTGATATAAATTATCACCGAAGATGGAATATGTTGGCTAGGGTGAGAAGAAATCTCACCGAAGATCCCTACATAAAACCCTCAGGCTGAAAGGATTCACAACTCTAATACCACTGTAAGATCCCAAACTGAAAATTTGTCAATATATTTGGCACATTTAGGTGTTCTAATAAAAATACGTTCAAAAAAATACTAAACACAAAAGGACATGGAAAAACACAACCCTTATTTCAATTAATACTTAGAAAAAGATGCATGCCCAATTACAAGCAATATAATGGAGCCCCTGCCTCATCATACACGATTTCTCAATGCATAAGAAAACAAAGACAATTAAGCACAAACATGAACCCTGGATGGATCCATAAGAAAAGTCTCCATGGGGTTTTTGTCCTGGGATAAAGTGGAACTAGCCACGCAAAGTCCTCAACCAAACAAAATAAGATAGAAAAATTTGGATTATCCAAATGCCTAGCTCCTATCCCCTTAAATAGGCTTGAGGGACTCTCTACAACCATTATTTTATTATTTTCCCTCAAAAAACGAAGGCAAATACTATGTGTTGATCCCATGGGAAAATACCATGGTAGATTCCATCCATTTTGACCACATCAAAGAAAGAGAATATTACACATTGCTAAGGCAGTGACATAACAACTAACATCAATAACAGTTGAAAAATAAATTATTGACGTAGCTGTCATGGATGCACTTGATCCCTTGAGGTAAATCGATCATTTACCAACCTTAATCGTTGGTTTAATGTTGCAGGGTCACGAGACTGCATTCATAAACACTAAGATGATGTACCCAAAACCAACCTTCAAGTCCATTCACACACAACCTGCTTACATCCTCTCTGAAAACGACTAGGTTCTATCACACAAACAATGGACTCCTTAGGCCATTGGATTGCACTAATTTCAAAATTCCACAGAAACTTCAGCAATGTTCTAGGGCTCTCACCCATGGAGGGCTCTTGAATTTCAACAATTACGACTAAACCTAAATAAATCAATGCGCACACTGATCATAAATTCCTCCTAAACGAATCAATGCACATACCCAACGTAAATTCATATTATTATGGGTCCATCATCCCTATGAACACGATCCATCAATGGAGATCAATGGTTATAAGTCTATCGGGTTGCAGTAATTCTCCAGCCTCACCAACCCTTTTGTTACTTGATGAACCCTTTTGACGATTGCGATGCAACGTTGGGGGTCGATATCTCCAGGTTCATTGGACGTTGATTATCCCCAATCTGACCCACCTCCTTTGGACCTAATGTATGTTCGACCTCCCCTGGAACCTTGTGTTGTTGTTGTGCACCAATACTGAAATCGTTGAACCAGGTGCTTTAAGCGTTTGGTCGAGACTCGGGAACTCATTCATGCCTCTATATGTAATGTATATCTACATACCTATGTATTCAGTTGTGTAGTAACACTTCCTTGATGATTATCATAACTAGGGCCACTCAAAATGGTTACACTAGTTACACCATCAACAAACACATCCACAAGACTCACTAACTCATAATCAATATCGATTTGGGTGCACATGTTTGATATCAAAATTCATCCTTAGATCGTTATATTATAGACTAGAATTGCTATATCCATGTAGGGTTTAACCATATACCTGCAATCAAATCCCACTCCAACTAGTGAGGAAAATATACATGCATCTTGATACCTGCACTCAAATCCCGCTGCGGCAGTTGATCTCGATGTCCACCAGCACTCTCCTGATCTTCCTTTTCCTTCTTGCTCCAAATCACCAAGTATCCACACTCTCCAAGTGTTCTCCAAGAAAACTCTAATCATTCCAAGAATATGAGAGAGAAAGATAATAATGAGAGAGCTCCAAACATGCATTAAAAAAGTATTTCCCATTGATTCTCAGAAGCTTCTTTATTAATGAGGCCTCTATTTTATTCAATTTTCATTATGTTCTTTCATTTTCCTCCTCACATGGAACATGTGACCTTTCACCTCCCTTTTCTCCTATTTTCGTAAATAAAATTCCAATTAATGCCTCATGCCTTTCCAAAGTATTTTCCATTTCCTTTTCCAATTTCCTTTAGCCATAATAAACCTAATGAACATTCACTAGGATGTTTTTCCCACCATTCAGCTTGGAATATGTGTCCCATAGACTGTGGTTATTATTTTTTCCTTTATTACATTTTACATGGAATTTTCACGAGGGCTTTTACATAAAGAAACTGAAATATCAAATTATCACAATCGAAATTCAACATAAATGTTCCAAAGTTGAATTTTTCCATCAGTTCTAGAATTTTGTGTTGCTTTTGAAAGGTAAGAAACATGATGTTATTGAAACCTTGAAGGGTTTCTACTATTATTTGCAATATCCCCCTCATGATATCATTGTTGAAAGTTGGTAGTGGTGATTTTAAATCTATGATCTTGCTGAGACACGAAGCAACTGTGAGCTTGACCTCTTCGCAAGGATACTTCGAGACTTTGGGTTGTATTAATGCAAGCATGGATGACTTGAGAGCCCAACTGAGTTTCTTCCATTCTGGCTACCCCACCTTGGATAGACATGTGTCTAATTCCTCCACCTTACGAAGGTCTATGAATGACTTCATCCATTGTAGCTTGGATCCAAGTGTGAAGAGCTTCTCACTTTTTACGTCTTCCTTATGAATATCAATTGACTGTTGAAGGATAATATGGACCTTCTGAGAGAAAGGTGTGTTGTTCTGCTGTTGCCATTTTTTACCCGCAAAATTATTGTAGCCCAGAGAATCAACTGATGCATTACTATGTTCATTCTTGAGGCATTTCCAAAGGTAAAGTGATGACATTATGGCTTGGAATCAATGGATCTCAGTATTTAGTCTGCCTTATTTCTCCATGGCCTTCTTTAATAAAATCGATTCCCTTCAACAAACAAAATAAATCTTTAAATTTCCCTTCTTCAAACAATGAGTTCTTGCAATAAACTCTGCAATAGAAACATCCTCCTATAATAATAACTAGAAAGGCGATATTCAATTGTGTAATGTGATTGGCCCAATAATCCACATGTTTGATTTTACACAGCCAGTAAATGTGTTTAAAATCTCAAATGTCTACACATACAAGCACAATTTATGCTCACTCCTGCAGGAAATTACATATACATTTGCGCCCTCATAATATTATGATTGATCAAGCTACAGGTGTATTGAATTTTCCTCATATCGCACTAGTTACCGACCACGATTTAATTCAAATATATTTTTTTTCCCGAAATTGAAGTTCACGACCCAATAAAAATTGAAATTTTCTCAAACTTTTGGCTTCGACAAATTTAATAATGAGAGCCCCCCGCCCCCCCAAATCGCATCGTAGGAATACATATCATTATGATGCATTTCATATCTACGCATCACAAATTAGACATGTATTTTGGCCTTTAATATATGTCAATCACGTCCAGATAAATAAGGATTTGGTTCTGGAAATCGAGGGAAATACACCCAGAAGTTGATGGAATTCAACTTGATCAATTCAGCCTCCCATCAATAGATCAATCCCTATGAAATATTAATGCAAAATCGACCCTAATAATGAGAGAAATTTTCCATTCAACCAAGCCTCTGAGAATGCAATTTGGCTCTAATTCTAGGAATAATTTTTCCTGCTTCATAATAAGTTTTATTCTCAATACGGATTTCTAAAATATGAACGAATGTGGATCGTTCAACCTTCACTCCTGAATTCTCTTGGCCTTAATAAAAATGATATCAGATTGCTGATGAGGAGAATGCTTTGAGATTCCCATTAATCAAAACCATTTGATCTAAAGCACTCCAGAATTAGATAATGTGGCCTCCAAGGTATATATTTGGTTTTCACTGTGGATAGTTCTCAGCCCTGAGAAAAATCTTGAATTTGGTTACCAATTAGACAGGTTTGATTTTCAAAGATTAATGAATTCGAACAATAAATTACATGCATCAGTATAAGGAAATTAAATCTCCCCATTAATTGAAAGAACATTCCCATATCACTGCCAATTATCTAAAGAATCATGCCCAAAAATAGAAGAGTATTCCTTGATATAACGCAGGTTCTGAAAAATATGGCATGCACCTTTCACCACGTTGGAAATTAATTCCAACTGCAGCAGAGCAGAAGAAGGACGACGAAGTTAAACTCTGATGGTAACATCGAAGGACAAAAGGTGACAACATGTTTTTGTTCTGACTTAAGCTCCACCACAAAATAAATTTCATGTTTAATACACATGCAACCCAGCTCTCAACCTCATGCTCTTATCCGCAGAACCTACCACAGTAAACTCTCCACCAACCATAATTCTGGCGGCATCCAATATGAACTACGAGCATGGAAGTTGATCCACCAGAGGAGGTGATTTCATCACTCCTCCAGACCAATCAAAACAATTCCGTGGTTAAAAGAAACTAGCTCTTGCATAATATTTGAACTCCACGAAATGTATAAGGTTTAAATTTTTTATTTTTCGCGACACAGTTTTTTTTGTTTTAAGAAGTTAGTTTATATATATATATATATATATATATATATATATATATATATATATATATATATATATATATGTAATCTTTTTAATAGATAGAGCAACGGGCATTTGACTATCTATGCAATATATGCCCGAAGGCAGAAAAGAAAAGAAAACAGAGACTGTGTGTATTGAAACAGAGTGTATGGAGAGAGAGAAAAAAAATGTTGTGTCTTTGTAGCAGCCAACAAAGAAGTATTTTTTGTGTAAATCCAGAACTGAAGTTCTGAGGAGAAAAGTCCTATTTTGTAACAGCTCATAGTTTTCTTAATGAAATAGATTTTTATTCCACCCCTGTCCATCTTTTGTTGTTAAATCTCTATGTTTGTAGAGGAATTTTATTTTCCTCTCAGTTGTTGTTCAGAATAACCAAAAATTCCAACATTGTATCAGAGCTAGTCCAGGCTCTTTGCATTTTCCAAAGAAGCTAAAGGAAGAAGGAGTTATTGAATTTTTATCCAGCAATGTGAAGGCTCAGCCAAGCGAGGTATTTATCAAAAACAGAGTTTTTTGTTTTCTTAAAAGGATACAGTCCAAAGAACTGTAGAAGGAAGTCTCTTGAAGAAAGAGTTTATCTCTCAAGCAGAGAGAAAGTTTGTTTAAAAACACAGTCAGGCTTTTATCATAGTTCAGTAAGCTAGCTATGGCAGGAGCCAGCACAAGCATGAGTATGGGAAATACTCAACTCCCACAGTTCAATGGAAAGAACTATAACTATTGGGCAATCACAATGAGAGCCTTGTTTTCCTCTCAATATTTATGGGAGCTGGTTGAAGATGGTTTAGAAGAACCAACATATGAAAAAGCATATAATGCCTTAACACAGGCATAGAAGGATTTTCTAAAGAGTAATAGGAAGAAGGACTCAAAATCCCTCTTCTATCTTTATCAGGCAGTGCATGAAAGCATATTTCCAAGAATTTCAGCAACAAAGAAGTCCAAGGATACATGGGATACCCTCCAGACAGCCTACCAAGGTATGGAGAATGTAAATATAGAAAAGCTTCAATTAATGAGAAGAGATTTTGAAGTTATTTGCATGAAAGAGTCTGATACAATAGACTCATTCTTCACATTTTTGATTGGGTTAGTTAGAGATCTCATGGAGAGACAATAGAAGAGAGAAGAATAGTGAAGAAAGTATTGAGGAGCTTACCCTCAAGGTTTTATGTGATAGTAACAACCATTGAAGAGATAAAGGATCTCTCGTTGTTTACTGTTGATGAGCTTCGTGCATCATTGATGACACATGAAAAAAGATTGAGCAGAAAAACAAACTCATATTTGGAGCATGCCTTCAAGACCCAAATGTCCTTTGGAAGAGGAAGAGGTCAAGGTAGAGGAAAATACAAAGAATAAGGAAGAGGCAGAAGCCAAAACAGAGGAAGAAACAACCTAGAAAATACAAATGGAAGGGGCAGGAACCAAAATCAGAATCAAAGCCATGGAAGCAGCTAAAAAGGTGGACAAAATCAAACACATGGACAAAGGCATGATAAATTCCAAGTCCAATGTCATTATTATAAGAAGTATGGCCATTATGCCAGTGAATGTAGGAAGAAACAAAGTGACATGGGTAGTAGACCCAGTGCTAATTTTACTAAAGAGAATCTCAGTCAAGAAATTTTGTTTTTAACATGTAATTTGGCTGAAGAAAAGAATGAAGATATATGGTTTCTAGACTGAGGATGTAGCAACAGTATGACAGGAAAAATTTCTATGTTTTCCATGTTATATGAAAATGTGAAGTCTCAAGTAACATTGGGGATAGACAGTAAAGTCTATGTCATGGGAAAAGGCAGAGTGAGTGTATTGACAAATAAAGGAGAAAAGAAATCCGTATCATGTATACTATGTGCCTAGTATGAAGTGTAACCTTTTGAGCATTGGAAAGCTCATTCATAAGGGCTACAATGTTTTCTTTGAGGATGATGTATGTACCATCATGAACATACCACCAATCAAGCAGAGGATTTCACAAGTGAAGATGACAAGAAACATAATGTTTCCTCTCAAGATGAGAGAAGATTTGAAGAAAGGGGCTACAATGGCAGCAGTGACACAAGAGATATTCCAAATAGAAGCAAAAGATGAAAACTAGTTATGGCACTTGAGATTTGGACATCTCAACTTTGGAGGTTTAAATTTGTTGCATAGGAAAGCTATGGTAAAGGGATTATCATTGATTGAGAAACTGGACAACCTATGTGAAGGTTGCATCTTCGGAAAACAACACAGAGAAAGCTTTCCATCAAGAAAGAGCATAAGGGCAAAGGCACCCTTAGAGATAGCCCATTCTGATTTGTGTGGACCAATGTAAACACCATCATTAGCAGAAAACCACTATATACTGAAATTTATTGATGATTACACAAGAAAAACATGGGGTTATTTCTTGAAGTTGAAGAGTGAAGTGTTTGAGAAATTCTGCCACTTTAAAGCTCTAGTTGAGAATCAAACTGGGCAACACATAAAAGTTCTCAGAATAGATATAGGAGGAGAATATATCTCCAAATAGTTTATGCATTTTTGCAAAGAAAATGGGATACATAAGAAATTGACAGCAAAGTACACACCACAGCAAAATGGAGTTGTTGAAAGGAAAAATAGAACCATCATGGATATGGTAAGAAGCATGTTGAAGGCAAAACATCTGCCAAATGAATATTGGGTTGAAGCTATACATTGTGCAGCATATGTTTTGAATAGATACCCAACAAAGAAAGTTATGAACAGAGTTCCGGAAGAAGCATGAAGCGGCATGGAACATCATGTCACCCACATGAGATTTTTTGGTTGTGTGGCTTATGCACACATTCCAGATCAGCTAAGGAAGAAGTTGGACAGTAAGGGGGAGTAGTGCATATTTTTTGGATATAGTGAAGAATCCAAAGCATACAGATTGTATAACCCATCCACCAAGAAGTTTATGATAAACATATATGTACAATTTATTGAGGAAGAAGCTTGGGATGGAATAATTGAGAAAACAGTGAATGTAAAAAGTTGTTTGTCTCATGATGAAGATGAGGAAGAAATAGCTGAAAGGCATCCATCATTAGTAGCACCACCTCCACCAACAAAAGGACAGAAAGGGACACCACAAGCAGGTATGAGAACACCCTTGAGAAGTGATGAAAGTGCTTCTCCAAGCACATCACAAGGAGCAGATTTGAGTGCTTCTACAAGCACAAGTTCATCAAGTGAAAGAGGAACCAGATTCAGAAGTCTGAATGAAATATATGAGAAAGAGGCAGAAAATGAAGGTATGAAATCTTTATTTTCATTGTATTTTCATGTAGAAGATCCTATTCACTTTTAAGAAGTAGAAAAAGATAAGAAATGGATAGATGTTATGGATGAAGAGATAAATGCCATAGAAAAAAATAAGACAGGGGAATTAGTTCATCTCCCAAAAGGCAAAGAAGTAATTGGAGTGAAATGGGTCTATAAGACCAAAATCAATGCTGAAGATAAGATTGAAAGGCATAAGGCCAAACTTGTTGTCAATGGCTATAAGCAGCAACAAGGAAGAGACTATGAGGAAACCTTTGCACCAGTTGTAAGAATGGAAATAGTAGGAGCAGTGTTGTCCATAAGAGAAAAACACATGTGGAAGTTTACCAAATGGATGTGAAATCAACATTCCTGAATGGAGTATTGATGGAAGAGGTATATGTTTAACAACCTCTGGGCTATGAGAAAGCAGGCCAAGATCACAAGGTATGCATATTGAAGAAAGCTCTGTATGGGCTAAAACAAGCACCAAGGGCATGGTACAGTAGGATAGATGCCTATCTACTAGAAAATGGGTTTGAAAAATGTGAAAGAGAACCCACATTATACATTAAGGAGAAGGATGGTAAGATTCTCATTGTTTTTTTGTATGTTCATGATGTTATATTCACAAGTAATGATGCTTACCTCATTGAGAATTTTAAAACAGTCACGAAGGATGAATTTGAGATGACTAATATGGGATTTTTGAGATACTTCTTAGGAATAGTAGAGAAAAATGAAAATAAAATTTTTATTTCTCAAGAAAATTATGTTAAAGAAATTTTGGAAAGATTTAACATGTAGGATTGCAAGGAAGCAATTACTCCTATAGTGATGGGATTGAAACTGAGCAAGGAAGACAACAACAAGGACTTTGATCCAAGTTTGTACAAGAGCATAGTTGCCAGCCTCATGTATTTGACTGCAACTAGGCTACATATTATGCATGCTGTGAGTTTAATTTCCAGATTCATGGAAAGGCCAAAGGAGGCACATTGGCAAGCCATGAAAAGAATTTTGAGGTATGTGAAGGGAACAAAGAGGTATGGAATTTTATACACCACTTTAGAAAATTTTGAATTAATTGGATATACTGATAGTGATTGAGCTGGAAGTATAGATGACAGGAAGAGCACCTCTATATATGTTTTTCATATGGGATCAAGAGCCATTTCATGGGCTTCTAAGAAACAGCCAATTGTGGCTTTATCAACAGCAGACACAGAGTATGTAGCAGCTACAGAAGCATCATGTAAAGCAGTATGGATGAGGAGAATGTTAAGAAGTTTGTGTCATGAACAGGTAATAGGCACACCAGTTTATTGTGATAATAGCTCAGCTATAGCTTTATCTAAGAATTTAGTATTTCATAAGAGAAAAAAACACATTGATGCCAAGTATCACTACATTAGAGAGTTAGTGAGCAATGGAGAAATAGTTTTGCAACATTGCAGAACAGAAGAGCAGTTTTCTGATATATTAACAAAACCATTGGGGCAGAAGAGTTTTAGTTATTTAAGAAAATGTATGGGTATGGAAGAGAGCAGAAGTTGTAATTAAGGGGGAGTGTTGGAAATCAATTCCAACTGCCGCAGAGCATAAGAAGGATGATGAAGTTAAACTCTGATGGGAACATCGAAGGATAGAAGGTGGCAACAGATTTTTGTTCTAATTTACACTCCACCGCAAAATAAATTTCATGTTTAATACACACGCAACCCAACTCTCAACCTCATGCTCTTATCCGTAGCACCTACCACAATAAACTCTCCACCAACCAAAATTTCGGCGGCATCCAATATGAGCTACGAGCATGGAAGTTGACCCATAGGAGGAGATGATGTCATCACTCCTCCGGACCAATCAAAATAGTTTTGTGGGGCAAAGAAATTGGCTCTTGCATAATATTTGAACTCCACGGAATGCATAAGGTTTAAAGTTTTCATTTGTTGTGACATATTTTTTTTTGTTTTAAGAACTTAGGTTATATATATATATATATATATATATTTTATAATATATATATTGTAAATATATATATATATATATATATATATATATATATATATATAAATATATATATATATATATATATATATATATATAAGCTTTCTAATAGATAGAGCAGTGTGCATTTGTTTGTGTATGCAATATATGCCCGACGGTAGAAAAGAAAAGAAAACAGAGACTCTGTGTGTTAAAAATAGAGACTGTGTGTATTGAAATAGAGTGTATGGAGAGAGAGAGAGAGAGAGTAGCAACACTATGTCATTGTAGCAACCAACAAAGAAGCATTTTTTGTGTAAATATAGAACTGAAGTTCTGAGGATAAAAGTCCTATTTTGTAACAACTCATAGTTTTCTTAATGAAATAGAGTTGTATTCCATCTCTGTCCATCTTTTGTTGTTAAATCTCTTTGTTTGTAGAGGTATTTTATTTTCCTTTCAGTTGTTGTTCGGAATAACCAGAAATTCCAACACACCAATGTTATTCTCTGATAACGTGATGGATATAACAAGAGACGATGCAGCCTTAACAATGCTTCACACTACCATGTATGGTTCTCTCACCCCTTGTTGGCATTTAGGTCATATAAGAATAGTTGTTTCACATGCCAATTTAATGGGTTCCCATATGCTTGGAAAAGAACATGTGATTGAGGAAAATGTTATAGCTGGCATTGGTCTTCTTGTAAATTAGGAAATCTATAGAATAACCAGAGTATGTGCCCTTCCCAAAGATTCCAGCATAGGTGGTCACCGTCTCCATGATGTAAATTAAAATATCATGGACAAGGACAAAAAACACCTGACTCAAACAACCCCACCAGGGATTCAATGCTTCAATAATTTATAGCTATGTTGTTGTTGGGAAAGAGATGCGAGCTACTATGGGTATCTTCCATGATTTCCATGTCCCACAATCTCCCCTGCTAGGTGCTAAGACATCCTTATTAATTAGCGTGAGTTTTGGGACCTCCTCGTGAAATTTGTTGGTGTATGGCCTCCGAATTTGGACACATGCCCTTAGGTCAATGTGATAGGTTTAATTATATGAAGCTCCTCGGTCCCTCAAAAGATATATAGCATCACATATTTGGTTCAAATAGATTCATCTCTTTAACTTTTAAATGATAAATCTCTGCCCTCGAAATAGCTCAATCCAATAGAAATTTGAAAGTTTGACATTCTAACTTTCAACTGTTGGTGTTATGGCCTCTCAGCGAACACAATATCATAGGCCAAAAATGATGACTCAACCCTGCATGGCCCGATCCTATAATGGAAGTCTAATTGTATTGAAAATGGTGCCATTTCCAATAATAAATCATCAACCCAAATTATTGATATTTTTTCTTTCGATAAACCTTCCACATAAATAGATATGGTCCCAACTATAGGAAAACTAGAAAATAAGAACCCAACTAGGGTGATATTAAATATCACCGAAGATGGAAGATGCTGGCTAGGGTGAGAATAAATCTCAACGAATATCTTTGCAGAAAACATTTAAGCTTAAAGGATGCACAAATCTGATACCACTGTAAGATCCCAAACTGTGAAATTTTCAATAGATTTGGCACATTTAGGTGTTGTAATAAAAATATGTTCAAAAAAATACTAAACACAAAAGGATCTGGAAAACACAGCCATTATTTCAATTAATACTTAGAAAAAGAGGCATGCCCAATTACAAGAAAAATAATGGAGCCTCCGTCTCAACATACACGATTTTTCAATGCATAAGAAGACAAAGACAGTTAACCACAAACGTGAACCCTGGATGGATCCACCAAAAAATTCTTTGTGGGGTTTTCGTCCCGAGATCAAGTGGAACTAGCCACACCAAGTCCTCAACCAAACACAATATGATAGAAAAATTATGGATTATCCAAATGCCTAGCTCCTATCCCCTTAAATAGGCTTGAGGGACTCTCTATAACCCTTATTTTATTAATTTCCCTAAAAAACAAAGGCAAATGCTATGGGTTGATCCCATGGGAAAATACCATGGTAGATTCCATCCATTTT
Source organism: Pinus albicaulis (assembly GCA_034641835.2). NCBI lineage: Eukaryota > Viridiplantae > Streptophyta > Pinopsida > Pinales > Pinaceae > Pinus > Pinus albicaulis. The sequence goes on along the minus strand of CM076578.1, from coordinate 577,702,928 downwards.
GACCACATCAAAGAAATAGAATGTTACACATTTCAAAGGCAGTGACATAACAAATAACCTCAATAAAAATTGAAAAATAAATTACTGATGCAACTTTTATGGCTGCACTTGATCCCTTAAGTTAAATCGATCATTTAACAACCTTGATCCTTGGTTTAATATCATAGGGTCATGAGACTGGGTACATCAACACTAAGATGATGTACCCAAAACCAACCTTCAATTCCACTCACACACACCCTTCTTACCTCCTCTCTGAAAACGACTAGGTTTTACCACACAAATGATGGACTCCTTAGGCCATTGGATTGCACTAATTTCAAAATCACACAAAAACTAAAACAATGATCGATGGCTCTCACCCGTGGATGGTCCTTGAATTTCAAAAATTATGACTAAACCTAAACAAATCCTTTCACACGCTGATCATAAATTCCTCCTAAACGAATCAATGCACATACCGAACGTAAATTCCTATTATTGTGGGCTCATCATCCCTACGACCGCGATCCATCAATGGAGATAAATGGTTATAAGTATTTTGGGCTGCAACAATTCTCAAGCCTCACCAACCCTTTTGTTACTTGATAAGCCCTTTTAACAGTCATGATGGGACGTTGGGGATCGATAGCTCCAGGTTCATTGGACGTCGATTATCCCCAATATGATCCACCTCCTTCAGACCTAATGCTAGTTCTACCTCCCCTGGAATCGTGTGTTGTTGTTGTGCGCCAATACCCAAATCGTTGGACTAGGTACTTTAAGTGTGTGGTCGGGACCCCGAGACCTCATTCATGCCCCTATATGTGATGCAGATATACATACTTATGTATTCAGTTGTGTAATAACACTTCCTCGATGATTATCGTATTTGGGGCTACTCAGCGTCGTTACACCATCAACAAACAAATCCGCAAGACTCACTAACTCATAATAAATATCGGTTTGGGCGCACATGTCAATATCCAAATTCTTCCTTGGCTCGTTATATTAGAGACTAGACTCTCTATATCCATGTAGGGTTTAACCATATACCATACGTTAAATAATAAAAACATGCATAGTGAGTGAGACTTAATACAGGGACACTTTCCCATTTATGTAGTGCATCAATCCATATGTTTACAGAAAGACACTAAACACATAGAATTAGCTAGGAACCTCAAATTGTATTTATTAAGGGGGTTATTTATAGAGGAATGTTACAGTATTCTTTTCCGATTACAGAGTTCTCATGCTCCTCCATGCGTTGATCTCACTTTAAACGCGATATTATAATTCTTTGAGACCTGTCTCTTATATTCTAACTATACATATATTTATATCTTCCCATTGGTTGGAAATATCTTAACATAATACATATAGCTTTAATATCTGTCCTAACAACCCAACTCCTCAATTTTACACTTGCGTCCATTTAGAAAAATAATATTTCAACTAAAATATCTTAATATATTAATAGTTCAGATTCCTTCTGGAACCGGGATATATGTAATTACATAAAAATGATTATTTCCAATTTATATACATTTCATTTAAGGGAATTTCTTCCCCTTTCAGAAAATTTTATAACCCTCTCAAGGTCTAGAAAAAACAGTTTGCTTTTTATTTTAAGACAATAACAAGGCTTTAAATTTATTTATATATCATTAACTATATAACCTTAAACATAATATACTTTTATGAATAACTCATTCAATCAAGAACAAATATTATCACATTAAATTTGTGTCCTCTTCGCATAACTACAAATATTATCCTAGAAATTTAATATCAATGTTTCCCTCTCCATTTATCGTCTACAAACATCGACCAATTTAGGCGTGAGTGCGATCTAGATGAAGTTCTATTATTCGGGACTGAAATTTCTTGTTGGATCAGGCCACAAATTTCGTGACAAGGAGAATGAGGGCTCGAGATCATCAAGTAAATCCAAAACACTCATTTATGTGTACTTGACTTATAGGTTTATACTGTTCAATGCACCTCACAGTTTCATTTTTTTAGTAAGTTCAAATCTAATTTATATGCAGGGCTTTATGATGGATTGGAGTGAAATCAAAATCATTTCTATTTAGAGGTCTGATGTAATGAAATGTAGGCATTATGTAATGCAATGTGAAGCAATGGGAAGGATAACCTAAATATGTCTATATGTATGGTTGTGGTAAATTTATCCCTCAATGGTATTTTCTCTGCTATAATGGGAAGAATACCCTAAATTTGGCTTTGGCTATATGTACGGTTGTCGTAAAATTATTGCTCAATGGTATGCGAGAAAAATCAGGCTATATTTAGGCCGATAGGCCAAGTCAGGCTATATTTAGGCTGATATTTTCATCTACATATGTTATTTAAAAGTCAGTCCAAAATGTCTATTAGTGACATCTTTCCACACTAATAATTTAAGTGGAAACTGAAATGTGTTTATTTATGTATGGAATTGCTAACACATTATCCACCACGTTATACCCACCTAAAAGCTTTAAGAGCCATTAAATAATGGAGGGTTCCACTCTCTGCTCCACTCCCACGTTGACGGTTTGTTGAGGGCTAGGATCATAATATTATTATAATAGATCCGTTATACCGCATACATGTAGGGAATAACTAAAACTCAGGCCTGCCATGTGTTGAAAAGTGTAACTAGGTCGGTATTCATGTTGACTATGTAATTATGTCCTTATGAAAAAGAAGAAGTCAAAATAATATATATTTTTGTTGTATTTGCTTCATGGGTTTCGTGAGCATGATTTATAGTATATGGAATTCTTCTTGATGTCCATTAGGTTTGAGTTAAGTGTCAGATCTAGTCTTTCTATATTCTCCAAGACCTTGTGGAATAAGCTCACAACAACCCTTCAATAACGACGGAAGACAACCTTTAAATGCAATCAACGTTGGAATAAACTTACACTAGTTAGCCTAATTAACCATGGACAAGTTGGCCTAACACTCAGATGTATGGTCGGCCTATTTAAATGGTAGTGCCCTATATATATACATAGGTCATGCATTCATTTATACAAGAAAGTATGTGTATATCCCTGAAATACAGTGTGGATAAAGGATAATATATAGTGTGGACAAAGGACAATATATAGTGCGGATCTAAGAGGAATAAATGTGCGGAATACCAAGGTGAATAAGTGCAAATCTGAAACAGAAGTATAAGAAAAACTTTGCAGAAAAGTACATGAAGGGAATTGTGGAAAAGTACAGGGGGTATAGATTGCGGATAACAAGTTACAATATTGCGGATTTCTATACACGAAGGGAATTGTGGAAAAGTACAGGGGGTATAGATTGCGGATAACAAGGTACAATATTGCGGATTTCTGAAGCAAGGTTGTAGATGAGTGTAGGAAGGGTATTGTGTGTATATCTTTGAGTTTAAGAGTGCAGACTTCAGAATATTAGTTCAGGGTTCAAAGTGTAGTCTTATCTCAGCTCCTATTTGGAACCATAATGCAAGGATAAATTGTTGATATATTATTGTTAAGGGAAGTTGATCTGAGGAAAGAATTTGCTGAAGTTGAGAGAGTCATCATAAGGAGAAAGGCATTAATAGTGAGGAAGGTAAATCTATGATTTACCTTCCTACTGTTCGAGCTATTCAAATACAAGTGTATTTAAGGTGAAGATCAAGATACATAACTGAGCAAATTTGTGAAGAGAAGAATCAAGGTTTAAGAAGTTGAGACAAGGTCATGAAAGCATATCTAGGTCAAGGATCTGAGTGTGGGTCATGGTACTTGTGATTTGAAGATCTATAAGAAGAATTGATTGTGTGTTTTCTTCTCCAAGAGGGAGAGGTTTTTCCCTGGCTCTAGGAGCCTAAATTTTGGGTCTTTTTGATCTGAAATGACTATATTAATTTTTTTGTGCTAAGTGTATTTTCCGTTTAAAAACATGTGCATACGTTTCTCATTAGTTTTCATAAGGATTGAGGATTTTGACCATGAATTGTAGATAATTTTTAGTGAATTAGAAGCATAAAAAAAGCTTAAATAACACTGAACAAGAGTGTAAAACTGAGAAATAAGTCACCGCATGAAATTTACACAACAGGCATGATGAAGCAGTTCACCCCTCCTGGGCTACAACTGTTGGTCCAACTCCCAATGGCATGCCCATCTTTCATTATGCTCAAAATGCTGCTATTTAATGTAGTTACAATGCTCTAATATCTATTTTCTTTGCACCAATGGCTCCATAATGCTCCAATTAGTCAAAAATGACTCTTCATTCACTCAGAATGGTCAAAAATTGGGCCTCCTACACTTTTGCCCAGTTTCACCTAGGAAAGCTCCACTAAAAGTGGAGAACTCCACTTAACTAGAGTTAAAATAGGCATTTCTGCCAATTAAGGCATGCCCGCCAAACTTATCGCTGACTTGACCGCATAATAAATTTTTGTAGTTTGGCACATGCACCCCCAAACACGCGGGTTACTAACAGTCGGAGGTTAGCGGAACTCATGGCGCAAACTGCAGTTGATTTGTTTAACTGTGGGTTGAGGTGGCAGGTTAAAGTTTTATTTGCACGGTTTGGTGGGAGTTGACATGGCCATGTGACATAACCATCGAGGACCGCTGGCGATTTGGGACCATCGGCGGTTCCCAACCCCCCATACACCATTTCATTAAACCATAAGTATAACCCGCGCCCTTAAGGGTTAAGAAAAAATTGCGTAGTGCGGATGGTAGAGTGTATGCATGCCCGGCGAGAGGTCTCGGGGTTGACCTTGTGGACCCTCACAAAATTTTACACTACAGTTTTAAGGCCACTTGGCACCTTCTGATTGGCCCTTCAAACCCCGTACAACCAATAAAATTTTGACACTTGTCAACCAGTGATTAGTCCAGTGGAAAGGAATATTCTAAGGAATATTCATTTTTGCTGACTGTACATCCACCCACTTTGCTGACTATGCATCCTAGTCAAACCTGGTCAAACTGTCAAAAATTTACAAGTTTGGCATTTCGATCATAACGCGATATCTTCCTCAAACAATATCTATTTTTCGAACTATTCCCGGCGCTGAAATCAGGAAGACGATATCTACGCAACCATCCTAGTTTCAACCCAATCTTGTAACTTTGAATTTTGAGAAAAAATTATGAACTCCTGATCATTCCTCCCCATTAGGAAGCTTTTGGACCCCAAAAGATTTGATTACATGTTCATTAGATGAGGGTACAACTCCCTCACCTTTCCGACCTCCATCCATTTTTCCTTGCTTGGTTTAGTGCCTTTGAGCCCAACTCGAAGGTAGTCAACAATTCCCCTCTTGGATGCTCTTGTCCTCCTATCAAGAATTGTATCTTCTTTGATCTCATCCAGAAATTTTGGCGAGAAATGTTCAATAGAAGGTAGTTGAACATCACTTCCTTGATCATCGATCAAAGGTGGCTCATACAAGCATAAGTTTTCAACATTAACAACTGAATACATTTGCATGTAAGAAGGCAAGTCAAGTTGGAATGCATTATTACCAACTTTCTTTATGATCTTGAAAGGACAATAGTGAATTGGTTTGAGCTTTTTTCCTTCCCACTGCATCCTTTCTTTGCTAATGTGCAGCCATACCTCATCTCCTTCTTGAAACTTGTGATCAACCCGATGTTTGTCATGCTTCTCTTTGTATTTTCTTTGACTTTTCTCAAGTTGTTCTTGAACTTGTCGATGTATAATCTGAATTTGCTCAATGAAATTTCAAGCCTTATCAATGTCACTATGGCCATCAATTGCAACATCTTTCCCAAAGATGAAATCTAATGGTGATTTTGGCAAATACCCAAAGCATAATTCAAAAGGTGAGGTTTGTGTTGAAGATTGTTTTTCCCGGTTGTAAGCGTGTTGAACATAATGTAGTTTTTCATGCCACAACTGAGGATGTTTTTTGAAATATCCTCTCAATAGATGCACAACTGTTTTTTTCACCACCTCGGTTTGTCCATCTGTTTGTGGATGAAAAGCGGTACTCTTTTTCAAATTTGTGTCCATCATTCTCCATAGATTTGACCAAAAATTCCCAATAAACCTCGAATCCCTGTCACTAACAATAGAAGTTGGCAATCCAAAAAAACCTAAACAATTTGAAAATAAAGTTTAGTAGTTTGTTCAGCAGTAATTGTTTTCTTACATGGCATAATTATACACATTTTACTAAATCTATCCACAACTAGATAAAGATAATCATGTTTCTTTCTTGACATAGGTAGACCTCCAACAAAGTCCATGGAGACACTCTCCCATGGCCTTGATGGTACCGGTAGTGGTGTGTACAATCCAAGCTTCCTATTACTAGGCTTACTTGTTGCACACATAGAACATCCTCTTATAAAACGTGACACACTATATATCATGTGAGGCCAATAACAATACCTTTGTAGATGCGCCACTTTTTTGCTTACCCCAAAGTGTCCAAAAATAAGGGATGAATGAGCTTCTCTCATGACACTTAGCCTCTCTCCTTGTGGAATACATAGCTTTCCCAAATGAAACAACAAATTGTTATGCATGTGATAATCTTTTTTTTCAACTTGATTCCCTTGACTCAAACTAGCATACACATCTTGGAAATCAATGGCATGTGCATATTGTTCTATGTAACTCTCATGTACAACAAAATCAATTTTGAGAAAAGTAGAAGCATTAATGATTGGTCTTGAAAGCATATCTTAAAATTTATTGAAAATACCTTTCTTGTACCCTATAACCAAGTAAAATTGTTGAAGAAATCCCATCCACCTAAAATGTCTTGATTGCTAAAATTTTGTTTGCGACTGCAAGTACTGTAATGGTTAGTGATCTGTGTGTACAATAGTCTCTTTACCCATCAAGTAGTATTTCCACTTCTTGACACTTTGTACGAACGCATATAGTTCTTTGTCATATGTAGGATAATTAGTCACAACACCATTAAAAGTTTCAGAATGAAAGGTGATAGGCTTACCATGCTGCAAAAGTACTACACCCATGGCATAATCACTAGCATCGATTTGAATCTCGAATGGTTGTCTCAAATTTGGTAATGCAAGGAATGGAGTTGAATTGATCTTGTCTTTTAAAGCTTCAAAAGCTTTTTGTTGTTTTCCTCCCCATTGGAAGCATTTATTCACACTTTTCACTGCATGCATAGGAGCTACGATGGATGAAAAGTTAGCAATAAACTTTCTCCAATATTGAGCTGCACCTAAGAAACTTCTTACCTCGGTAATTGTTTTCGGTGTGGGCCAATTCACAATGGCTTCCACTTTAGAAGGATCAATCCTCAATTCTCCTCCTCCTATAATATGTCCCAAATAGAAAAAAGAAGTCTTTCCAAACTCACACTTTGACATCTTAAGAAACAATTTCTCTTTCTTCAAAATATCAAGCACTCTATTCACATGCGAGACATGATCTTCTCTTGTTTTGCTGAAAATTAAAATTTCATCTAAGTACACAATAACAAATTCATCAAGGAATGGATGCAAAACACTATCCATAACACGCATGGAAGTTGTTGGTGTGTTACACAAACCAAAGGGCATAACTAGCCACTCAAAGAGTCCTTGTTTGGTTTTGAATGTAGTTTTCCATATATCACTTTCTGCAATTCTTACTTGATGATATCCACTTTGTAAATCTAACTTAGTGAAAAAAATTTCTTCTTTCATCTGATCAAGAAAATCATCTATTCTTGGGAGTGGGTAACAATTTTTTACTATAATCTTGTTCAAAGATCAAAAATATACACACATGTGCCAAGTCCCATCTTTCTTTGGTATCAAGACTATGGGTGAACCGTAGGGCAAGGTGCTTGGCCTTGCGATTCCTTTATACAACATCTCTTTGATTTGCCTCTTTATTTCAGCATTATCCATTATCGACATGCGATACTGATGTTTGGAAGAGGAAAATATTGATGCAATTTAATCTCATGTTGAATTTCCCTTTTTGGAGGCAATCCTGTTGCCTCCTTAAACATCTCATGATTTCCATTAACCACATAATATAACTCTGGTTTCAACTTAGGATCACATCCTTCAAAAGATTCATTATTAATATTAACTTTAGGCTTAATCATAAGAAAAACAAAATTCTTACTTGAATTTACCAGCCTCTTTACCTGTCCAGCATTTACCATAGGAATGTGTGTCTTCTTGCGATGTGCTCTAACTATGAACTCCTTGCCATATTTGAATATATGATACTTGTTCCCATGGCAATGGAGGATCGATTTCCTATCATAAAAGTAACGAATCTCTAATACTATACCAGTGATGTCAAGTAGAAACATCTAATTCAATTGTGTCAACAATGCTTGCAGTAATTGCAAACCTCAATATACATTTCTTTGAAACCTGTATATTTGCATCCTTACAAATCCAACCCAATGGATATGGTTTAGGATGTGGTACGGTCTCAAGGTTAAGTTTCTTGACCAAATCTTCAGAGATTAAGTTTGCTTGTGACCCACTGTCAAACAATGTGTTAACCTTGGTATGCTTGGATATGACCCTCACATGAAACAATTATATTCTTTCTTCTTCATTTGGAGTGTTTATGTGACAGTTTGATGTATTGGTACTGGGTTTAGTTTAAGTTTCTTTTCCCTTCATGTTCTTCAATTCCATAGTTGTGATTTTAGATTCATCACCTAAATTAGATCCTAAATCATGTTGAGTTGTAGCAACAGTTTTTTGTTTCCCTTTGTTATTGGGTTTCTTTGGCCTCAATTCAGGATGTAATTTCCAACAATGAGTTTCATCATGGCCTTCTTTTGAACAATGTTTACATACCACTTTTTATCCCTCTTTCTTAACAGATGCATTCTTTTTGTTTTTACCTTTTGAGGTATTTTCCTTGGCTTTACCCTTAAAAGGTTTCTTCCTACCCTCTTCAGAAATGTTCTTCCCTCTAGCTTTTAGATGTGTGGCCTGAACACAAACTTCATCTAGACTGGTGGGGTTAAACATGAGAATAATATGTTTTAGGTAGTTATGTAAGCCTCCTATGTACTTTAACAAAGTATCTTGACTCTGCAAATCCACCCCTAATAAAAGAGTTCTTCTCCTAAATTCTTGGGTGTATTCTTGTACATTTTGTCCCTTTAATTGCCTAAAGTTTTTCCAGTTCATGATGGCTTTCTACATATGAGCTAATGGATAAAACTGTTGTTTAATAGCAGTAATGAAATCTGACCAAGATAAAATAACCTTACCATGTTTCTTGATTTCCTCCTTTGTCTTGGCTTCCCACCAAACAAGTGTTGCACCTTCCATTCTCAAAGAAGCTAATTGGATTTTGGTATCATCATCTTGAAGGTTTTGTATTCTCAAATAGACCTCCAATTGTCTAATACAATTATCAAGCTTTTCTGCATTTATTTCACCATTAAACATTGGCAATTCAAAATTAACCTCAAGTTTTGAAAAGGGACTTTTACTAGTGCTCTTGGACTTGTGTGGCTGATGTACTGAAGAAGAAGTAGAGGATGATGATGATGAGGGTGAGGATAATGGCTCTCCATTGCCTCCATTTCCTCCATTTCCCTTCTTTGACTTATCTTCATCATTTTTATCTCTTGAAGAACCTTGTCCCTCCTTTTGGAGTTTATATCCTTCTCCTTCCAGTCTCTCATTCCTTTCTTGATAAAGGATTCTAACCATCTTAGTCATGTCAAGGAATGCTTTTCTGAACACTCTTTCTTCCTCCTTCGGATCAACTTCTTCAAGGATTTCTCCTTCGTCATGAGGCATGGTTAATGGAGCTTCTTCTTCTTTAGGAGGTGAAGTTACTAGGTGGTGGAGATTATGGCAATATTGCTCTCCTTTTCTTTGGCTCCTTTTGAGACCCTCGTGCTTCCACCAATTTGCCTTCTCCTCTTTTTAGCTTGAGCCTTGTAAGCATATAAAAATTGAAAACAGTTAAACAATTATTTCCACTAAACAACACCAGAGAATAAACTCTAGCTCTGATACCAATATGATCTTAAATGATTGTATTAGTTTTGTTGTGCTAAGTGTCTTTTCAGTTTAAAAAAATGTGCATACTTGTCTCATTAGTTTGCACAAGGAGTAAGGATTTTGACCATGAATTATAGATTATTTCTAGTGAATTAGAATCATAAAACAAGCTTAAATAACAATGAATAGTAGTGTAAAATAGAGAAATAAGTCACCACATGAAATTTACACAATAGGCATGAAGAAGCAGTTCACCCCTCCTGGGCTACATCTATTGGTCCAGCTCCCAATGGCATGTCCATCTTTTATTATGCTAAAAATTTTGCTATTACATGTAGTTACAGTGATCTAATGGATGATTTCTCTACACCAATGGCTCCAGAATGATCCAATTAGTCAAAAATGACTCTTCATTCACTCAGAATGGGCAAAAATTGGGCCTCCTACACTTTTTCCCAGTTTCACCTAGGAAAGCTCCACTAAAAATGGAGAACTCCACTTAATTGGAGTTAAAATAGGCATTTCCGCCAATTAAGGCACGCCCTCCAAACTTATCGCCGACTTGTCCACATAATAAATGTTTGCGGTTGGGTACGTGCACCCCCAAACCCGCGGGTTACTAACTGTCGGAGGTTAGCAGAACTCATTGCGCAAACTGTGGTTGATTTGTTTGATTGCGGGTTGAGATGGCAGGTTAAAGTTTTATCCACACGGTTTGGTGGGAGTTGAAATTTCCATGTGACATAACCGTCGGGGACCGCTGGCGGTTCCCAACCCCCCATACACCATTTAATTAAACGATAAGTATAACCCACGCCCTTAGGGTTAAGAAACCATTGCGTAGTGCGGACGGTAGAGCGTATGTGTGCCCGACGGGAAGTCTTGGGGTCGAGCCCTATGGACCCTCACAAAATTTTACACTGTGGTTTCAGTGCCACGTGGTGGCTTAAGGGCTGGCCACATGGCACCTTCTGATTGGCCCTTCAAACCCCGTACAGCGAATAAAATTGTGACACTTGTCAAACAGTGATTAGTCTGGTGGAAAGGAATATTTCGAGGAATATTCCTTTTTGTTGACTGTACATCCACCCACTTTGCTAATTGTGCATCCCAGTCATACCTAGTAAAACTGTAAAAAATTTACCTATTTGGCATTTTTATTAGAACGTGATATCTTCCTCATACGACATCGGTTTTTCGAATTGTTCACAGCGTCGGAATGAGGAAGACAAGATCTACGCAACCATCCTAGTTTCAACCCAATCTTGTAACTTTGAATTTTGAGCAAAATTTATGAACTCCTAATCACTTGTGCATTTTGATAATTGACTTGATCAAATATTAACTAAGAAGAGAATAAATAAGCAAAACAAGTAAGTTCACAAGTAATTATCAAGAAGAGAATTTGTATTAATCACCAACCCTCCAAATTCTCAACACCATGGCCATTAAAATGCATTTGATGAGTGAAGCGGTTTGAACATATCCATTGTAAAGTTCCCCATATTTGTGTTTGGTAAAATCATATAACTTACATGCAGGAAATTACTGCAACTTAGGCCTTTCATTCGCTCGAGGAGCAAACTGGTAGGGTTGTGCATTTTTTGGGTTTGCTAAAAGTTTTACAGAATTTTTCTTGGATGATCTATCTTACAAGGGAAATGCTCAAAATTCTTAATAGTTCCATATCTACCCTAGAACAAGAAGAACTAAAATCCAATGCTACGCCGAGACCTTCCTTCTCGAGGGTTCTTGCATTGAATGTTTCGGAGTGGAAGAATACTCTCATGGGCTGTGTAGGTGCCTTTGGATATGTAGCAACTTAAATAGTTTATTCCGTCATTATGGAAACCATGATTTCTGTGCTCTTTCTAAAATACAGGAACGGAAACGCATCGGGGTCCCCATAAACACCGCGCACTAGAAAAGTGTTAAATAAAAGAAAAATTGCGGCTGAAGAACCACACAAATCATTGGGTCACCGGACACCGTGCCCAATGCAGCATATTAATGTAGAGCACAGGTGCGTTATAGATACGCCGCCCCAGTTCCTCATAAAAGCGTGTGGAAACAGAAATAGCCCGGGGCGACATATTGTAAATGCACCGGTACGCTAGTAAAAACCCCGTGCACCGGAACAGGGTTAAATAAAAAAAAATTACGGCCAAAAAACTTCATTTTTCACTTTTGTCAGTGCTACATAGCTCGCAAGCATTGGTGCAAGTTATCCTTGTTTGAGCCGCCTTGACATCCGTGCTCCCATTGCACTTATTGCACACACTGATGTTGTGCATTGCCACCAATCTCTAGATTGAATTTTATAAAACAGTGGACAAATTTTCTTTTACAAATTCTACAGCCAATATGCCTCCTCGACGGGTAAATGTATAGGTATTTTTTTTTGTTTTTCCATAACTAAACCTTTTAGCAGATTAGAATTTCAAAAAACCTTAAAATTAACCATTAAAAAAAAAAATATTTGTCGCGCGGTGCGCTCGAGCCGTTCAACTCGCACAGGTTTGCGGTACTGCCTATAAATTTACAGGTTGCACCACAACTGGTGCTAACGATATCCTCACCGGTTCTGGGGTAGTACCGCGAGGTGCACCATGTTATTTTAAAAAAAATTAAAAATTGTGGTACGGTCGTTTACCAGGCCGCACCGTTGACAATGTGGTATCGTGACAACTCGGTGCATTGATGGAATTATCCATCTCGGGGCACGTAATGTGGTTAGCGCACCACATACCGCAATTCGACATTGTCAACGGTTCGTCCTGGTAAACCGGCACTAAGGGTATCCACACCGGTTCCAGTGCGGTACTAAAGGCGCACCATTTTATTTTAATTTGTCTTTATAAAGAGCAGTGTGGTCAGTTACCTAGCCACACTGTTGACCTGGTTGAATAGTGGTGATGCAGTACTTTGACCGAAATAACCGCCTCAGGATGGCTATTTTTGTCAGTGCATGGCTTACCATATTTGGCCTCCATCAACAGTGCAGAGTTTTAAAATACCACACCGACAACTATATACGGTGGCAGGAGGGCGGTGCACTGACATAGATATACGCCCCAGGGCATATAGTGTAGTCAGCGCACCACCCTCCTGACACCGCACATACTGAATGGTGCGCTTAAAACATTTTCTAGAGCACCGCCCCTAGTGCGCTAAATATAATTAGGTGCACTGTATCTAGTGCGCTCTATTGAAAGACACAATAGAACTGGTGCGTGATTGTGTTTTTTGTGCACCGACTGTTGTTTTATTTATTTTTCAAAAAAATGTATATACATATATTTCTAAGTACATCTGTCATTTAATAAATATATTTTTTTTAATATGTCAATCATTCAGAGATGTGAAAGGAACAGTATAACATGGTTCACCTATGGGATGCAAGAGAGAGGGACAGAGATGTGTACCCTCGCCCTATTACAGTAGCGACATAGGGGCTCCGAAGGCAGGTAGGCCTCCTCAAGTTCTATGAGGAGGCTACTTCCCTAAAGTCCCATAGTTTGTTTTTGAGACATCTTATCCGAAGGTGGAATGCCCAACGACAGGCTTTCTGAGTTGGTATCAACCAGTGGTACACACCCACTGAGGAGGATGTATATTTTATTACAGGGCTATCGAGGAGAGGGGTGGATTTTCCCTCGTTCCCCAAGGTTCCAGCTGGCTGTGTGGCAAGGAGTCAGTTACTTTACTCCCAGAGATACATTGGAGCACATTTCATATCTCCTGCAGATTTTCAGGTCGCTAGAGGTTAGTTACGTATTGGTGCGTTTGGTCATCAGAAGGTCCAGTGTCTCTCACTTATCATTTCAACCATTTTTCACAACACCAGTGATGGGCAACACATTATTTTCTCGCTTTTATATTATGTTGATTATTTACTACAGTAGCCATGACGTGTCAGGTGGTCTGTCATTTTTTATGGCAGTTTTGTATAGCAATAGATACATGTCATGCTCATGCACAAGGGAGAGTCAACTTCCCTTTTGCTTCAGAGATTTTTTATTTTATTTTTTGAGAGGTTTTCAGAGATGAGACCTATTTTTCTTTGGCAGCCTCGTAGGCTGGTTACTATGGCACATATGCACATGTGGGGGCAGATGATGCCCAAGAGGGAGGAGACTCTTTTTCCAACGAGGACATAAGATGATGCACTGGAGTTGCTAGCAAGTGTTGATGAGCATCCCTTCATTATGGTCCCCTGTCCTTATGCGGGGTTGGATTGGCGAGGGTGTGCGAAAATCCTCTTCACAGCTGATGAGCTACCAGATGATAGAGGTAATATTACTGTTTTATTTAAATTTATTCTAACGTGTTATTTAGCTTGTTTTTATTAAATTGTGTAATGAAATTGTCTAATTATTGTTGTGTACTTGTATATATTTTGCAGAAATTGGCCTTTTTGATGGCGAGGATATTCTGCCATCACCACCTGATCTAGGTATGAATCATAATGATGATGAGGGCATGCCAGATGCCGAGGATCATCAGGAGGCCGATGGAGATCAGAGACCTGCTCCTACTGGTGTGCCAGTGCGCAGTCAACTTGGTGATGCTAGATACAGGATGGAGTTGGGCGACCAAATCATTGCATTGATTGTTAAGGCGGGCATCAAGCCCGCTCATTACAGAGACATAGAGGTTGATGATAGGCTATTACAGATGTGGATAGGCATGTCGCGTGACATGTACATCCTAATGTGACATGTTGTAGGAGTTACGACAACTTTTACGCGACTGACGAGGACTGTTGCACGTTACGATTGAGCCACAACACGTGATGGACAGTCTGTGAGGCCTAGCATACCATCATCTCATGACCGTTCACCTCACACCGCGCCAAATGAGTATGAGCCCCCACTAGCATCTAGCAGGAGTCATCATGGAGATGAGGCTGGACCATCGACCACTAGTACTGATATTGATGTTGTACTACCACCAGCTGATCCATGACATTTATATTACAGTTGTATATTTTTAACATTATTCAGTTATATATATATATATATATATATATATATGATCCATGTATTTTATGTTCATGTTGCAGTTGTACTTAATTTACATGTTGGTGATCATCATGATGTGTATGTTGTTAGGTCATGTTAGATATGTTCATTTAATGTGTAGCTTGCAGATAGATGTGTATGTGATAGCATGAGTTATTTGACATGAGATTTATATTTGATGTTTTTGTTGTGATGATGTTAATATATAATGTTAATTGTGTTTTGTTAGATGATCATGATCAAGATGATTTTGTTAGCGATTTTGTAGAATGTGTTTTTTAGTCAAATTTGATGTTTGTACGATGGTTTTTGTAATTTTTTAATTTGTAAAATTGTAATTGTATATATGTAAAATTCAAAAATTGTAATTGTAATTGCAATTGTACGCGAAATTGTAAAATTGTAATTGTAATGGTAATTGAAATTGTATGTAAAATATTTGTAATTGTATTAATGTGAAATGAATTTATTAAAATTTGTAAATTTGTAAATTTATAAATTTTAAATAATTGTAAAATAATAAATCTAGAATAATATGATTTATTGTAACATAATAAAGTTTAGAAAATAATGCAAATAAATTCATGTACTTTAGAATTATCATTATTTTATTTTGATCTTAGATAAAAAAAAAAGAACTAATTTATATAGTACGCCATTGTTTTTGATATCAACATAATTGAAAATTATTAAGTGAATTATTGATTTTAGCATTAACACAATGCAAATTACCAATTAATTCAAAATAAATATTGTATTAATATTTCGAAAAACCCATCTTAAAATGTACAAATATTGATGAAATAACACATGTACCATATCACTCTTAGTTCTCATGATTACCCTCATTATCTTCTAGCTCGCATGACATGATAACACTATTGTTCTCAAAAATATGTTTTGATCTAGGGTCATGTGTCAATACGAACCACCAATCCCTATCCAACACATCTTCGTAAAAAAACACTTGGTTGCAGTGTTTAGGGAGAACATAGGGTTCCTTAGCTTCATCCCACATATTTCTAGAGTTGCTACATGTCAGCCTACTATCGCTATCTTCCTTTACATTATTCTGATCAAAGGTGTCCCACCACTTGCACCTAAAAATAACACATTGGAAAGAAGAAAAATCCACCTCAATGATCTCTTGTATCTTTCCGACGTAACCTAACATCCCTCATACTAGGTTTTGATCACGGTGGCTAGATCGACTAGAATGATTGAACTCGAATTCCACTCCATAGTCTTGTGTGATTTTTCCAGCATCGGCATTATCTGTGTGAAAATGGTGTCCATATGCCCACATAGATGGGAACAAATGCATCTATTATAAAAAAATTTAAAAAATCATAGTGTCATGTGCCTTATAAGTAATAATCCAACAGTTAAAATATGAAATTTAGATGTCTTAATATAAGTTTCAAATTTACATATAAATTAAAAATATTATTACCAAGTTGTTGCACCCGATTCCTATGTTTAGTGCATCCTCTTCAGCACGCGGGTAATGACCGGTAGCACCGTATTTCTCTCTAACTTGGTCGGCAACCCAAATGTTGGGGCATATTTTATTTTAAATGATCGGGATAAGTCACACTTCTACCATTCAACCGTCTGAATTCTTTCCTGTCACTATCCCATTTCATCCTGTTTTGTTCGTACAATGTGACCCACGGTTGTGTCGCTTCAGAATTATAAAGAACGAATTTATTGATTGTTTCAATTTCTGCATTCGCTGATGAAATCAAACCAACATTATATGGTACTTAGAGATAAAAATATATATTATATTGAATTTTAACATGAATATTAATTACTTTTTGTAAATTTGAAAAATTATAAGTCGCTTACTCTTTATCAAGCGCTTTTTTCCACTTGTTTGGAGCAACTCTCCTTCTCTTTTGTCTTCATCCAATTCATCGCCCCAAATCACCGCACCTGGTCTGTTGTCAATCTACTTGATGTACTCACTGGCATAGTAGAAAGACTCATACGATATGTACCCCTCTGCCATAGACCCCTAAGGTTTTTCCCTTTGTCGAACATAACCTTTCAATTTCTTCATGTACCTCTCTAAGAAGAAAATCCGACGACATGAAACAACCCTAACTAATTCAACCTCATCTACCAGGTGGATTAGAAGATGAACCTGTAAGTCCATGAAACTCGTCGGCAGTTCCTTCTCAAACATACAAACAATCTCAACTATCTCTTGATGCCACCGTGGAATTCTAGCCACATGAATCTCCTTTGACGTGATCCAATGTACAAATGTAGATAATTTAGATATGGCACATCCTAGGTCTTGAGGGAATTCATGTTTCACACACCCACGCACAAACAAAGGATAATGACACTGCAAAGTTATAAACATGTGCAATAATATACAAAATTAGTTATGTTTTATGATCCCCGCATGGGATAAAATTTATTAATATAACAAATAATAAAATCATGCTTTTGACATTATACATACTCTTAGAAGATTCAAATGGTCATGCGATTTCAACCCCGACAAATGGTCATCCATGGTGAAGCAGCGTCGTAGTGAAGACCCATATGAAGTTGGCACCCTCACATCCATTATAACTTCCTTTGCCAAAGATATATCATCTTTTTTTTAAATCCATGGGACATCACCTTCTTTGAAAAACCATGAATTAGAGGGACCAGCGCCTGCCTCTGATCCCGTACTTTCTAATCGTCTTGGCCAATGTTTATTTTTAGTTTTTGAAGTAATAAGATCTTTCCTAACAACCAATGTGTCACTTTGTTTTGATGATATGTGCCTCCATAAAGAAGATGAAACATTTTTAAATATATGCATGGGATCTAATAAGTGGGTAATCTTAAGATGCTCCCAATATGGGAGGTCATAAAAGATAGATCTCCTTTTCATCCCAATGGGAAATTTCTCAACATAGGTGTCGAAGAAATCTGGATCATCGAACATAGGCTCCCCATTTGAATTGAACATTTCTATGAACTCCTTCTCCTTCTCTCTCTCATATGCTCTAAGCCATTTAGCTAGTGTCATTATTGGAGGCCTTTGGGTTCTCTCTCATTTACCATTGAAAGCGGATGCTGCTCTTCTGTAAGATTGTTTTCTGGTATGAATACCCTAGAGCAATCATACACTAGATATCGTAGGTCCTTGGACCATCTAGCTTTCAGAGAAATTCCACAACATTTACATCCAAAATACCCTTTGGTTACAAGACCTACGAGATTATATTTGTATACATTAATTAATATGCATGGCACATTAAATAATATCATGAAGATCATAACAAATATTACAACGAATTAAATAACTAATATGTGAAAGAATATTGTTACATATATAAACAAATCAATAAATTAAACATGTAATTTACCAGAGTAAACTCCTAAGCCTGGATAATCATGTGTCGTGTAAGCACATATGCCATACAACGTAAAACTCCTCTCTGCTGTGATGGGTCTTGATACATCATATACATTTATCCCATCCTATAATTCCTTCAATTCATCTACCAGTGGTTGTAAGTAGACATCCATATTCTTCACTTGTCTTCTACCAGGGACTATGAGAGCCAATATAAGATGTTCATTCTTCATGAACAACCATGGGGGGATATAGTTATTGATAACTACTACAGGCCAAACATAATAGTTGGTTTTTTGGAGGGAATATGGGTTGACGCCATCCATGGCTATGCTGTGTCGTAGACTTCGTACTTCATCCTTGAATTTTTCGGGCCATGTATCCTCTATATGCTTCATGTCTATTGAATCAGTTGGGATTCACATAACTCCCAACTCACTTTTATGTGAGGCATGCCATCCCTGCAACATAGCTAATTCTTTGCAACAAAAGAGCCTTTGAATCCTTGGGATTATAGGCATGTGCGTCAATATCTTAAAAGGAGGACCAGTACGTGATTTACCCTTATTTTTTGATTTATCATACCTGTCATGCCCACATTTCGGACACATCTCTTTGTCTACATATTCTCCTCTATATAGAATACAATCATTTGGACATGCATGATATGATATGTACTCAACACCCAACATTTTCAACAATTTATTTGCCTCTTCGTAGCTACCGGGAAAAACATTATCACTCAAAAGAACCTTATCTTTGAATAAACTGTAGTTGGCGATCATGGAAAATATATTAATAAATGTACATAAATGTCGATATAATTATTAACGTACTTCATAAAATTTACCATTTGTAATGTTCATTCCAGTGTACTGATTATATTTCAAATTTATATAAGGGGAGTACTTTATGGTAACTTACCTCAAAGTTTCCGAGAAACATGCATTCGACAAGCCAAAATTTGCTTTCAAGTTGTACAGTAACATTGTCGTCCCCAACTGGGTAGACTTTGACTGACCGCCAGGTCCAAAAAGAGGGGTGGTGGAAGCAAATTTAAGGCTTTCGAAAAAGGTGTCAGCGATATGAGCATCATCCTCTAGTTGATCATCATTTTGGAATGCATCTAACAACATTGTCTCCATGGAAGTCATATCCCTTAAGTAATCATCCATACCAACCTCTATTTGATTGCCTCCATTGCCATCTTGTGAAGAACTACTATTGCTGTAGTCATTTCTAATTGGTGAATCTGGACGTAGCGGGGATTGAATCGGTGGTTGATTCAACCATTCTTGGTATCGTTCCTCTCATTTTTTCTCTTAATTCAGTATTCTCTCGATTTGACATTGTTGTGGGGTGAAACAGAAGATGGTAGGTGGGTCGTTCATCATCACTAGAATCCTAATAATTACATGATTAATACAAAATATATGATATCAATTAGTAATCGCGTTGACAATATTGAATGATTATAAATTGGTTTGACGTTGAAATAATTACGTATTAATCAATATATATATATACCAAACAATTATAATTATAATTACCATCATTGTCCCGGTATTGTGGCTAGCAGATGCAATATTGTTACAATTGGCAGGGTGAAGCGGCTGTCCATTTTCATCTACCAAATGCGCCTTGCGGTATGCAGCTCCTAATAAGAACTTCCGACGTTTTGGAGCAATTTGAATATTTTGTGTATCTGAACTCGATGTTGAATCTGCATGAACTTGCAAATTTGTATACATTATAAATTTAATTAAGTTGTGCATGATTGATTGCATGGATAAAAAACATAAATTCAATTAGATAGTGAAAAAATAAAACAAATCTGAAGTAAATATTACGTCTCTAAATGGATAGGGAGAACTCCGCGATGGAATTTGAGAAATATTATGGAACGAGTTGGATTTTGAATAATTGTCCATTCCATATAATATATGATATTTTCTCCCTGCATTTGAGAAAAACAATAACAAATTTTGGTGCACAAACCTAAATGTAATTTCGGTGTGCCGCACCGATGCGTTTTTGGTATTGTTCACCGGTGCCATTTTATAACTCGACGCATCGGTAAACAAATAACCGCAAATAAAAAAAAGAGCAACTCTATTTTCTTTAAGAGAAAAAAAAGTGGTAAATTGAAAAATGGGTGGCAAAATATTTTTGAAAATCTAATTTCATAAAAAATTTCTTTTAATACTAAACACTTTTCATTATTTCACTATTTTTGCAAAAAATTTCAGCTAGAGATTTGCAGGAAACATACTTGGAGCAAATAGAGAACAACAACACTGTGGAGCATGGAAATACATTCGAACAAAAGTATTCAGACAATCAGAATTCGAAACCTTTGGTGATTCAAACCTTGTACCATAGAATTTCAAACGATGTGAGTAAAGTTTTTTGTTTTTTTTTGTATTTTTTTTTGCAGTAAAAGAAAAAATCAAAGTCTATTGTTTATTTTACTTTTTCTGTAGTTTTTTTTATGAAGTATATATATATATATATATATATATATCTATATATATTTTTAACTGCAGTTCTTTTATTTTTTCTGCAGTTTTTAGAAACAAAATTAAAAAAAAATCCACTTTTAAAAACAAAACCCTAAATTCTTTTTGTTTATGCCCCTTCTTCTCCCTCTTTCTGTAATTTCAGAATTAGGGCTTTTCAATTTAGATTTATAGGGTTTGTATAGTCATAAGAAATCCAACCCACGAGACGACTTGCATAGTCGGATCCCAATCCATGTTGGCCTTTGCGTCAATCTAAAAAAAAAAGATTTTTTTTTTCGTCGGTGCGCTCTGCGTAACATAGCGCACTGGTGCATTCTGTTATACCAGCGCACTACGAAAGTACAGCGATAAAAAATAAAAAAAAAACAAAATATGTTTTTATCAGTGTGCCATATGTAACATATAACATTGGTGCACTATTTCATTATGGCACACCGCAAACGTGTTGTTTTACAAAAAAAACCATTTTAGAAACAAACCCTACATTTTTTTTGTTTCTGCCCTTTCTTCTCCCTCTTTCTGTGATTTCAGAATTAGGGCTTTTCAATTTATATTTATAGGGTTTGTATTTTTAAATATAAGTCTAAGACATCCAACCCACAGGAGGACCTGCATAGTCGGATTCCAATCCATATCCGCCCTTGCGTAAATTAAAAAAAAAAAATTCGGTGCGCCCTGTGTACCGGATCGCACTGGTGCGCTCTATTATCGCAGTGCACCGCGCAAGTACTGTGACAAAAAATTATAAAAACAAAATATTTTTTCTCAGTGCGCCATTTGTAAAATATGCAGCCAGTCCGCTATTTCATTATGGCGTACAATGAGTGTTCTGTTTCGAAAAAAAAAAATAAAAATAAAAAATAAAATAAAAAATCCTTACATTCTTTTTGTTTCTGCCCTTTCTTCTCCCTCTTTCTGTGATTTTAGAAATAGGGTTTTTCAATTTAGATTTATAGGGTTTGTATTGCTAAATATAGACCTAAAACATCCAACCGACGGGACGTTTAGCATATTTGAATCCCAATCCATGTGGGCCCTTTCATGAATAAAAAAAAAAACAGATTTTTTTATCGGTACTCTGTATTGTACAAGCGCATTGCATAAGTAATGTGATAAAAAATTAATAAACAAATTTATTTTTTTTTTTAATTTTTTTTTTAATTTTATTATTATTTTTTTTTTTTCGGTGAGCTATATGTAAAATATGGCACTGATTTATGCTACAAAAATTAACACTGGACGATTTTTATTATTTTATCATGGTTAACCGGTGTGGTGATTGAATTGTCACGCACCGATGCTCCTTGTTGACGTAGAGCACCGTTTGGTTTATTATACTATTTGTGCGGTGCATTTGGAAGACAAAAACACATCGACGTCGGTGCGTACACCATGAATGGCGCACCAGTTTCTTAAGTTTTTTTTTTTACTTGAAAAGTTGACAATTTATTTATAAATATATTAATGAATAATATGGTACATGTTTGAGATTGATAAAGAAATGACTGACAAAAGATCAAGTAACAAAAATACTAATAACACATCAAGAAAAGCAAAAAAGGCAAGTTCTTTGTAAATGTTTTACAAAAAATATTATTTTTGAACTATATGTAAGTTTGACTAATATGTATTGTTTACTGTGTATCATGTAGAGTCACAAAATGAAAAAGTTCGATAAGATTATTTATGATCTAGGACTAGAAGAACGTAAAATCTTGATGGAAAAATTAATGCAAAAGGATGAATCAGGTGAATAAAAAAAACACTGTCGATCCAATACGAGTTTCTTTTTTTAGTTTTCATTAATAATATAATTAAAATTATTAGATAACATGTGTGAAACAGTATATTAATTCACATCTGTTTAATGTTCTATAGGGACTAACAACTCAGAAAAGGAATGTTGTTCTAAGAAAAGAAAAGAAATAGAACATGCAAATGAAAATGAATTGCTCTTTAGCTCATCTAGAGTGGTACTGGAGGTTAAGGAAAGGGGGAAAAACTTTTACAAAAGTTTGAGGGATCTAGTGAAACAACTGTATAGTCATTATTTCCACTTACAATACAAAAACCAATCCAATGATTCCAAGAACCAAATTTTATCTAAACTACAGGAAGGGTTTCCAGAGAATTGGTCAATGAGACATGTCAGACTTTTAATAGAAAAAACGTACAACAACAAAAAAGAAGGAATGAAAAAGTAATATTCCTTTAGATGTTTATTTATAATTATTTATAAATATCACTTTTGTTATAATTACTTTTCATATATCAATATAAAAATTAAATAGTTTATTGTCATGTTACATTTTCAGGAAAATTATGAAAATCTCAAAAGATGAATGAGTTGATATCAGAAATATGCCAGTAGGAATGTCCGAAAAGGTCTACAAGGAGATGGTCAAAGAAATGGAAAAAATTGCATCGCGGGAGGAGTCATCTCAACAACAATGTGCTTTAAATGTAATATGTAATCATTGAATTTTTTGATCATTATGTACAATAAATAAAAAAATTTAGCATTAAATATTAATTTTCAAGTATTTTCTTGCAGAAAAGAAAAGAAAATGGAACCCATTCAGCACATAAAACAGGACAACAAGGAAGAAAAAGATTGATATCTAAGTTTGTGAGTAATTGTTAGTTCCTTATAACAACTTAACTAGATTTCATTTTTGTATTTTTTTAAGTTGTTTTAAAAAAATCATTATTGAATGTCTTCAAACAGGTGCTAACATACAAAGAAAAACCATTAGAGGAATTGATTGAAATTGGGTTAAATATGGGTTGTGAGTATATGTTGGCATTTCAGAACTTAATTGTGGAATTTGTAAGAATCTATCGATCTTGTTTTACTTAGCTTAGTCTATAATTAATAGAAAAAATAAATCTTTTATATTAAATATATGATTTGTTATGGGGTATAAAACTTGCAGGAAACAAAGAATGGCACTGCGCCAACAGATCAAATCTTGAAAGATGGCATGTTACATGGTTTTGAAAGAATGTGTATAGTTTATGAGTCAATTGTTGCATTGGTACGTCATTTATTTTCGATTTACATTGATGTATATTATTTAATATTGCAATTTTCATTATTCTCACCAATGTATATACACTCATTACAGTTTATTTTTATGTTTGTAGATGGAAGAAGGTGAAGAAGAAGAAAACAATCAATGTCATGAACAAAACATTTTTTAAAATAACCCAAGTCATGGAAGTAGCTCTAGCAGTAATAGCAATTCAAGCGAAGAATGATGATCACTATGTTTGGATATAAAAGCAAGGCGTTGTACTATTTTTGGAAAAATGTCTGTGAAATCAGACATTTTATTTAATGTAATGGACATAGTGTCCCAATTGAAAGATAAAGGGATACCAATAACTGTCCCATTTTGTATGACAAAGAATGTCTTATTCACACACACACACACACACACACACACATATAATAATAAATGTTTTAATTTATTCTATTGCGTTCTCTATTTTCGCTATTGTGTTCTCCATTGTCGTTCTCAAATGCACTAATAAAAATTTAATTCATATGAATATTGTTATAAGATATATATGTGTCGACTTTTGATGAATAATGAATTTTAAAAAACCACAATAATTATGATATGATATAACAAATTAATCAAAACATCACATTCAAATGCATTAATAAAAATTTAATTAATATGAATATTGTTATAAGATGTGTCGACTTTTGATGAATAATGAATTTAAAATAATCACAATAATTGCACTGTCACAGGTCGTTGTTTCTAAAAAATACAAAATGAAAACCAGTGTGTGTATTCTTATATCGGTGCGCTTGTATTCTTAAGTGCACCGATGCGTTTTTATGACCTATGGGCACCGCACAAATACCAAAATTGGCTAAAAATATTGAGGTGTTTGTGCGGTGCGACGCTCCGGTGCGTTTATGTATATATATGCACCGTGCCGTTTTGCGACCTATTAGCAGTGCACGAATACAGATACCAATTACAAATCTCGGTGCGTTTGTGTGATACTATGCACCGGGGCGTTTTTGTGTCTATACACACCGGTGCATTTGGACGACCTATAAGCACCGCATGATTACCAATACCAATTATAAATCTCAATGCATTTGTGTGATACTGCACACTAGGGCGTTTATGTGTCTATATGCACCGGTGTATTTGTATGACATATTTGCACTACACGAATACCGATACCAATTATAAATCTCGGTGCATTTGTGTGAAAGGGCATACAAGTGTGTTTCTATAAGTCTACGCACCGACGCTTGATACGACCTATGGGCACCGCTCAAATCCCAAGACCAATTAGAACGGCCCAGTGCGTTGTATCACCAACACCTCATGATCTTCATTTTATACATGTGACCAGGTGCATTCTCCTTCGAGCCGCCCGGGGCTCACGTTTCTGGTGCGCCTTGCATTCTTTAAAATCTGATTAACCTTTTAGATGAAAAAAAACATCCGTAATAACCTCCGGCCACCCATTTTTTTTTTAGTTGTGTTGAATTTCAGTTAAAATCTTTGCCAAAACCTCTGTAACCATAAACAGATGTTATAGAATTTGTTTTTTTTATAATTTTGGCCAATTTTGTAACACTAAAAACCTCCTTTATAATCTCCGCTAGAGGGTCTTTTCCTTGTAGTGATTTGAGTTTGCAAGTTAGACTGAATCCAACCTAGAGACCTCCCCTCCTCTTTTTGTAATATTTGTTGTAAAATATATTCATCTCATTCTCAAATCTACTGCTACCTCTCTTTGCCATTGAGTGTTCTCTAGTGAGCACATTAATTTCTTCTTCAGCACATTTATCTCTGACTCAACACTCAGTAACAATTTTTGTACAGTCGACTTATCATTATGATTCACTCCAATCTTTATAATTGTCTTTTTCAATTCTTCGTTCTGAGTTGACAGAGCCATCTAATTAGCCTTTTCTAATTTCAACTGCTTGATCACTTTTCCTAGCATTTGGTCTTCCTTTTGAGAAGCTACACTAGACTTGGTTAAATCATTAACAATCAATTTCCTTATTTGCATATGTAAATCAAATTTATCAGGTAAAGAAATTTTCTTCACGTCAACAATCAATTAACAGTTTTAAAACTACTGGATGACCCTACTGTCATTTTAGATGGGTGAAAAAAATCAATTTTAAACTGGTCCTTTTCTAAGTCCATGGAAATAAATAATATAGTTTGGTTAGAAGTAATCCGATATTCTACTTGCGCTTTCATCTTTTGATTCCTCTCTGCAATCTGAGCAAAAACCTGCTTGATAAGAGGGAATTGATCTCAAACATCTTCATGTATTGTAGGTGAAGCTGGTACATTCTATTCATATCCTAATTGAAGGAGGGGACCAGGCTAAGTGCTTGGTATTTCTTCAGTCAGTCTTTCCCTCTTCTCAGCTTTTTGTTCCTCATCTTCAGAATCAACAACTGTTTCTTTACTTCTTTTTCTCAATTTCTCTGAGATGATAGGGGTCTGTATGCTGGAACTAACAGCATCTGCAAAACTTTTACTAGCCAATTTTTCAAGTTCAGGCTTACTGTCATGAATGAAAGCATAATAGCCATTTTCCACCTTTCTGTTTGAAATCACCTTGTGAGGGTCATAGGCCCATTTCTCACCTAATAACAAGTGCACATCTCCTAACATCCTTCTAGCTTCATTAAGAGCTTGCCTCATGTTTACTACAAATGGACCCACAGACATAGGCAGCTTAAACAAATGACCCTTCTTCATTGGAACAAAATGAACTTGATCTATGTTCAAACTTTGTCTAATAAATTCCAATGCAAACAACCTCATAGGGAAAAATTTTGGAAATCTATAAGGTTCTATTCCTGCTCCATATAATCTAATCTCTAAATGATCTTCATATACAGACCAATCCCCAAATTTACAATTATTACTTAACTAGAGACACTCTTGAGCTTTGGGCAAGAAGCATGGAGGAGGAACACCATTTAAAACCTTATAAGAAACTGGCATAAAATAGGTAGCAAAATCAAATATCCCTCCCTCATCTGGTTTATTTCTTACTATATCAGTCCAGAAATCTACTAATTGTCTTTTCTTATTTGCATCCATTATGTTCAAACCCAAATGTAAAAATTCGTCTACATTTTGATACAGAAATAGATAAGTGATAAGTGAGGGGAACCTGAAGGACCCGGTGAGGGATAAGCTCATGAGATGAGTATTAAAAGCCTCTTTCCAGTAAGAGGAAATATCCAACACCACTTTAGACTTCATCATCATGGCAAGCAATCCCAACACTGACCTGTCAATCTGAGCGGCATATTATTTTCCAAGAATCTTTGACAGAGATTGTAGCAATGGCCTGACTTCTGCGTCAAAATTATCTAATCGAAATTCTTTATCATCTGTTGTAAATTGCTCCATAATCGGCTTCAAAAAGGATATGACCTGGTTAAACCTTGTCCTGCAATATTATCATAGAATGCTACCGATGATTCATCAGTGAACTGGATATAAGACTAAGACTTTGGATAACATAGGTCTTGGCGAATTAACTGGGCTGAAACCTGAAGAACATTTTCCCCTAAGAAACTCATCACAAAACATTTACCAGGATACAATGCAGACACTAACCAATGCACAAATTCGGGAAAAAGATATGTTTTGGGGATGCATGCAGAGAGAACACTAGAATTAGCCATGGCTGAATATATGGGGGAATTTTTCTTATTCAAGATAATTTGTTGGTAGAAGGGAAAATGCTCAATGGTGTAGATGGTGTGCTAATATCTTGCTCAGTATCCATGAGAGGGATATGGCTAGCAGAGCCAGACAAGGAAGATTGTTTAGCCATGGAATAATGCAGGGTGGTGGATAGTAGTATGCAGAGATAAGCAAATAGATTGACTAGAATGACTTCGTGGATGACTGAAAATAAGAGACTGATAGGAGAAAGAAAGACTTCAATCCTTTAAATAGATGGCGCGGAGTTCAAACATTAATGTTGAATTAATTCTTAAAGGAAAAGTAACGGTACATATGACAATGACAGATGAGTTGTCGCCAACTGGATGCATACATCACTGTGGGAGCGCTCGGGGGTATGGCGCATTCGTCGGGGTGCTTCCCTCGTAGTGAACGAGAACCATCGATTCTTGATCTGATATTAGTTAGCGGCGTCAATTGCGGAAGCGCCTCTCCTGCTAACCTGCAGGCTATTTTTCCCACGAGTTCTCGTTGATCTTCATCAAATGAAACAGGCATTAATCTCGCCTGCCAACTCGCATGGGTACTAGTTGGAACTCTCGGTGCCACCTTCACATGCTTCGAAAACATATTAATTGATCAATATGAAAATATAAAATTAATTTCACACATATGAAGGATTTTCATTTTAACATATATGCTTTTTTTTTGTATTTTTAAAATAAAATAAAGGAAAATGCAAATTAGCCACAACATCTGGCTCCACTTGGGGATAATGTTTTTTGCCAAGAAACATTATGAACCGCAGATTAGTGCCTTCACTTCGGGCATGGAGTCAAATATTTCTTGGTGGTATATGAATAGTGAACAATCTTGGTATGTACAATGGTGAACCATTGAATTATTAACGCTGGAAATAGTGTTTCAGGTATTTCCCATTCACAGGCAGCTGTACTGACTTTCCATCTAGGTCTTCCAAAATGAATGTGTTATTTGTCCTTATCTTACCGACGTTTATAGAAAGGTGTCGTAATACCAACACCTAGAAAAGTGTCGCCATTGCGACGTTTGGAGGAAGACATCGCACTGGCGACACTATGGCCCAACGCGTCGCTATTGCGACGACTACAAGTGCGACACAATGTCTAAGTGTCGTAATTGCGACGTTTGGAGGCCTTCGTTGCAATAGCGACGCCTTTTCTGCCGTCGGTATAATGACACTTATATGCGCGCTAAATACAAAAACGAAACTTATATGCACGCTACATAAAAATGATTTTATTGTTTCGTATTCGTCGCAATATCTATATTAACGTCTGATATCACGGGCGCATCCGCCCTCCGCTCTTGCAGAACATCATTCGCCCTCAGCTCTTGCAGAACAGAATTTGCCCTCAGCATTCGCCCTCAGCATTCGCCCTTAGCTCTTGCAGAACAGCATTCACCCTCAGCTCTTGCAAAATGGTAAGTTCTTACTGCAGGCCCTTCCTCCTATAGTAGGGTTGACTCTATTTGGGTTTTTTTGGTCAATTCCATTGGATTGTGTTAGGCTGTAGGGTTCTATCTAGATTTCAAGAATCAAGATTCAATACCCTCTATTATCTTCATCACCCAATACAAGATTTAAATTTTTCCCAAAGAAATGCTTACTAATTTGGCATCCATTATTTCTCCCTGCTTTAAAAACCCTACATTTAAATGAAAACAAGCATTGCATTTCAACTACAAAAATCTATTAGTGTTCAAATGTACATGTGTGCTACATTAACGTCTGATATCACGCGCGCATTCGCCCTCTGCTCTTGCAGAACAACATTCGCCCTCAGCATTCGCCCTGAGCTCTTGTAGAATAGCATTCGCCCTCAGCATTCGCCCTCAGCTCTTGCAGAACAGCATTCGCCCTCAGCTCTTGTAGAACAGCATTCGCCCTTAGCTCTTGCAGAATAGCATTGGCCCTCAGCTCTTGCAAAATGGTAAGTTCTTACTGCAGGCCCTTCCTCCTATAGAGGGTTGACCCTGCAGCCTAACCAAATAGCTCCACTTGAGAAAAATTTTCATAATCTTGGGGCTGGATATACTGCAGAGCAAACAATTGTAGTTATCATTCATGCTCCAATATATTAATATAATTTTTACATTGAACTGAAGAAAGGGAAACAAGCAAATGCTAAACATCATACAATGCTTTGACATAAGAGTTTTGTGTGACATACTTGAAAAAAAGAATTCATCCACTGATATTTATAATCATTTGAGTTATTCAAGTTAAACACAATGTCAAGAATCAAGATTCAATACCCTCTATTATCTTCATCACCCAATACAAGATTTAAATTTTTCCTAAAGAAACGCTTATTAAATTGGCAGCCATTATTTATCCCTGCTTTAAAAACCCTACATTTAAATGAAAACAAGCATTGCATTTCAACTACAAAAATCTATTAGTGTTCAAATGTACATGTGTGCATCACTTGTGTAGGGTATTCCTTTTCCACTTTCACATTATCCAAGGATGTGTGCAGTATAGTTCATATTTTTTGTGATTTAGATTATCTTGAAAAAGGAAAGGTAAATTATTTCCCATGGAAAAAGAAGGTTTTCCCTTTTTACTACTAGAAATGGTACAAAAAAGTTCCATTTATACCCGAAACTCCTATGAAACAAGAACCAAATAAAGGCCATGTCCTCAATGGACATCATTTGGCTTTGAAAATGGCCACTGCACCGTGTTGTTTCTTATATTACAGCACGATAGTTTCTTAGGTCATTTCTTGTTTCTTGAGATGAAAAACAACCAAAGAAATCGTGAAGATCCTTTTAAGAAATAAATGACCATTTCTCAATCATATCTCAACTATTTTTTTTTTATTCAGTGGTTGCTTACTTTGAGAGAAATTTGACACTTTTATAAGGAATATAACATAAAAACACAAAATGGGAAGGAATTGATGAGGTAGATGACTTTTAGTTGTTGTCAATTAAGAATTGATAATACACGATGCATGTTCTGTACTACAAACTAGATTCCTTCCTGGAGTTAGGACACGGAGTATTGAATCAAAGTTGTAGTTTCTAACTTCTTGTATTGGTTCATCAATCTTGAAATTCAGACATTGCATGTCTTCATTGCTTCATGTTTGAATAATTGCATCATATCGTACAATAGGAAATTAGGAATTATGATTATTATTACTTTATGGATCTGTTAAGTTACTTTTAAGTTTGCATGGTTTAGTGTGAAATTATTCTAGTCCCCAAACACATATAATCAAGGAATTATAATGTTATTTCAAACATTAAATATCAACAAAATCGTTTAAAGGATATTGAAAGGAAAAAGGTGATGGAAGATAGAAAGTGCCTTACTTAAATGCTCTAAGGATTTTTCAATAGTTGCTCCAAAAGCTCCACTTCAAGGCCCTTCAAGATCGTCTCCAACAATGCTATACCATCAGCTTCAACAATGTTGCTCCAAAAATGTCCTCAAGGTCTTCACAACAAGTTTACTATAAGTTGCTCCAACAATATATTCAATAAGGTATTCATTGTCAACTCGTCTCTTGTTTGGGTGCCTTAATGTGCAATGACATGTTTCCAGGACTGAATTCAATGCAAGGCATATTTGAAACTCTAACTTTGTCGTCCTGTGTCTTATTAGAAATTATTTCAGTTTTCATTTTGTGTTTTTAAGTTAGATATTGTTTTCAAGTTTTTACATTTATAATTTTATTGCAATGTGGCAGACTGATGAGAGCAGTGCAGGAACAACCCAGAAACGGGATGATCGCGGAAAGAGGCCAGCGGAAGAACATGTAAAGTGCCAGCATTGCTCTATCTTCAGGTATTTTAGTTATTTACATAATTGAAATAATATTAATTTTGTTCAAATATGCACACACCTAGCCATGGTACGCCTGATGATTCCCTCTTTGAGGAAGAGCTTTCTTCATCCCTATCTCCAGTGTTCTTGTTGCGAAAAAAGGCACGAAATGCAAGGTCGAAATTTAATACTTTGATAGACGCGCCTCAAACACCTGAAACAGAAGAGAAGATAAAACAACTTATGAGCCAGCTAGAAAGATATCAGGTAATAATAAAAATTCAAAAGGATATTTTTTTTGTTCTGCATGAGATGAATTGTGATAGTTTGATTTTTAATTTTTACATCGACTAAACTAACAAAAAGTTCTTTTGTATGTAGCGTTTTCTGGCACTTGCTGGATCCAGTGTTGGTGGTAGTGGGACACAAGGGCAAGAGATTTCCCAACAACCCTCTTGTACACCTTCTACTCCTTTAGGTGCCAGGCAAGAAACACACCCTGCCCAAGCAGACACCCAGCCAACCGCTGAACGTGTTGGCAATGATGAGGCTGATATGGCCAACTACATTATTGCATTTCCTGGAGCTACACGTGTCAGCTCCACAAGGACCATTAATGGCACGTTGTTGGTGAACGATGAAGGTGTCCCTATAAATCATGTACAACTCCCAGGTAAATTTTAATATTTTAACTATTTCATGTACTTTATCTAAAACATATTTATCACGATTTTTATTTTTAAATTAATGATAATATCTTTCTTTTTTTTTATGTGTAGGAAAAAATGAGTTCTACAGGTATCTGGAGAGCCATGCGTTGGTAATTTTTGGCCCAACCATACGCACAGGGTGGAATTCCCAGAGTTCCAACCTGAAAAAAGAACTTCTAGATTATCTAGAAACCCTTTTTGGGGTCGGCATATTTGACAGAACAGCGGTGGCTCGGGTTGCCGGCAAATATTTGAAATATACTAGGGACACCTATAGGACACAATTGCAATTTAACCCTAGATATGAGTGTCCTCTCACAGTTCCAGAGAGTGAGTGGAGAGCACTCATCCATGACGGAAAAGAGAAAAGGGCAAATAATGAAGGAAAAATACCAACTAGACCCGCAAGGTAAATTACAACTTTAATTCAATAGCTTTAATTTTCTCTATGTCTAAAATAAAAGTGTGCTACGTCATATCTGACTTTAATCTTTTGATGCTAGGTTGCCTGACACCTCAAAGGCAACCAAAGCTAGGATTGAAAAAAAGGGCCATCACAAGTTAGGCCAGGGCGGCTACTTGAAATTGGCCGCAAGAATTGTAATTAAGTAGCTAAACATCTTATAATTAACTGTATCTCCTTCCAACGTTTTTGTAATCCTATCAAATATGATTAAAAATACACAGACATATGTAATGTAGGGTGATGACTTCGGAACAGAAACAACAGAGGAAGATAAAAATATCGCTTTCCATTTCGGCTATCAAGCCGTAGTTGAACGTCGCATAAGCTTGGGGCAGGTCCCAAGATCCAGAATGCCTAGTAAGGTAAAACATTAACCTTTCAATATGTTTGTTTTCATTCATAAATTTGATGTCTAACAACTTTGTTTAAATCAGGGGAGAAACACTACCGATGACGCAAATAACCCAATTTTAGAGCCAAATGTAGATGATCCTCACGTGCAACCTGATCATTGTAGTAGGGACCAGGCCGACAATGCTACTATCAGTGAGGGCCGTGACGGTAATTAATTTCTACTTATAATTTTTTCTAATTATACCTTGATGGTTGTCCTTATAACGTTTTTTGTTTAAATGACAGAGAATGTTTCCCTTGAGGATCTTACCACCAGAGAGGAAGATAGGGCAACAGTCCCAACGGCGACAACTAGTGCACCAGGTAAATAATCTCATTGCAATTTTTTTTATTAATATTACCGAACTAGTTCAATGATATTTAAGAAATGACAATTAAAATTTAATATTATCTGTTTTTGTAGGCGATGCCCCGTCACTGGATGAGACCAGACATCATGACTACGCAACTAGGTCAGCGCTGACAACTAGTGCACCAGGTAAATAATCTCATTGCAATTTTTTTTATTAATATTACCGAACTAGTTCAATGATATTTAAAAACTGACAATTAAAATTTAATATTATCTTTTTTTGTAGGCGATGCCTCGTCACTGGATGAGACCAGACATCGTGACTACGCAACTAGGTCAGCGGCGACAACTGGTGCACCAGGTAAATAATCTCATTGCAATTTTTTTTATTAATATTACCGAACTAGTTCAATGATATTTAAAAACTGACAATTAAAATTTAATATTATCTGTTTTTGTAGGCGATGCCCCGTCACTGGATGAGACCAGACATCGTGAC
Source organism: Pinus albicaulis (assembly GCA_034641835.2). NCBI lineage: Eukaryota > Viridiplantae > Streptophyta > Pinopsida > Pinales > Pinaceae > Pinus > Pinus albicaulis. The sequence goes on along the minus strand of CM076578.1, from coordinate 577,669,148 downwards.
AGCGCAACTAGGTCAGCGGCAAAAAATGGTGCACCAGGTAAATAATCTCATTGCAATTTTTTTTATTAATATTACCGAACTAGTTCAATGATATTTAAAAACTGACAATTAAAATTTAATATTATCTGTTTTTGTAGGCGATGCCCCGTCACTGGATGAGACCAGACATCGTGACTACGTAACTAGGTCAGCGGCGACAACTAGTGCACCAGGTAAATAATCTCATTGCAATTTTTTTTATTAATATTACCAAAATAGTTCAATGATATTTAAAAACTGACAATTAAAATTTAATATTATCTGTTTTTGTAGGCGATGCCCCGTCACTGGATGAGACCAGACATCGTGACTACACAACTAGGTCAGCAGTGCGGGTCGAAAGGCACGAAACAGGAGCAGAGCATGATGATATTGATGATGTAATTAGGAGCTTAAAAAATAGGAAGAAGAAAAAGAAAATTCGATAATGTAAAATATTGTATTATTATAAGACAAACGTTACCATACTTGGAACGTTTTTTGCGTTATATAAAAACTCATTTATCATACTATTTTTATGTCAAGCATTAATTGCAATGTTTCCTTGCGTACTTTTTGTTGAATTGTTTTTTTATTAGTTATTGAATATTTTTTTTTATGCTCATGAAAGTAAAAACTGAAATATAGATTGGGTATTGGGGAATTGAGAGTGATGTGAGGGGGGGGGAGGGGCCATAAGAGCTTCCACCTTCACGTGGTTGGCCCTGTTTAGTAGAGAATAATTTATTGGAGCGATTTAATCTTGGAGCAAACCTCCCTGGATCCAGCGTAGCAACAAAAAAGTCACTGTTGACTTAGTTGTTACTCTTTCAGATCGTGGGAGGCTTGTTCCAAGTTCATGCGACTCCAATAAATTGTTCTTGAAACGAAGAGGAGCTTATTCATGTATGTTTTGACATTTTCAACATATGTTCTAACATTATCATAAGAATGCATCTTAGAGTAAAAAATACCACATCAATTACTTGTATTTATTGTATAGATAATGATGGATTTTGATTGACTTGGCAGTGCAGGTACAAATCCTCTTGCATCATGAGCAATACAACTTATCAACCAGGGTCATGTCCAGGATATTTTTTCTTGTGCGCTTGACCAGGTTCGTAATGTCACATTTTGTAAGTTCCTTTACAGTTCATAATTCAATATTAAGGTTGTTCATGATTATTATCTAGGTTTTTTGTATGTGTTTTTTCATCTATTTGATTGTAAGCAACTCTGCATGTTTCATGTTGTTCACTATGATTTCTCCCATTACCACTCCCATGATGAATCCGACTTTATTGTTACATAGGTTACTTTATTGTTACTATGATTTCTCCATTTACAATTTCATAGGTTACATCATGTAAAGTTGTCAATCTCAGGTTGGTGATGAGCTTTAGTTCTCCAGATTTGGGGCTTTTCTGATATTTTCTCCCTCATGTCATTCCCGCATCACCTTGTTGTTTGAGCATGCCAATTGTCTACCACTTGTACCAGTTGGCACATGTCAATCTCTGAGTGGTGCCACATTTCACCTATTTTCAGTGAGAGTTTAGGGTTTCTCTAACATAGCTTCAGAAATCCGATTCAGTGCCTGCTTGAATATTGTCACATAATACTCATGGTTTGGATTGATGAGCATGTTCTGAATGGTTGTTTGATTCATAAGAACCACCCATATAGTCATCTTGAGATATTTTAGAAGTTTTCTCGGGTTTCCTTTTTCACCGTTTCTAGTGGGTGGGATGGTGTGGGGTGATCCATCAATACTGGTGCTCTTGTAGTAGGGAATTTGTTTTTGGGGACATAAAGGAGAATTTGATGTAGATATCCCATTGGATGCATTCATAGATGGGCACGAGAGGTCAAGAATTTAAATTAAAAATATGCAACCTCTAGCATGGCAACCCGAAGGCTGCGAGAGACACTGGTTAAAGATTGTTTTTTGTTGGCCTTAATATAGTCGTGATTTCTTTCTATTATCTTAATGCAAATATATAGTTCGGTCTCATTAAAGTGAGGATTTTGGTTGTATTTCTCTTTGGTTGTTTCTCTCTTAATGCTCCAGAAGTTGCCAAAAGTTGCGATAGTTGTTTAGTTTGCCTGTTACAACTTAAAAGTGGTTTTAGCAATGGGAGTCATGTTTTTTAAGGTTCATACTAATATGAAGATCTTGTAATTCTATATTCAGCATAAGAGAAGATGGCCTCTGCTTTGGGAAATATGACAACAATTGCCACATCTACCTCATTGGGTAACAATGGAAAGGGGAAGAAGTTGGGTGCAATGTTTGATAATTATGGTAGACAATTGTCTTCTCTTTTAGTTTTTTCACCCATTTCCTTTAATCGCTCAAGCAGAAGAGGGACTCTGAGATTACGCGACAGAGAGAAGGTAGTTAATACAAGAGCTATGGAAAAGGAGTTGTACTTCAACAAGGATGGCCCAGTGACAAAAAAATTGCAGGTCAGAGAAAAAATTATGTTTAAAGGAAGGTCACCTGCACGTGAAACTTCACTGCGGTGGATCTTTCCTTGTCCACTTATATTCGATTTTAATGTGTTATTTTAATTTTTCATGGAGGGTTTTTATTTTAGATGTGTGCTCTGGTTTTATTTTTAACGTTGTATTAGTTCCCCCTCTTAAATGTCTTAGATTTGGTAGGCATAATTTGAAAACTCAAAGGTGAAAGGAAACATATTTGTTACCCAATGGTCTAAAAGGAAAGGGTTATGGCTGAGTCAAATTTTATTGTTATTGACAGTGTAATGAAATGTATCTCAATGCTATGGTTTTGGCCTTTTTATTGGTTGAATTAGAGGACCCAGTTGAAAATATTGAGGCCAAGTAGGCTGGTTTTCCTTTTTGCTGATGGTTTGGTGTATCTAATTGAATTAGTTGCCTAAGGTGTTTTTGGTTGCAAACTCCTTTTCCTTTTTCATACAGTATTGGCCTTGTGGAATACATTTGATTGTGTGGTCGTGTTAGATCTACAACATTTGTAGTTGTTTAGTCTTATGGCCGAGGTGCACTTTTATTATGGAAATAGTTGATGCAATATTGTCATTTAATCCTTACTGCAGGGTAGCATGTTGAGAAGTTTCTTGTGAAACATTTGGTATTCAAAATGACACTTGATCCTATACAAGATCATGCACTTGACTTCAAAATTCATATTCAAAGTGTGCTAGACAATTCTTACAAAATTTCAAATATTTATGTTGTTTTAAACCATTATCTTTTTCATGTATTGGATGCTGAAAATGAGAAAAAGAATTTGGTATGAAACCAACTCGTGAATAATTTCCAGCAAAACAACCACTTCCAAGACATGATTTAGAAGTAGAACATATGTACTTATGAAGCATAGAAAGATATCCTTGATGCATTGTCAATGTTTGGCTAGGGTTATTTTTGGAGAAAATAACTCCTTATTCCTAAAATAGTGATCTTCAATACAAGTAAATGCCAGAGAAGAGAGATCATCGTGTGACGCAACAAAACTGAAATTGGACCCCTAAGGAGAGCTGGTGTGTCTACAATTTCTCTGTCAACATTTTCCCCTGGTTTACCCCGTTCTTTTCCTCCAGCCTGGGTCTTAATTGACTTCTTCTTTCTTCGGGTTTATTTATCAAATTCATAGAATTTGATAAATAAATACCATCCACAATGGTTGGACTTTAATTTATATTCCCGACTTTATATTATCTCCAAGCCTTATAACTAATGTTTAACTTTCAACACTTTGTATTTATACTCCACGTTTCTTTTTAAATAAATAACTTGTAATGAACTTTCGGCTCTATATTTCACCACCCAGCCTTACAACAATCACGCTCCAGACTTATGCTAATTATTCGCCAATCATTTAATTAAAAAATTTCATTATACTCCGGCCCCACCTATATATATCAATAACCAATCAAACACTCGTATCGTACCTGGCTATCCTCCGCACACCTTAGTTAACCTCCGGGCAAGTTCAACGTGCGACCACCATCCGATGGCCCTTCTCCAAATCAATGACTCTTGGCAATTTCGCTCGGCTTCCAACGTCGGGCTTTAACGTGCGATGGCGCGGGTTAAACGGTGGTTTTCCGGGGGTCACTTCACCACGTGTCACTTTCCCTATGGAATCGCTCGCGAATAGGAAATACCGCCTACTCCGCAAAAGCGGTGCAATATGGGCAACCCTCTTTTGTGATTCCGCTCATGGTTTTGGTACAGGGCTTGACCACAGGTGCAAGTCTGGTTCCGCTATCCTTTTGTTTGTTAACTCATGTCCAATCCTCGGGTCAGGTTCCGAAAGCACAACAATCTTGTCTCTTTATTAAGCAGGATTTTTGTATTTGAACAGTGTTCACGACCCCGATTCTCTTAAGTCGAGCCCGTCGGACTTCAAACAACGATAAACCATAATTCAAACTAAATTCGCGTTCCAAAATAGCCTGCTGACGTCGGCCAATTTTGTGACGCAAAAACCAAATGAATTCCGCCCTAATATTTTTCGGGTCCGAAGTTGGCTGGCGTACGGAGGGAGAGTTGTGACGCGAATTTCTTATCAAATTTTCCCTAATATTTTTCGGGTCATTTTCATTGTTCCCCGCCACCCTCTTGACTTTGTAAATAAAACAAATTGCGTCTGTGTCATTTTCATTGTTCCATGCGCTAGCCAGTCTTCCATGCAACAAAATTCAAAAACCAACTGTTAACGCTTGCTGACCGTTACCTTGCTGAAGAGAATTGAAGCCGAGTATTTCAGGGTTCTTCTGTCATAACCAGCACCTGTTTAAACACGTTTCATTTCCCGTAAACAGGTATTTATTCCAATTCCCCGCTAAACTCTATAAAAAATCCTGGTTTTAGTTTTAATTCTGCACTAAGGTCTTTAAAGAAGTTCAGTTTGGTCTTTTTCGTTCCCAGAACTGCAATTATATTCCCAAAACTGGTAATTGTGCCCCTTTTCCAAAAAAACCCCGAAATTCCATTTCTGAATCCACAAGAACCAGAAATGGCAGTTCCTGTAGCTCTGAATGTCGTGCCCATCAATGCCCCTCACAAGGACTTGGATTATTTTCCTTTAGCCGATATGAATTTTCAAATTAAGGACTTGTGCCTCAGTGAGAATCCTCTTCGAATATTTTGCCGCTGCAGAGACAATTATTTGAATGGTTCTGACATCTTTGGACTTTGGGAATCAAATATTCCTATGTACCTTCTCCCCTCAGTCCATATTTTTCCTCAGTTAATCCATTATTGCTACGCAAATTATGATCCCAACCAACGAGCAGTTTTATCCCCAAGTCAAAATGTCCTTTTCCCAATAACTGCTCAGTCCATAAATGAAATGCTACAATTCCAACCTGGTCAAGCTCTCACTCCCCTATCCATGGTTGAATTACTTGAGAAATCTACTAAGTTATCCCATGAAGAGTTAAACTGCCTATGCCAAACCTTCATGTTACCAGAGCATCAGCCTAAAAACCCTCCCCCTTATGGTTATACTTTCTTTACTGATGAGGGTAGAGTTATTTTAGACATGATATCTTCCATAATGGGCTTCAACACTAGTGAGTATGTTTATCACTTAACCCTAGTATTTTTATCCAT
>CM076578.1:577399853-577663414 GCA_034641835.2 Pinus albicaulis | reverse complement strand
GCCCTCCAACATTCACGTTTAATATGTGCACATGTGGTGGTCACAATCTGTGCACATGTGGTGGTCAAAATCTGATTTATATGATTTAGTGTAGTATAATTTCTACCAAAATCATTATGGGGAATTTTGTTTTTGGATAGTTGTAGGCATGTTTAATTTGATTAATGAAGTATAAATTAATTTGTAATCTATTTTGGAATTAGAAATAATGAGATATATATTGTGGATTGTTATTTCTAAATATGGAGTAGTTCATTATTGTTATAAAAATAATATAGCATATAAAATAATTTATCATTTATTTTATGGAAACATATATGTATTTTTGTTGAGCAAGAAAAACAATGAAATATTAGAAGTTACTCTAGGATTAGAGTATTTTTTATTTTTAAATAATTTTTGTGTTAAAGTAATTTTAGATATTATTTTAAAATAAAATTATTTAATTATAAATAGTCTTTGAGGAGAAAGACATTTAATTATTATAATAATAAAAAATATTTTTTTATTAAAATTTAACCATTTAATTAGATCTTAAATAATATAATAAGCATTAGGTATACTTTCAAATATTTGAATCTCACCTCGTTTTAAAAATACTAATTAAAGTAATTTTACAAAAATTACTATTTGAAAAAATAATCTCCATATATATATATATATATATGCCAATGTTAATTACTCACATTATTATCATAATTTCTCACATTCATCTTTTATAAAAATGCATAATTAAACAGTTTTAGTAAATGGTAAAAGATATTATTTACAATGTTTTTTTAAAGTATTTATCAATTCCATATCATCCATATTTCTATCTAGTCTTATTCTTTTATCAAGTATTGGGAATTGAGTTTGTATTAATATATTTTATTGAAATTTTATAAACATAAAAGTTAATGTGTGTTATGCAATGGTGAGGTAATTTGGGTTCATTTATTTGTTTTTACTTTTTTCATTTTCATGTTCTCCTTTAAGATATTTGGCCCTCCACAAGGGGATTTGATCTCGAAGGAGCATTGAAGTTTGTATGGGTTTTGGTCTAAGTAGTTTAATTTGGGCTTAATGTTGGTTTCTAGGTAGAAAAATTATGTAATATATTCCTAAATTGGGTTGTCTCAAAACTTCTTTAGATTCCTATTGCCTTTTCTCCTTCAATATCATAAGAGTTTGTCACAATAACAATGGATTATCAACCTCCCTGAACTAGAAAAAGACTGTCGTAGTAACAATGGTACATGAAACTCCCATACTCACACACAAAGGGAACATTCATGACAATCAACTAAAGCAGTACCCTAGCAATCCAAAAGGAAATTGACTATGCTGAGAGGGAAGTCAAAATTGATGGTAGGATTATAGAAAATGAAGAGGTCTTGGAGCACATCAACAATTGGATTCCAAATACAGAAAGTACAACAATGAGACACACCAAATACATTAAAATTATGGATATTTATTTGAAACTCAAAAGCTTAATGGGAAAGATGTTGATGGAGCCATAAAAATAGCAAAAAAAAAAAACTAAACTAGACATCATGATAAGAACAATGACAAGAAAGTTTGCCAATTTAAAATTTACATAATATTGAAGTCCATATACCACCACCAACTATTAATATAATTATTTTAATTAACAAATAAAAATATAAAAAACTCTAAAACTTACAAAATAAATACTAATATATTTAATTGACCATATTTAATAAATGGTATATAAACCTAAATAGAAAAACAACGTTTCTGGTCTGATTTGATTTCTTTTGTAACACGATAATAAGCAAAGCTAAATTATAATTATATATATCATATGATATAAATCATCAACCTAATTCTCGATTAAAAACATATATATTCTTACTTAAAAACATTATATTATTAAAAAATATAAATAAGAAAAACAAAAAATACTAAACAAAATCTTTGCTTGCAAAGTTAAACTTCATCCATACCTTATCTCCCTTTTCGAATTAAAATATGTATGAAGCATTATTTGTTATTTTAGACATTATTATCTCAACACATTGCTAAACTTATCGGCGTATCATTTGTTAGGTCCATTATTTTTGCGAAAGCGAAAGTCCTATAATTATTTTTCAGTCTTTCAACCATAGACGGTGCTTACATAAACTATGGTTATGAAACTTCTTTTACGGTACGTTGAAAATGAAATACATCGATGTTAGAGACTCTTGAGAATTCGCATGTGCGATTTTACAAAAATAAAAGAATATATATATATATATATATATATATATATATATATATATATATATATCACATGAGAATTGGTCTGTGGGATTGATTTTAAAAAAATTAAAAGGAAGTGTATATACATATTCCCATAGCATTTTGCGCCTGGCATATTATATCAGATTTCCCAGAGCATCTTGTTTTGGGTATGCTTGGATTGTTGATTCTACGAATATTTGGTAATCAAACCGACATAGAGCGATCAAATAATTGACTTCCCTTGTTCCTCTGATTGCCAAATATTCGAGAAATCAACAATCCACGTACGTACATAGGCTTAGGGGCCAGGCCAGAGACGTCAACGGCAATAAGGGGAATATTTTAACAATTAATTGGAGGAACACCCGTTAAAAAATATTTCATTAAATTGCTCCTGTAGGTTGAGATCAGATTTCAACCCTCGGAATTTATGCATATTTTGGACCGTTGGACATATGGAATGGCGCGCATCTACTTGGACGTACTTCATGGTGTCTCCTTATAATAAAAGTTTAATTCAGTTTACATTTAAACCATACTCTATTTTGAAAAGGAGATTCATACGACTTTATAATATTTTCATTGCAATTTGAAATGATTAAAATTTATTATATTTAAAATTAGGTTTTTTATTTTTTTAATGATGATGTTTAATTTAGATCATGCTAGTTGCGGTAATAAGCTATCGCAGACATCATCATCATTCGCCCAACATTTTGTAAGGCATAAAGACGGACAGATAGATATGCATGGCTGGCTCATATCATTTTGATCTTCGAGAAGAGGCGGCAGGAACATATTCTGCTCGTTATGCACGTGGAGTAAAGCCCGAGATTAGAACGCCGGCGTCGTTTTTTGACATTGGTGGAAGGACACACCCTTCCCGAAGACGGGCAGTGCCCTGACATGCGCCGCGTCTACCATTTGCGAAGGAATCACAAACCGCAGGTAGACCTCGGCCAACAGGCAGAACAGTATCGTTGAAGTAATCATTGGCGAGTTACAAGTAGGTCGATCTTGGCCAACAAGCAACTTACTTCACCCACGTTTATCTGGATTTCACAGCGGTTACTCTTTCCGGCGCCGTTTACATATATAGTGTGGTTCCCTAAGTCTGACAACGAACATGACCCGCCTTCACTGTCATGTCTACACGACTCAATTAAAGCATGGACAGATACCGATATGGCTCAATTAAAACATTGGAAGATACTTTGGAGACGCTGCTGCACGGAGCTACATTTGAAATTTGAAATTTGAAATTCCAGTTTTGAGTGCCCTTCTATTTCAAATTTCAAATGAGCACCCCTCTATTTCAAATTTTAGTTTAATGTCCATGTCCGGGCCCAGGAGTTTGGCTTCCTGTTGTATTTTATTGCATGGCTGCTGGATAACCAGCTGCTCTTTTTTTTTTGGTGCAGGTGCAACTTTCTTAAGTTTTTGAACCCATGGATGCAACTGTCAACGACTTCATCATTTCATGTTGGATGTGGAAAACAATGATGTTTTCCCTCGGGGTAACGCAATTGTAAAGCATAACGCCCTCTTCAATCAAATTTTACCTCTCGTTCTGTCAATTAATACCTGGATGGAGGAACCATGAAAGATGAAGGAAGCATGTTGGAAAAATATAGCGATAAGAAAATCAGTTTGTTGGATCTCCAAGATTTCTTCACTCGCTGTCGCTTCAGCGTCGGGAAGCTGCTGAGCAGAGAGGAAATGGAGGGCATGATAATTTTTGTCCATGCTGACAATAGCGACTCTGTGAATTTTGAGGGCTTTCACCAGATTTCTGTGAATTTTGAGGAGTTTCACTGGATTTAGTGGCTCATTAAGCAGAAAACCAATGCCAAGAAATAACATGTTCATCGTTCATGGTGGGATGTACATGACAAATGAAAAGAAATAACACGTTTAGTTACATCCTCTGAGTAGAGGCATGCTTTCGTAGAACTCTTTGGCTACCCCATCATGATTTTCATGACATTCTCTGGCACGCCATGGTTCACTATCTGATATTAACAAAAAATAGAGTCACTATTTGCTGATTCCAACATATCAATAGAGATGTATAGACTCTATGGTCTGCAAGTGTGACAGAAAATCAACCAAAAGTATTAGTATTTTAGGGAAGGGAGAATGGTTGGTTAGGGATTGAAGTGTGTCCCTAAAAGAAACCATCCTCTTCACATGTACGTCGGATTTCGTGGACTAGTGTTTTTCTGTTAGGACCATCCATGTCTTTTAGGTCTATTACAGGAATGCTCTCAGATTTAGATCTCGGACTTTTGTGGGCGTTCATGGGGAGGAAGGATATATCTGTCCTACACCTTTAGGTTGTTTCGTCCGTTCGACATGAGGTTTTCAACAGCACTACTGAGCTGTTGTGTCTGCGCATCCATTGCAGAAAACATGTTGATCCAATTTGTGTGATCTGGATAATAAAATGGGGAATTGGGCAATCGATTAACCGTAACCCAGTTTGAGGATTAAGAGTTTCACAAAATCCAGATTCAAGAAGCCATAAACATATCTTATTGTTCATCCCCTCTTGTACCCGACTTCATCCGGACTAGTTCATTTATTTTAATATAATCCTCTACCCATGCATTTTAATATAATCCACTAAAATTTAGCGCATCTTGCTATCTTTCTTTAGAATTAATTTTACCAACGACATTTTTTTTCCAGAAAATTTTATTTTCGTTCTCAATACGCTCCCTCTCCCCTTCCATTTACTTCTTTGCTCAGTTTCACAAAAAAAGGCTTCACTTTCGAATCCTCTTCGACTCTCAAAAAACCGTCGAAAAAATTCATTTTATTAAATTTATTCCATCTATTATAAGGTTGAAATAATTCTCACATCAACAATAAAAAGAGATCACTTGATGACAGATTCCAATTAAACAAATTAGTTTGTTTTAGTTGGGTGATCTCCGTTAGTATGTTGACCCGACTGTATAAAAATATTTTGAAATTTAATTAAATCATAAATCTAATTTAGGATAAATTAATTATTTTGCAAATCTAATAAAATTTAGTTAATATTTAGGACATATCTTAATTAATATTAAATATTAATTATTAATTAGTATCTAATAAAAATATGGTTTATAGGATTTTAAGAAAGTATAAAATATTCAAAATTATTCATTATTTTATTTATGTGCTAGAAAAATATTGTAAGAAGTTTTTCAAGATTATTTACAAATATTTTGAAAAGTAGATCAAATTTAAGTATAGGATGACGATTTTAATAAAAAATATTTTTCACCTTCAACTTTCTTAATTCAATAAAGAACAAGTTTCATTATAAAATTCATGAGAATTTGTTATTATTTTAACAATGTTCATTTTTTATCTTTCATTTTCAACCCTTTTAATGCAACACAAAACTAATTTCATTATAAAACTTATGAGAATTTGTAGTTATTTTAACTATATTCATTTTCTTAATAATATTAATGGAACAAAAGTTTTTTATTTTTAGTTTTGAAATTGAGATCCAACCACTCTTTTTATATATATATATAATTTTTTTATTTTATTTTATTTTTTAATTTTATTTTTTATTTATGTTTAAAATTAAAATTGAAAATAGATATTCAACAATACTCTGTAATGTTTTTTTTTTATAAATAGATATATTATTATTATTTATTTTATTTTATTTTTTAATTTAGATGAATAATAAAAATAAATTATAATTATTTCATATTATATTTTAATTAAAATACTATATATATACTCATTTTTAATAAGAAAATTTTGTTTTCCTTGATTTTAATAGTTTCTAGAGTTAGTTTAAGTGATCTAGAGTTAGACTTGAATTTATTTTATATTGTTGTTAATTGTTGTTTATCATTATACATCTCTCTAGTTGAGAGATTTTTTATAATATAATATTTATATTATTAAAATCTAATAAGAACTTCTGTAATTGTTATTTTATTAAAACTAATATAGATCTATCCTATATTTAATTTTGGATAAATCTCTCAAAATTCAAATTTAAGATGGATCTATGCTCGTTGTGTGTGTGTATCCTTGATTAGAGTACAAGGAATTTAACATAGTTGGCACTGCTTGGCCTAAATCCATATTAACTTTGGATCTACCAAGCACCACCTGGGATTAATTCTCTTGAGGTACAAATCTCTTTTAGAATAAAAAGAGATTTATTCCTTCTTGGTGCTTGTTAGATTAGGAGTTAGATGGATCTAAGTGAGTTATTTAAATATTTATGATTGGAGTAGTCTATAATGTGACTTTTTGGAGAGGATTGGATGTTGCCATGGATGATGGGCATGTCATAGCATAGAAAATATTATGGTTTCTCTAGATTTCTCGGCAGCTACTTTTTCCTATTTCTTTCGTGCAATGCCCGTTTACATATATGATGTCTTTCCCCATCTCTGACAACGAACATGACCCACCTTCACTGTCCTGTCCAGAAAACTCAATTAAAGCATGGAAAGATACGGGAATGACTCAATTAAAAAATTGGCAGATATGCACGTAGCACTATTTCAAATTTCAAATATCAGTTTTGAGCGCCCCTCTATTTCAAATTTGAAATTTTAGTTTTGCAATGAGAAAAACTCTACATGAATGTCCATGCCCGAGAGGTTGGCTTCCTTGTGCATTTCTTCCATGGTTGTTGGATTACCAATTGCTCCTTTTTTTCTTTTTTATTGGGTGCAGGCACAACTTTCTTAAGTTTTAGAAGCCATGGATGCAACTGTTAGGTGCTTCATCATTTCATGTTGCATGTGGAAAACAATGACACTTTCCCTCGAGTAACTTCGGTCTCTTTGTTTCATCGACCTTCGTTTGGTGTTTGGCGATGATGAAATTGTGAAACATAGCGCCCTTTCAATCAAATTTTCATTAAAGTCATGTTTGGGGATACACTAAGCGGTTGCCTCGATAGCTTATTTGCATTGAAATGATTTGATTTTAAGATGGACGTCCATTGTGATGCATACTATTGGACATTCAAAGGTCGATGAAAATCAGATCTGTTTGGCAATTAGGGTTTGGTTGGTACATCTAGATTTTTTTAAGGCTTCTCTAATTCATGTGATGGAAAATGTAGGAAATGGGTTACATTTCCGGAGCTTTAAGTATTTCATTTTTCTCATTTTTGTAATGTTTCATTAAAGTGTGTAATAATGTGATGGAATTTAATTTCCAATGACAAAATATTTCAAACGCTTGTCATGTGGGCACGATCCTTTACATTGAATGTAAGACTTGAAATATTATGATGCTAAGTTAAAGATATGTTCATTGTAGGCTAACTTCGTGATCCTATGAACTTTAAAATTTGTTCACAGTGTGCATATTTGGTGGGTTTATAAGAGACAATATAGAATGTTCTAACATTGTTAAATGTTACTACTTATAAAATTCAATTTCTCTCCCTCAAGCTTTGGTAAATCGATTAGATTTGTAATATGAGAGATGGAATTGAGTCATGAATCAAGTTATTGTCTTAAAGAAAAGTCATTGAGAATTCTAAGGAAAAGCTATTTGATGTTATTAAGAGAAAAGATAATTAAATTTATTTTAAATCAAAATAAAGACAAATGGATAATAGTTTAAAAAATGTTTAGTTAAATTGATAATATATATATATATATATATATATATATATATTTTTTTTTTTTTTTTTTTGAAGAAATTAAAATTAGGGTAAAAAGCACACTTTCGAACACTTCGAAATTTGAGCTATCACTTAGGTCTTTGATCCAAATCTGATCACAAACTCACATAAGACGGCCATATGACAAATGTGCAAATGATTTTGGGACAATATTATGAAAAAATAATGACATGTATGCAAGATGAAATTAAAATAAGCCAAATAATCAAAACGCTTATCAAAGTGCAAGTGAGAATCTTTCAAATGAAAAAAAATCAAGATCAATGATTCATGATGCAAACAAAAAAGTTGCATTCAACATAAGGATTGTTAAAAAACATAAGTAAAGATTCTTTTACAAGTAAATACTTAACTCCAATGGTTATTTTGGTTGTACCATTAGGTTTAGAATAACATCATACCCCTGTCATGGTTGTCATCACTCTAAAAACAGATCTAGGCTTCCTGATCTGAATGGAATGTATTAGTTTTTTTGTGCTACATATCCAAACAGTAATTAAAATGTGTGCATGTTTATCTGACATTTGCAAGTGAAACCAATGGTTTTAACTTAGTTAAACAGATTTCTGTGTGAGGTTAAAGCATGTAAATTGATTATAAAACATTGTACAACAGTAAATAACAGAGAATTAAACATCACATGTAATGGTACTCGGCAAATTTGATGAAGCAGTTCACACCTCCTGGGCTACATCTGTTGGTCCAACTCCCAATGGCATGTACCTCATATATTAGATAAAAAATGGTAACTACATGTGAAATAAAGCGTCAAATGGTTGTGATCTCTATAAAAACAGCTTCATAATTCTTTAATTAGTCAGGAATGACTATTCATTTGTATAAAACAGAGAATGGATGCTCAATACACTGAAAACACCCTAATGGCCTTGGTGGCTCCTTAACTTTTCCCGAAGCTAAACCTATTGATGATGACCTTTGATGGCTCTGAAACATATGCCAAAGTGTTCAAAATGTTGAGAATACCCAAAATTAACTATCCATGCATGAAAATTGGTCGCAAATCCAAGGAGTTATGGCCAAAACAAGAATTTTCCTAGTGTCCCTTAAAAACTCCACGAAATGTGGAAGAACTTGAGTTAACTAAGGTTAATTAGGAGTTTTCCACCAATTTTGGTGGCGCATCCTCCAAATCTGCCGACGGTTAGTGGATAACATTTAATTTTCAGGGCGAGGTGGTTACATGACCCCCCGCCGGAACTGTCGGAAAAAACCGTGAATTTATCGGTTTCAAAACCGTCGCAATAAACGTTTAAACACTGTTGAACACATGGTGTTATAAACCCGTCGTCACCGTAACCGTCAGTGTATAGTCTTGGTCGCGGGCGATTGGTCTTATGAAGCGGGGACTGGCCCTTAGGGCTGGCTACAGGGGCGTCACACAAATAAACCTCTAACATATCACGTGCGATCATAGCATATTAAAAAATACCCTTAATTTGAGTACATATTAAAAAATACCCTAAAAAGTCACATTATTTTACCCCCTACCAATATATACCCAATACACCTTCCCAATTTAAAAAGCCCATACTTTCACTATATATTGTAGGTATAAATTTTTTTATTAACATTTTTTATACCCCTTTATATTTTTTCATTAACTTTGAGCTCCATTTTTTATACCTGCCAATATAAAAATCCTTTATCCCCTCTATATCCCCCAATATATTATGTCATTCTTTCTTTATTATATATACCCCAATATGAACCCACATGTTATGGTATTGCTCCCGCATTGAATCCCCCGTGGGGCTGGGCCCCTTTGCCATCTCTGTCGTCGTTAGCGCCTGGTTCTACAGTGTAGGTCGTATTATGTTTGTAATATGAGGTCTGGCCCTAAGGGGCTAGCCCCCTTTGTCACCAACCCAAAGTTCAACCAGATTTAAATAAGACGCATTGACCGTAATGGTTAAGTGACACGGTGTCGACGAGTTGGTTGGACGCTCCTCCCCGTGGAGGTGAAGTCCGGGGTTCAAAACCCGTGGACTCATAAAAATTTTAATATTCCAATCCTCCTCAACATGGGGCCACGTGGCAGCCTCCGGGCCTGCCACGTGGCAGCCTCCGGGCTTGCCACATGGCAACCCTTAATTGGCCAAAATTTCCCACAGTCAAACCACCATTTAATTAGAAGCTCCCAAATGTCAGAATTTGATTCGTTCGAATGGAATATTCTGGGGAATATTCCAAGGAATATTTTGAGGAATATTTTGGGAATGTTCTCTTTTAATTTTTTCAAATTTATGAAGTCAAACTTGGTCAAACTCATTTTTTTTTAGTTTACTCGGCTTTTCAAACCTTCATAACTTCTGCATATGACCTCTATTTTGCGAACCGTTTCCTGCGCCAAAATTGCAACAAGAAGACCTTTTCGGTCGCTCAGGTTCCAAACATTTTTTAGCACTTTCATTTTTGAGAATTTTTGAACTATGAACATGATCTCCTGATCACTTGCTTAGACTTGATTCCTTATGTCAGTGCTCTTGAGATTCTCTATGGCACTAACTCCTTCAGAATTATTTTTTATTTCCATGAAACCTCACCTGCTGTCTCCATAACATATCATACCTCCAAGAGTGACTGATCATTTTCTCAAAATGAGCACTAGCTCCCCAATCTAGGCCTCCATCCACTGATGGCCCTAGGCTGCCCAAAACTTTCCTGTGGATCTTCGACCTTTAGAAGTCTTCAAATGTATCTGAAAATACTTTCATTGGATTCAAAATGTCCAAAATAGTCATAATATACTATTCACTTGTAGAAATTGGCCTCTGGCTACTCCGGTTTCACCTCCAACACCTAGTGGCACCCCTTGGCTCTGGGTCAAAGAAAAATTCTTTATGGGTTCTCGACCTCTAGAAGTCCTCCAAAGATTCTGAAAACTCCTTCAATGGATTCAAAAGTATCAAAAAAATCATAAATAACTATTGGTTTGCTGAGAATGGTTACTGGTTGCCTTGGATAGGCCACATTCTCCTCTTGGCACTTACTGGCCCTAGTGGCCCTTGGAACTTCTATAAAGCATATTGGCCTTCAAAATTCTTCTAAAGGCTCTAAAAACCACACCATTAGTTCCAGAATTTCTAAAACATACAAAATTGACTATTGGATTCCTAAATAAGGCCTCTAGCTGCACTGGCTAGGCCTCAAACTGTTGCTGGCCCCTAGTGGCCCTGGTGGCCCCTAGAACTTCTCTGAAGCAAAAAACTACTCCAAAGTCCTCTGATGGCTCTACAACCCTCACCAATGAGCTTGGAATGTCTGAGATAGTCGAAATTGACTATTGGCACTCCAAAATTGGTCGAATATAGCTCAAGATAGAGCCTAAACTCAATTTTTCCAGTGACTCATAAAAAGCTCCACTAAAAGTGGAGGAACTGGACTTAACTCCAGTTATGTTTGGAAAAACTGCAAATTAAGTGGGCGGGCCAAAAGTTCCGCCACTTCTAATCGTGGCATTAAATTCTAACCATCAGTGGATGGGCACATGCCCAAATCTCCGCAGCGTCCCTAACTATCAGCGTAGAACTGTCGAGGTTAACTAGCCATGCGAAGACCGTTTAATGCGAAGGTTGCATGTGACAAGGTTTTAAGCTGTTGGGTTAACAAATAGTCGACGAAAAAACTATGGTATGTGAACAAATCTGGAACAGTTGGTGGATAGGAGTTTTTTTTAACCGCGTGGGTAAGTGCTTAGGTCATGGTCACGGCTCGAAGGCCATGTGGGGAGGGGTTGGCCACTCCAAACCTGCAAACAACAAATTGACCAAATTCAAATATAAGGTGAGCACTCATATGGTTAAGAACCATTGGTAGGGCGAACGGTAACTCGCGGGCCTGGCGGGCATGAGGTCCAGGGTTCGACCCCCGGCTGCCCCAAAAAAATTTTACATGACTGTTCATGGGTCACGCGGCGGCCTCCGGGCCTGCTACGTGGCAACCTCCCATTGGACAATCAAAACATGTACAATCCAATATCCAATTAAACCATGACACTTGTCAACCTGCCATTCACCCAGAAGGAATATTCTAAGGAATATTTTGAGGAATATTCCTTGGAATATTCTCTTTTTTGAATATTCAAAGGCCCATTCAAACTTGGTCAAAAGCCAGAAATTGCAGTTTACTGGAATATTTCAAATCGTGATAACTTCTTCATACGGGGTCGGTTTTTCAAACAATTTGCGGTGCCAGAATCAGGAAGATGAGATCTATCCGATCACATAGGTTCGACATACTTCTGAACACTTTTAAATTTGAGCTATCACTTAGGTCCTTGATCCAAATCTAATCACAAAATCACATAAGACAGCCATATGACAAATGTGCAAATGATTTTGGGAAAATATTATGCAAAACTAATGACATGTATGCAAGATAAAATTAAAATAAGCCAAATAATCAAAATGGTCATCAAAGTGCAAGTGAGAATCTTTCAAATGAAAACAATCAAGATCTATCATGATTCATGGTGCAAATAAAAAAGTTGCATTCAACACAAGGATTGTCAAAACACACACAAAACTAATAGACAAATATAAAATATAAGACATGAATTGCATTTATTATTGAAAATATATACATTTAAAATACATTTTTATGACTCTTGGATTCATATTCGAAGGTGCCTTGGACTCCAATGGTTGTTCAACTTCCACACCATAACACTTAGCAGATTAGGTGTCCAACATTCCCTCCTTAATCTGAAGGGGTATATACGAGTCTAAGAAGAGATATCTAATACAAAAATACAATAATGAATGACAAAAATAAGCTAAATGTGCTCTTTGAGATGATGGCATAATGTGGGAGAACTTGAGGTTTCAACCATCGACAATTTAAGGATGACCACCAAAATTGGAATCCTTAGTGAAATTCCTGGAACTCTTCGAAATCTAGTAAGAAGTTGAAGTATTCTACTAGAGGAAGTTCTCCCAATTTTGTGAAAAGGGAGACCTTTGGGTCTCAACCTAGAACGCTTTGTGCATTTCCTAGAACTCTTCCAAATCTGGTAAGAAGTTGAATTCTTATGCTACATGAAGTACTCCTTAATTCTTTGAAGAGGGATACCATCAATCTGGAAAAGGGAGGTCTTCAACCTATGGAAAAATTGGATAACCTCAACTCAAAAAGGGAGGTCTTAACTTGCAGTGGTTTAAAGGAGGCCACCAACCAAAGGCATGCTTATGAGATTCTTCGTCTCTAGCTACAACTTTGAATCTGGATATGGCTATCTTTGGTTGAAGGATCAGGCAATAGGTTTAGGATATGGCTTAGGCTCGCTTGATTTATCTTTGGAACTTGTAGATGACCATCAATCCTCCCCCCCCACTCCCCACCTGTTAGAGACAAGGTGAGAAGATGGAGAAAATTCAACTGCGAGACTTTTTAATACTCTAGAAGAATTTTTTGCAACTCCCCATTTCTATTACTCAATGTTTTCCAATGTTGGAAAATATAACAAATCCATATGCTTTTACATATGTATACACGCTCACAACAAATGCGATGATGATACGAGGCTGGATAAAGATATTATATACTATATATAGCTGATTAAAGTCCACAAATCTATTGAAAGGTACTCTAGGTGATTTATTGTGTAGACTAATTCTTGGTGGAGACTTTTATATCTCAGTAAAGGATGCAAATAGACACAAACCTATGCACATGAAAAAATTTGTAAACATGTGTTGTGCTCTTTTGAAACCAACTCTAGCTATTGCTTCAAATATCTCCATGATAACTCAACTGAGTAATACATTATAGCCCTAACAAATCATTTCAAAAAGCGCGAACATAACTGTAGTTTCAAAATTCAAACCAATTCTTCATTAGAAACGAACTTCTTTATAAGCTTATGAAGCTGGGTGCCAGACAAATTCTTATCAATAAAGTTGAAACCCAAGTTGGACCTACTAATCTAATAATCCCAAGTCACTGGAGAGCTTGGATTTCATCTATTTCATGGGATACGTTTTCTCTTCATAGATCTTCTCGAAGCCTCCACTTAAGATGGTTTTTTATAGCCTTCGCTTCTGCTCAAAAAATTCTTTGTCCTCGATGGAACCCAAATTCAATACATCAATCATTCAATTGATACCAAAAATAAGGAAAAGAAAATCCAAAATTGTATGAGAGAGTGATTTTCTGTAGACTTCTACATTTGATTCTTGATGATGGGAGATGTCACTTATTCGAATAATAAACCGTCGAGAAGAACATAGAAATTGTACTAGTATTCAAACGAGATGAATGGTCCCTTTCACAAATGCAACACATAAAGCTCACTCCACATTGACCTTAGATTACATTATAATCTATCTTGATATCAGTTGATTTTTTGTCACTCGCTCTCACAATTGTGTCAATTAGCACCATGAGGAAGAAAACAGAATGCCACCATATCATGATCGAGTTGAACAAACTAAAGTGAAAGAAAAAATATGGTATTTCAATTTATTTAACAAATATATAACCACACACACACACACATAATCATTTTAACTTCAAATCTAAAATATTATATATATTTAAAAAATATTTTCCATTTCATTACCCTAATTTTAATTTATTTAAAAAAAAAATTATTATCAATTTAACTAAAAAAAAATTATACTATTATCCATTTGTTTTTATTTTGATTTAAAATAAAATGAATTGTCTTTTCTCTTAATAACTTCAAATAAGAAAAAATTTTAAAGCTATTATCCAATTGTTTTTGTTCTTATTTTGATTTAAAATAAAATTAATTATCTTTTCTCTTAATAACTTCAAATAAATTTTCCTCAGAATTCTCAATGACTTTCCTTTAAGATGGTAACTCGATTCATGACTCAACTCCATCTCTCATATTACAAATTCGATCTCTCATATTACAAATCTTATCGATTTACCAAAGCTTGAGGGAGAGAAATTGAATTTTATAAGTAGTAACATTTAACAATGTTAAAGCATTCTATATTGTCTCTTATAAACCCACCAAATATGCACACTGTGAACAAATTTTGAAGTTCATAGGATCACGAAGTTAGCCTCCAATGAACATATCGTTAACTTATTAACTTTAAACCCTAACTTCCAAATAGATCTGATTTTCATCGACCTTTGAATGTCCAATAGTATGCATCACAATGGACGTCCATCTTGAAATCAGATCATTTCAATGCAAATAAGCTATGGAGGTAACTGCTTAGTGTATCCCCAAACATGACTTTAATGAAAATTTGTTTGAAAGGGGGCTATGTTTCACAATTTCATCATCACCAAACACCAAACGAAGTTCGATGAAACAAAGAGACCGAAGTTACTCAAGGGAAAGTGTCATTGTTTTCCACATGCAACATGAAATGATGAAGCACCTAAGAGTTGCATCCATGGCTTCAAAAACTTAAGAAAGCTGCGCCTGCACACAAAAAAAGAGCAGTTGGTAATCCAACAGCCATGGAAAAAATGCACAAGTAAGCCAACTTCCCGTGCATGGAAATTCATGTAGTGTTTTGCTCGGTGCAAAACTAAAATTTCAAATTTGAAATAGAACGGTGCTCAAAACTGATATTTGAAATTTGAAATAGTGCTACGTGCACATCTGTCAATGTTTTAATTGAGTCATTCTCATATCTTTCCATACTTTAATTGAGTTGTCTGGACAGGATAGTGAAGGCTGGTCATGTTCGTTGTCAGACATGGGAACGACACCATATATGTAAACAGGCATCGCATGAAAGAAATAGGAAAAAGTAGCTGCCGGGAAATTTGAAGAAACCATAATATTTTCTATGCTATGACATGCCCATCATCCATGGCAACATCCAATCCTCTCCAAAAATTCGCATTATAGACTACTCCAATCATAAATATTTAAATAACTAACTTAGATCCATCTAACTCCTAATCTAACAAGCACCGAGAAGGAATAAATCTCTTTTTATTCTAAAAGAGATTTGTACCTCAAGAGAATTAATCCCAGGTGGTGCTTGGTAGATCCAAAGTTAATATGGATTTAGGCCAAGCAGTGCCAACTATGTTAAATTCCTTGTACTCTAATCAAGGATGCACACACACACAACGAGCATAGATCCATCTTAAATTTGAATTTTGAGAGATTTATCCAAAATTAAAATGAGGATAGATCTATATTAGTTTTAATAAAATAACAATTACAGAAGTTCTTATTAGATTTGAATAATATAAATATTATATTATAAAAAATCTCTCAACTAGAGAGATGTATAATGATAAACAAAAATTAACAACAATATTAAATAAATTCAAGTCTAACTCTAGACCACTTAAACTAACTCAAGAAACTATTGAAATCAAGGAAAACAAAATTTTCTTATTAAAAATGAGTGTGTGTATATATATATATGATTGTATTTTAATTAAAATGTAATATGAAATAATTATAATTTATTTTTATTATTCATCTAAATTAAAAAATAAAAATAAAAAAAATAATAATAATATATCTATTAAAAAAAAAGACATTACAAAGTATTGTTGAATATCTATTTTCAATTTTAATATTAAACATAAAAAAAATTTGTAAAGAGTGGTTGGATCTCAATTTCAAAAATAAAAATAAAAAACTTTTGTTCCATTAATATTAATAAGAAAATGAATATAGTTAAAATAACTACAAATTCTCATGAGTTTTATAATGAAATTAGTTTTGTGTTGCATTAAAAGGGTTGAAAATGAAAGATAAAAAATGAACATTGTTAAAATAATAACAAATTCTCATGAATTTTATAATGAAACTTGTTCTTTATTGAATTAAGAAAGTTGAAGGTGAAAAATACTTTTTATTAAAATCGTCATCCTATACTTAAATTTGATCTACTTTTCAAAATATTTGTAAATAATCTTAAAAAACTTCTTACAATATTTTTCTAGCACATAAATAAAATAATGAATAATTTTGAATATTTTATACTTTCTTAAAATCCTATAAGCCATATTTTTATTAGATACTAATTAATATTTAATATTAATTAAGATATGTCCTAAATATTAACTAAATTTTATTAGATTGCAAAACAATTAATTTATCGTAAATTAGATTTATGATTTAATTAAATTATTTTTATATTAAATTTCAAAATATTTTTATACAATCGGGTCAACATACTAAAGGAGATCACCCAACTAAAAAAACTAATTTGTTTAATTGGAATCTGTCATCTAGTGATCTCTTTTTATTGTTGATGTGATAATTATTTCAACCTTATAATAGATGGAATAAATTTAATAAAATGAATTTTTTCGACGGCTTTTTGAGAGTCGAAGAGGATTCGAAAGTGAAGCCTTTTTTTGTGAAACTGAGCAAAGAAGTAAATGGAAGCGGAGAGGGAGCGTATTGAGAACGAAAATAAAATTTGTTGGAAAAAAAATTCGTTGGTAAAATTAATTCTAAAGAAAGATAGCAAGATGCGCTAAATTTTAGTGGATTATATCAAAATGCATGGGTAAAGGATTATATTAAAATATATGAACTAGTCCAGGTGAAGTCGGTAAACGATAAGATATGTTTATGGCTTCTTGAATCTGGATTTTGTGAAGCTCTTAATCCTCAAACCGGGCTACGGTTAATCGATTGCCCAATTCCCCATTTTATTATCCGGATCACACAAATTGGAGCAACATGTTTTCTACAATGGATGCGCAGACACAACATCTCAGTAGTGCTGTTGAAAACCTCATGTCCAACGGACGAAACAACCTAAAGGTGTAGGACAGATATATCCTTCCTCCCCATGAATGCTCACAGAAGTCCGAGATCTAAATCTGAGAGCATTCCTGTAATAGACCTAAAAGACCTGGATGGTCCTAACAGAAAAACACTAGTCCACGAAATCCGACGTGCATCCGAAGAGGATAGTTTCTTTCAGGGACACACTTCAATCCCTAACCAACCATTCTCCCTTCCCTAAAATACTGATACTTTTGGTTGATTTTCTGTCACACTTGCAGACCATAGAGTCTATACATCTCTGTTGATATGCTGGAATCAGCAGATAGTGACTCTATTTTTTGTTAATATCAGATAGTGAATCATGGCGTGCGAGAGAATGTCATGAAAATCATGATGGGGATAGCCAAAGAGTTCTACGAAAGCATGCCTCTACTCAGAGGATGTAACTGAACCTGTTATTTCTTTGCATTTGTCATGTACATCCCGCCATGAACGATGAACATGTTATTTCTTGGCATTGGTTTTCTGTTTAATGAGCCACTAAATCCAGTGAAACTCCTCAAAATTCACAGAAATCTGGTGAAAGCCCTCAAAATTCAGAGTCGTTTTTGTCAGCGTGGACAACAATTATCATGCCCTCCATTTCCTCTCTGCTCAGCAGCTTCCCGACGCTGAAGCGGCAACGAGTGAAAAAATCTTGGAGATCCAACAAACTGATTTTCTTATCGTTATATTTTTCCAACATGCTGAAGGCCTCCTTCAGCTTTCATGGTTCCTCCGTCCAGGTATTAATTGACAGGCCGAGAGATAAAATTTGATTGAAGAGGGCGCTATGCTTTACAATTGCATTACCTCGAGGGAAAACGTCGTTGTTTTCCACATCCAACATGAAATGATGAAGTCGTTGCCAGTTGCATCCATGGCTTCAAAAACTTAAGAAAGCTGCACCTGCACAAAAAAAAAAGAGCAGCTGGTTATCCAGCAGCCATGGAAGGAAATACAACAGGAAGCCAAACTCCCGGGCCCGGACATGGACATTAAACTAAAATTTGAAATAGAGGGGCGCCCATTTGAAATTTGAAATAAAAGGGCGCTCAAAACTGGAATTTGAAATTTGAAATTTCAAATGTAGCTACGTGCAGCAGCGTCTCCAAAGTATCTTCCAATGTTTTAATTGAGCCATATCGGTATTTTTCCATGCTTTAATTGAGTCGTGTAGACATGACAGTGAAGGCGGGTCATGTTCGTTGTCAGACCTAGGGAACCACACTATATATGTAAACGGCGCCAGAAAGAGTAACTGTCGTGAAACCCAGATAAACCAGAATATTTGCCATGCCATCGCATGATCATCATCAATGATGGCGAGCCTTATTTCAGCTGCCATAGGCCCATTAATGCGCCCAGCAGGAAATGTCGGCTACCTGCGATGATTTACGGTTTTTAATCCGACGAGCATTTCCTGCCTGGGCACGTGAAATCAAGACAGCGACATTCCTGCCTGGGGCGCATTAATGGGCCTATGGCAGCTGAAATAAGACTCACCATCCATAATAACATCAATCCTCTCAAGAAATTAAGCATTATAGACTACTCCATTTGAAATGATTAAAATTTATTATATTTAAAATTATGTTTATTATTTTTTTGATGATGATGTTTAATTTAGATCATGTTAGTTGCAGTAATAAGCTATCGCAGACATCATTATGATTCGCCCAACATTTTGTAAGGCATAAAGACGGACAGATACATATGCATGGCTGGCTCATATCATTTTGATCTTTGAGAAGAGGCGGCAGGAATATATTCTGCTCGTTATGCACGTGGACTAAAGCCCGAGATTAGAACTCCAGCGTCGTTTTTTGACATTGGTGGAAGGACACACCCTTCCCGTAGACGCGCAGTGCCCTGACATGCGCCGTGTCTACCATTTGCGAAGGAATCACAAACCGCAGGTAGACCTTGGCCAACAGGTAGAACAGTATCGTTGAAGTCATCATTCACGAGTTACAAGTAGATCGATCTTGGCCAACAAGAAACTTACTTCACCCACAAATCGGTTAGAGATGACAAGTTCCTTCACTGGTTTATTTTAGTGCCGTTGGAAAATTATGGTGGTGATCTATGAATATATATTCACTCATTATTCTTATTCAAAGAAAATTATGAAAGAAAACTAGAATTCTTAACTAGTAAGTTTTCACAATTATGTTACATAAAATTAACATTCTTAAAAGGTAAGTTTTCACTCATCTCATTTACCTTTTAGCTATCCTTACAGGGTAATCTCTCATTTATCACATATACTTTTGGGTCTTAGATGATTAATGTGTTTATCTACTATAAATAAAAAGATCTCTTAAGAAAACAAAAATAAATTGAGACATTGCAAACTTTCCTAAATTTTAGAAACATAAAATATTTTATTATTTTACAAATAATAAAATTAATTAAATATCTTAATCATTGTAATCAAATATTCTTATATAAAATGCTCAATGAAATATATTATGGAGTAACTTTTACATTTTAGAAACATAAATATTTTATATATTTATAAATAAATATAAAATATTTTATTATTTAAAAACTAATAAAAAATAATTAAATATCTTAATTACTTAGCGTAATTAAATATTCTCATATAAAATATTTAATAAATATTATGGAATAGTTTTTATGTTATTTTTTGGGGTTTTTTACGGATTTTATGAATTCAACACTCACAAAAACTTTTAAGGGCACATTAATTGTGAAGATTTCACCTAACAAACTTGTGATTTCAATAAATCTTTACTAGATTTTAAACAAATTAGATCAAAAACTAAACCACACTTAAAAACTACTCTTAACATAGTTTATTTTTTATTTGTAATTTTTTATTAATAATTTGTTTATATTCTAATTAGTTATTTAGAACGACATTTTAACTCAAAACAAAAATAAATGAAAAGCATATTTAAATATTTTATTAATAATATTGTTTAGTTATAACACATGATTAAATTAAAAGTATATTTAAATATTTTATTAATAATATTGTTTAGTTATAATACATGGTTTTGAAAAAGATATAGGTTAAAAATATCATATAAATATCACCTAAACATGATTCTTTGCATGTGGAAATAATAACAAAATATTGATATTTTTTCTTTATCATGTTTATGTACAACTTTAATTTTTAAGTACAAATTCATATTTACTTTACATTTTCACTATCTTGCTAATTAAACTCTTCATAGAAAAATTATAAAAATTAAAAATTAAAAAAAAAGTCATAAATATTTTTAAACCTAATATTTAATAATATAATATTATTAGCAATTTAATTATATAATTTTAAAAATTATAATATATAAAAATTACACTATATAAAAAAAACCTAAAAATAAATTTAAATAAATTTATTTAAATATTTAATAAATAAAAAACATGTATTTTTATTCTTATTAATAAAATTGATGGAGAATAAGTTATTATAAACATGGAATTGTCGCCATTATAATTTATATAAAATAATCAAAACTTCATATTAATATTCTAAAATATCAAAATTTAAATTATTATAAAAGAAAAACAAATAAAAGATTAAATTTAGAAAATTAGAAAGATATGGGTCATAATTATTATAAAATTTAAATGGAATAGAATATTATAATTAATAATATTGAAGAATTTTTTCAGGTTGTAAGTTCACTTTTGTTATTAATAATGTCCGAAAGTATATTTATATTGAAAAGAGAATGTTAGTTTTTAAAGATTTTGTATTATAAATATTGTTGGTATGTTTGATATTTAATTAAAAAAATGTTTTTTATTGTTATAGTTTAATGAATGTTTGTAATAGAATTTATTAAATTATTTGTATTTTGTATTTTATATATAAGATATGTGGTTGTTTGCATTATTAAAAGTTTTTTGCATTATACAATTGATTTTCAATTTTAAGTTTTCATTCTTATTTATCTTATTACTATAATTATTGTCTTCCTTACTTACATTAGTGTTTTAAACTTATTAAAATATATCAATCATTTAATTTATATAACTAAATAAATAAAAATTAAATATTTATATATAATAAATTAATTATCTAAATTTAAAAATAAAATATCTATATATATAATAAAAATGAAATATTTTTTTTAATAAAAAATAATAATCTTTTATTAAAATATAATAAAAATAATAACAATAATTCTCGTTTTCAATTTCGATATCAACAAATTGTGATGGCACCTTTGTTACGAAAACCTTGAAAGCTCTACCATGAGAGTCTAGTCTTATTAACCCTTGTTTCTTTTCTTGAATGGACGTGAACATGTTGACAGCACGGCCAATTAGCCATTTATGTTCTAGAGCAACTTCCCGCCCGAGTAATCTTTAAGAGAATCTAGGATAGGGACCTTAAAAGATGGGTTGGTAGGTCTATAAGCACTTGAGCAAGGGACCCTAATCGAACTTAGAGGGTTTGAATGCCTTAAAGTTGCATTACTTTAAAGAAAGTAAAGTAATATGGTTCTGTGGTTCTAGATGCTACTCAGGGATATCCATGCATCGAATCTTTTGATGATTTGTACGATGTTAAGGTTACTGGAAATATCCAGAAGAAGCGCAAAACACATTCCAGTACGGCTTTCCCGTCCTTTCCACGCGTGCTAGATCGGTTTGAACCCGGGACCTTCGCCCGAGCATTCCGCTTGGTAAGCTTGTAAATTTCGCAATGAATAAGCAGATGGGATTTGCGATTCTTTGTCAAACCACAAACCGCCGTTACTTAATCTTTTGTAACGATTATCTCCTTCAACCAAGCCTGGCCGCACGTTTACTTCCGTACGAAGCGTAAGATAAGATGTGTTCGTTGCATGCTCAGGTGGCTAAACCTTCTAATGCCTGATGTGCAAAATATAGCGGATTTACGACTGAAAATTAAAAAGGATATGCTAGAGCCATGCATATTTCTTTCTGTCTTTGAATCTTTCCATTTTTTTAAGACTGTATTGTTGGGAGGATATGATGTCGGCGCTATGTTATCCCCTATATCTTACTTCACGCTTACATTTTCTGCGGCAGCTGAGATTCATCGACTTCTTTGCTCTTATTACATGTCTGCCTTCACTTTCTCATGTCAATAGTTTTCATCAACAATATATAAAGAGGTCAAGTGTAGGCAGATTTTAACATCTTTTCTTCAGCGAAGAGTTTCCTCTGCTGTTGTAATCAACTATACTGTCGCTGCATCCGTCCAGACCTTGCCGTTACTTTGCTACTAATCAGGGTTCTTTTTCATTGTTATTGTTAAAATGAACAGCCGATTGTGTATATTGTTTGTAGTCGCCGCTTTAAGTGCTGTAACGAGCAGCTTGCAAGTGGTTGCAGCAGGTACAGGCATTAGTGATACGATTGAGGGATTTCTTGTTCCACAGAACAAGGCAAGGAAACAAGTGGGAGTCCCTCCACTAAAATGGGATACAACGCTTACAAAGTATGCGCATACATATGCAAGGGAAAGAAGGGGCGACTGCCTCCTCCAGCATTCAGAAGGGCCTTTCGGAGAGAACATCTTCTGGGGAAGCGGCAGCCGCTGGAACGCTACCGATGCTGTTGGTGCATGGGTGGATGAAAAAGAGTGGTATAACTATGCCAAAAATAGTTGCAGCTCGGGGCAAGACTGCACCCACTACACTCAGATCGTTTGGAGAACAACCACTAAAGTTGGATGTGCGGCCATCCAATGTAAGAGCGGTGACACCTTTATCACATGCAATTATTATCCTGCTGGCAACTATGTTGGCGCCAGACCATACTGAAACTTGGTACCCACCATTTAGCATTCATTCTCCCTCTTGGATTACCATTTTCCCCTTACACTGTTTTCATTCTTTCAGAGTAATAACTATATTCATATTCTTCCATTACATAATATTTCATATTTTGGATGTAATTGCACATTCTTCCATTACATAATATTTCATATTTTGGATGTAATTGCACGTAACCTGGTTGAAATCGTATTGATTCATGATTTTTGGATGTAAGTGTTTCTCTATTGGACCATCACATAATTCTCTATTGTTCAACAAAACTACTCATTGATTATGGATCAGACTCAGACCATTAGTGAACCTACTCGCATAATTCTCTAGCGCTCGAGAAAACTTATCCTTATACTTGATCAGACTTAATTGCCATCGGCGTACGTGCTCTATTATTAATTAATGAATTGATAACTTAAAATGAATTATGACATCAGTTACACGCAACGAGCGCAGTTTACTCCTATCATAGTTTTCTTTCAATTATTTGAATTCATTTAAATTTTTGTTGAATGTTTATGATTTAAATGTGTATTCCATGGATAAATTTCTCTAATGGTTTCGTGACCTTAAATTATAATGAAATATTAATTACATTTTCTCATCAAATTTATAAAAAAATAATAGTTACCAACACTCTTCTAAATAATAAAACAAACTTAGATATCTGCGCTCAAATACAGAAGCTCTATCCATACTCAAAACTCAAGTATATTGCAATGCAGGGCTTCTAGGATGCTTGTGAATGACCTGGTCTAACGTCCCCTGCAGTTAGTTCATGAGACATTTTCATTTGCACACACTTTCTCATTTGTCGACTTTACAACGACTCATTGTCTATTACATTATGCGACCGTCTATTGACTTCCACGCTAATGGTAGACCATGAAATTGATACATTTCTCGGAAATTAAAGTGATAACTTAAATATAAAGACAGGGAATGTAAATCGTTACGAAGTTTAATATTATGAGTAGTTTAACATTCATTATTGATTAGTTATAAATTGATAACTTAAATATAAAGTCTGGGAAAGTAAATCGTTACGAAGTTTAATATTATGAGTAGTTTAACATTCATTATTGATTGGTTTATAAATAATATTACTAAAGAATAAATTAAAAAGCAATGTTTAATAAATTAAAAAAATAAATAAATTTATCCAAGTATAAATTTATGGCAATAATTATAATTTTATGTTTTTTATATAGTAATTTCTTTTTATTCATATTGGATATAATCATATCTATTGGCTAAAAATTTAATATATATTATATATGGCTTAAAACTTTATGCATCAACTTAGTGTGTTTCGTAAGATATATTCTTATTTGCCGTGAAATAGACTCAATAAGCTAAATTGGAGGTTAGTAAGATATATTCTTATCTGCGGTGAAATGACGGTAGACTCAATAAGCTAAATTGGAGGCGAGACCATCTTAAAGAACACTTTGGTATTCCGCTAACAATCCACAACCCACTGGGGACCATGCGAGTCCAATTCCAGAATCAGTTTTGTCTATCATGTCTCGTTCATTTTTGTTCTCAGCAGCTTTGTCTATCATGTCTGGTTCATTTTTGTTCTCAGCAATAGGCTTTATGAGGATGGAAAGTAATCACAGGATAAAACTGCTTTGTTTTAGCAATATTATATTATGTATGTTTATTCTAACTCATCATAGGATCTAGTTTTGGATATGGTCAGGTTTCTTTATAGGGGATCGTACAATTTTTGATGTGAGTTGTGAATAATATTAATAAATTTTATTTAAAAAAACATTAACATATATTTTTATTATTATTTGATATTTAGCGAGATGTTTGTAGTTATGTGATTATAAAATTTTTTTTCGTGAAAATCATTCTTCCATATGGAATCAGTTAATAAAAGAATAATATGTTTAGGATTAGATAGTTAATAAAATGTAAATAAATTATATTAAAAATATTATAATTTATTTTATTATTATTACTTATAAATATAGTCGTGAGATTTTTTTAATTAAAAATTGAAAACTGTAAAATAAAAAATAAACAATTCATTAAAACTACGATGAAAAATATTTCATTAAATTCCTCTCATCAACCCGGTCTATCAACATGGTTAGATATAGAATGGTGAAGTATCATGAAATAATGAAACGGTTGATCAAACGTAAGGATGGATTGTGTAAATCGAAACCGTCACGTCTAAAAAAACGCAAGTCACTTTTAATAAAAGCTCTTCCTATTTGTAACAAAATAATAAATCATTATATTATGAAAAAGGAAGAGGAGAAAACTTCTCTACTATCGCTCCTTGTCTAACACTAAAAATAATTTTCAATGTTAAATCCTAAGCCTGTATTTAATAAAACATTACTTAACCCACCTATTCCTAAATAAATACGTCTTTCGTCATAATTGTAATACTTAGGTACGTTGGAAATGGAATATAACGATGTTAGAGACTCTTGAAAATTCGTATGTGGGGTTTTAGAAAAAGAATGTACATATCTGTGTGTCATGTCGATTGGCAGATCATAGAGCATCTTGCCACATAGACGTGATCGATTATTTTAACAAGGCCAAACAATTCACTCGAGGATAACTCGGTTGGGATGAGATTTCAACCCTGCGAATTATGCATATTATGGACGTATGCCATGGCGTCTCCTTATAATAAAGATTTAATTATGTTTACATTTAATAAAGGGAGATTCATATAATTTATATGACTTCATAATTTGATGATCAACTTGTTTCCTTACTTTGAGTGAAGAGAGCTCTTTAAGAAAACAAAAATAAATATACTACATACTTCTAGTTTTCCTAAATTTAAGAACATAAAATATTTTTATAAATTTATAAATAAATATAAATTATTTTATTATTTTAAAATTTTTTTAAAGATTAATTAAATATTTTTATTACAATATCATCAAATATTCACATATAAAATATTCAATGAAAAATATAATGGAGTAGTTTTTAAATGTGACTTTATGACAGATTTTGGTTAGAATGGGATGAAAAAAATTGTGGTCAAATCTTCATTTGTGTTTTCTGAATCATATTTTCATTATATATACGGATTCAATACTCTCTAAATCTCTGAAGTGTGAAGAGTTTACCAATGAAACTTATGATTTTAATGAATCCCTCCCATATTGTAAACAAATTAAATTAGAAAGTAAACTAGAAAACTTTCCAAAAATTCACACTAAAAAATTACTCAAAATATAATTTTTTTTCTATTTGTAATTTTTTATTAATAATTTGTTTATATTATAATTAATCATATAAAATGACATTCTAAGTCAAAACAAAAATAAATAAAAAATGTATTTAAATATTTTATTAATAATAATTTGTTTAATTATAACACATCATTTTAAAAAAGTAACAAGTTAAAAAGACCATATAAATATAAGCTAGACATGAATATTTGAAAAAATAACAAGATTGCACCTGATATTAGATAATATAATATTATTAATAATTTACTTATATAATTATAAAAATATTGTGACATTTAAAAATTTAAAAGTAAATTTAAATAAATTTATTCAAATATCTATTAAATGTTAAATAAAGAATATGTATTTTTATTCCTATTAACAAAATACATGCACAATAGGTTGATATCATTTAACGTCCATTTTTATTCTTATTAACAAAATGGATTTACAATAGGTTGATATCATTTAACTTGCATTTTTATTCTTATTAACAATAAGAATATAAATATGAAATTGTTACCATTATAATTTACAAACTTCTAATATGTTATATTATTAAGTAAAATATCAAAATTGAAAACGTTTTATATATATATATATATATATATATATATTCTTGTAAAATTATAGTTTGAATAGAAAATTAAGAAATTTTATTTAATTTTATTTATTGTTGTAAGTTCAATTTTCTTTTCAACAATGTTTATGGTAGATTTTAGAGATTTATATTATAAATGATTTTTCGTTGTTATAGTTCAATGAAAATTCATGATCGAATTTATTAAATTATTATTTGTATTTTATAGATAGAATATGTGATGAAAGTTTGTAATTGAATTTATTAAATTATTTGTATTTTATAGATAAGATATGTGATAAAAGTTTGTGATGGAATTTATTAAATTATTTGTATTTTATAAATGAGATATCTCATTATTTACATTATTAAAAAAAAATTGCTACACAATTGTCTTCTAACTCTCATATTTTCATTCTTGTTAATCTTATTACTACAATTGTCTTCCTTAATTGTATTAATGTCTAAACTCTATTGAAATCCATCAATTATTTAATTTTGTAACTAAATTAATAAACTTAAAATATCTATGTATAATAGTTTAAATAACTAGATTAATAAAATAAAATATAAATAAACTAATTTATATTTTTTTATGAAAATAAATATTATTTATTATTATTATCCATTTCCATTTCAATACTCATACCAACGAATTGTGATGGGAGCTTTGTTACAAAAACCTTAAATGCTCCACTAGAGAGTCAAGTCTTCTGAGCCATCGTTTCTTTTTTTGAAGAGATGATGTGAACATAAAATTTTAGAAGGAAAAAAATGCTCTCTATTAGATGATGTGAACATGTTGAGGTCTAAGTTACCAGATTCGGTGAATTTTATCATTAGAATTTGAAATTTTCCCACCTCAAACAATGTCAAATAAGTTTGAAAAAATTCGCTGAATTTTATGTAGAACCCTAATTCGATCACGAACTCGAACTCGAACATAATCATGAACCTTAACGATTTTTTTTTTAAATTTAATTTAAAAATCGTGAAAAAAAAAATTATTTAGGTTCGGCTGGTGAGGGTTTCGTTTTAACTTTTGTTTGGCCCGAGCGAGTCGTGACTTTAGTCTGACAATTTACAAACTATGCTGGTATGCCCTGGCCCCTAGCGACTGGTCTTCACTACTCAAAACTCCTCGGCGACGGCCACCACTGCCTCCTTCTCCAGCCTCAAGTGCTATATTCTACTGCTCCAGTGCTCCGCTCCGCGACTGCTCTAGTGTTAGAATGATCCACTCCAGCATCTAGCCACGAGTCACGACGGCTCTAGCCTCCACCGTCTACCCTCCCGCCTCCCACGCCCCACCACTCACTCCACCCTCCAACCTCGGCCCTCCTACTATTGACTACGCACCATTCCAGAATCCAGACTCCCCCTGAGGGATCACACTCGTCGCTCACAGGTTAAAAGGATTCCAGTTCCAAAGTCCACTGTCACAGGCTGCCTCAGTGTTGCACAATGCACTGCTGGCTCAAGCTCACGCTCAAGTGTGCAGCCTCCATAGTGCATGCATAGCCTTGGCAACTTGCAAGTTGGCCCTTCACCCTCCGGCCCCCAGTGTCCACAAGGCCATCGCCCAGTTACCAATTTACAGTCATTATAATTTTTTTTAAATAAGTTTACTGTTTATAAAATTATATATACAATTTTTAAAAAAATTAGTATTTACAAAAAAATTATACAGTTTAAAAAAAATTACTGTTTACGAAAAAATTTATGCAAAACTTAAAACTAACTCGAATATAAATTAAAAAAAAAAAATGCAGAAATTCCAGCCTTTACTTCAGGAATCAAAACCTTCAGATTTCAATGGCACCCCAAAATCAACTGTGGTAGCATTTTAGGGGTCGAATGGGAATTTACATTTTTAAAAAGATCCATGCATTCGTGTAAACCTATGCTTCCAAATTATTATCTACTTACTAACAATTATTTAATTACATGTACAATTTAATAAAGTGTTAAAATAATCAATAGAAGTGTTGACTATTAAATACAAATGTTAAAGTATGCACTTATATTTTTAACATATTATTTTATTATAATTTTTATAGTCAATTATTTGGTTAGTTTAAAACAAATACATGATGGTATTTTTCTCGAGGTTAAGAAAACTACTATATAAAAAAACAAAAAATTGTTAAGATTAAGAAAATTACTACATAAAAATACAAAATTTGTTAATATTAAGAAAACTATACATAATAAAATTTTATTGGTTAAATAGAAATTATTTTAAAATTTCTATATTTTTAACATAAAAAGTGTTATTTATTCATTGCTATATAAAAATGGTTAAAGGTTGTTAAGTTAAGTTTATTTAATTATTTTTTTTTTGAAATAGGAATGTACAAATAGGAAATTAGTTTATATTAATAAATATTATATATAGTTATATAAATTGATTTAGTTTATATTAATAAATAGTATATATAGTTATATATATTGATTAATAAAATGGTTGATACATAATTCAAATATTAATTAATTTATATGATATTATATAAGTGAGTTAATTAAATATATAATTGTTAGAAAGAAATTCATAAATTATTTTTGAAATATTTTATATAATTGATAGTTGACAAATTATATATAAAATCAATTGTGAATTTTAGGAATTTTATAGTTGATTTATAATTATTGAGTGACATTTTGAATATAGATAATAATAATATTTTGAATGCACATTAGTTATTTATAGAACCTAATGAGGTAGTTTGAATGTGTGCTAATGATAAAAGAAGAGCATTTCATTTCTTATGTGGAAAAGTAAATTAGGTAATTATAGAAACAAAATGAAGTGTATCGCAAATTATTTTTGAAGCGTGAACAATGTTTAACTTTAACGATATGATGGTATCAGGATAATGATGCACATGAGGTTCTTATTTATTTATTTTGTTATGATAATGATACTGTATGCTAATGATGGATAAGATATGCATAGGGATCATGATGTTATGATATGATGCATATTAGAATGTTGTTCATTTATTATGTGATGTCATGATTCATATATGTTCATGTTGTAAATTATGATGGTATTTCATGATGTGAAACATGTGGAATTGATACAAATTTTATGACATGCATGAGCATGAAGTTCTTTATTATTAAGAATATTGTGATTAATAATGATGTTATGTTCTCATGATGACATGTAAGACTTGGCATGTGAATTATTTTCTATGATGTTATGATTATAACTAATTCATTGGATGCATGTTGAGATGTGGTGATTGGCACGAAATCCACAAATGGCCCGAGAGGGCTGGATTATTTGATGATCTCGTGGGAGCCCATAATTATGAGGGAGAATATGTAACACCATATGGGCTGGGGACAAACTCAATCAACACTACATATGCCAGTGGTTCCTTTGTCTTGTATAGGTCTTGATCGATAGCTCTTAAGCAGCTGTGGGACAATATTGAGGAGGCAAAGGGCCTAATATTTTAGGCCAAGTGCCTAGTATTGGATTGGGATGCCGAAGTCAAGAAGGGGTGTAAGGAATTCGATGCCTGGGATTGTTCGCCTTAGTGAGGGTGGAGGGAGTGGCCCAGCCTTGCGAGATACTTAGAGTCATTAAGTACTAGGATTATATGCATGCCTTGGGGAAGATAAGGTTTGAGTTGGGCATGAGCCTTGGGGCCAACCTTGGGCTATGGTACAAACCGATGAGACTTATGCTTGGTTCTAAAAGTGGGAAAAATGACAGAGGTTCCCTGAGATTTCCCCAGTGTTGTGGAAACTTTTGATACCTACTGGTTAGGCTAGTTCAATAGAGGGTGTTGAGTAAACGTGAAGTAATGAATAACTAAATAAATAAAATATCAAAATGATTCAACTTAACTTTGGGATGAAGTTCCTTAAAGAGGGGGAATATGTAATGTCCCCTAATAATAATAAAAATAAAAATAATAAATAAATAATATAGTGTAGTATTATTAAA
Source organism: Pinus albicaulis (assembly GCA_034641835.2). Classification (NCBI taxonomy): domain Eukaryota; kingdom Viridiplantae; phylum Streptophyta; class Pinopsida; order Pinales; family Pinaceae; genus Pinus; species Pinus albicaulis. The sequence goes on along the minus strand of CM076578.1, from coordinate 577,632,215 downwards.
TAAATAGTAAAAATAAGTAAAGTTAACAAAAGTAAAATGGAATAAAATAAGAAAGAGTTCAATTAAGAGAAACATTAAATTAAGTAAAACTTAAAATAACGAAATAAAAGTTGTGTGCTGACACAATGATTGTGTGCATGCGGTTCCCTTTCCATTGTTTGGTCTATTTAATAGACATTGAGTAAGATGAGATTCATTCATCATTCCTTCATCCATTCTCTTGGGAGAAAGGTATTGTCATAAAGTCTCCGGACCCATTTCTTATCCACATAACATAAACTGAATATACTTTCATAACATTTACCGGATAACATTAAATTTTCCATTGAATCAATTACAAATTCATACGTGCTCAGGTATTTAATTTCTTTTAGTAATTATAGGCGGCCATGGGAATATAAGAATTTCCATGAGAATTTTGGGCTTGACCTCCACTCTTCTCGGTCCATCTAGTTGACTTATATATCTATATATATATTATTTTGTATTTCAGTCAGTTTTCAGAGTTTTGTCCAACTCTAGCTGATCAATAGGCCCTTCCTCAAACTTTCCAGTTTGCAAGCCTTATAGACTTTTCAGCATCTATAATTATAAAGTTTCAGCATCAAGGTATAGATGTATGCATCCACATATACATCTATCTATATTCAGTTAACCTTCGTTGCTCCAACTACTTTTCCAGCAGCTTATATGGAAGGTAAATAGATTCTCTTTTCCTAGTATTTTTAAATATGCTTAAAATCTTCCTTTACACATATTTTTATCACATATAACTGTAGGGCTCTTCCCTTATATTATTGTTATGATTATTCAACATACTTTCAATTCTGGTGCCTCTTAATCTCTTCCCTTGGAAAAATAGGATTTAGAAATTTTTCTCCAAACAAATGGAAATAAGGAAACCGAAGTTGATATTTTATACTCCCTAGATTTAGTTCCTCGGTCTTAGCTAGGATTAAATTTTTGGTTTCATATAATTAAACTTTCATGACATAAAACAGTATAAATTCAGAGTTCTACCATCCTTGTCACTGCAGTAGGATTGTTCTACTGCCATCAATACTTTTATGACAGGTTTAGTTGTTTTGCACTTGCTGTTCCTGGTTACAGTTTTGCTAACATTTTCTGTCTATACCCAGCAAATAAATTTCCATTTAAAGGACAACAAGCCACACCTGTACATTGTTATTAGATTATATATTCAAATGATCTATCATCTCTAACTTCATTATTACAAGGTACTTATCCCTATAATCCAACCATTTGTCTCTGCTATCAATATACTAGATTTTTAGCTATTAGATCTAGATTGTAATTGCACAAGGTACTGAACAACCATTCAATCTCAAATTTGCATAAGAATTTATAACATAACAATTCATAAACCTAGATATATTTAATACAGATTTAAATAAATCTCCAAATTTATGCATGCATACCGATACTATGACCAGTCCTCCCAACCTTAGAGTTCTTCTATCTCCAGAACTCACCCCCGAGCTGAGATCCTCCAAGAACAGACTAACCTCAATGCATTCTGGGCCGGCTTATTTCAGCTATGTTCTCCCCAGCTGTTTCTAATTTGGATTTTATTCTGTTTGCCTAGGCTTCCCTTATTTAGAGGGACTTTAAAGGCTGCTTTACCTTTCCGGCTTTCTAGCTTTTTTACCTCTTCCCAACTACTTTCCTCATCATTGGGAATTTAGATTTTCCTCAAAAATCTAAATTAGAAATAATTTCTTTCAAAGTTTTTGAAAGATTTTGGAAAGTCTTTACCTTTCAACCTCATGGATTAGGCATGTGATCTCAATTTATCATTTGGTCATAGTGCATACAAAATTATTTATTTATTTTTCATAAATAAAATAATTGCCACATCCACACAAGTAATTATCCATTGGGTCCCTCCCTTTTGGATTTACATGTTCCAATGTCTAATTTGAAAGCATAGAACTTGGGGGTGTTACGGGTATTGTGAGAAAAAGGATTCCCTGACATTAGTACGTTGATTGATGGCTCGAGGTTGGCCAACTTTAGAAAGATTACATGCAGCTGAACCTACGGTTGGGTGGAGAGTCATCGCCAAAACTTTGTTGTGGTTAGCGAGATTCAAATATCATTCAAATTCGGTGTCTCAAGTAAGGAATATCGTCGTTATAGGTAAGTCGTCTTTTCTTGTGTTTATGAAAATTCTATGATGGCTTGTTAATTATTTGTGTGTTGATTATTAATTTCATATTTGATATAATTAGTTGCATGTTAAATTTTGGGGTTGTTACAATGTCCAATTACCTATTTATGTTTTAGGGTGACCTCCCGAGTAGCCTTACAAGGATATAGGATAGGGACCTTTAAAAATGGGCTAGTGGGTCTATAAACACTTGAGCAAGTGACCCATAATCGAATTGAGAGGGTTTGAATGCCTTAACGTTGCATTAATATAGCTAAAGTAATATGTTTATGTGGTTCTAGATGCCACTCTGGTCTATCCATGTTTGAAATCTTTTGATGATTTGTCGAATGTTACAGTTGCTGGAAATACCCATTCTAGTACCGCTTTCCGCGCCCTTCCCACGCGTGTGAGGTTGGTTTGAACCCGTGCATTCTGGTTTCTAAGCTTGTAAAATTCACAACGAATATGTAGATGGAATTTGTGATTCTTTATCAAACCACAAATAGTCGTCACTTAATATGTTGTTAGGGCTATCTCCTTCAACCAAGTGAAACTTCACTACACATTTACTTCTATAGGAAGCATGAGATAAGGTGTGTTCATTTCATGCATAGGTGGCTAAACCTTCTAATGCCTAATGTGCAAAATATAGCGGATATATGCTACAGGCATGAACATTTCTTTGTGTCTTTAAGTATTTCCATTTATTTTAAGACTGTATTTCTAGGAGGATATGATTTTGGCACTATGTTATCCCATATATCTTACTTCACGCTTACATTTGCTGCTTCAGCTAAGATTCACAGACTTCTTCGCTTTTCGTCTATGTATCTCCACGTTAATGGTGGGCCACGAAAATGATACATATTTTTTGAAATTTTGATGTTCAATATTATGAGTTGTTTAACATTCATTATTGTTGGAAAGGAATAAGTCTAAAGGCACAAATAACACAAATATTTCACACATAATAACAAACGAGTTGCAGCTCTTCTATTGATCACACAAACTTCAATCACTCTCTCTGAATACAATGAACCCGGTGAAGGTATTTATCATTTTCGACTAAGATTAGTTTGAAAATTATTTATTGGTTTATAATTAATATTACTAAAAAGAAAAATTAAAAATTAATATTTAAATTGTATACTAATATACATTCATTGTAATAGTTTTAATAAATTTAAGTTTATATTTGAAAAAAATCTAAGTGATTTAATGATTCCTTTTTATTCATAATAGATATAATCAATACATGTTATATAAAAATTTAATATATACTTCTTAAAATATTATGCATCAACTTAGGTGTGTTTTGTAAGATCTATTCTCATCTGTGGAAAAATGATGGCAGACTCAATAAGTTAAATCGGAGGGAAGCCCATCTTGAAGAACAATTTGGTATTCTGGCAACCATCCACAACCCCTAGGGACCATGTGAGGCTCTGTCTGTCAAGTCCGGTTCATTTATGTTCTCAATTGTGGGATCTATAATGATGAGAAGCACACGGTACTATATTATGTATGTTTATCCTAACTCATGATAGAATATTTTTGGTATGGTCAGGTGTCTCTAGAGAGAATTCTCTCTACAATTTTCGATTTAAACTTTGAATAACATTAATAAATTTCATTTTTAAACAAATTAATTCCTTGTAGAAACACACTTAATTTTTTTGTGATATTTATAAAGTATATTATGATTAGGGTTAGATAGTTAATGAGATGTAAATAAATTTATAATTTTTTTATTAAAATTAAATATATTATAGTTTATTTTTAGGTTGTTATAAAAATATTTGTTATGGATTATTATTTATTAATATGGATTAGAGATTTTTTAATTATAAATAAAATAATTCATTGAAACTACTCTGAAAAATATTCAAAATATTCAGTTAAACTCTTCTCATCAACTTTATTCAAAATATTCAGTTAAACTCTTCTCATCAACTTACTAATTTTTTAGCGGTCTAGCAACATGATTAAATACATAACGGTCGAGTAGCATGAAACAATTTATTCCTCGATTGGAAGGATGGAGTGCTTAAATCAAATCACTAAAGTCTAAGTGATGTGAAGTGAAGAAGGGTTTCAAGCAAAAAGCGCAAGTCACTTTTAATTAAATCTCTTGATATTTGTAAAAAAAATAATGATTATATTATAAAAAAATATTAGGAGAAAATTAGTTGAGGAATAGATCTTAATTTTGTATTTTTGTATACCATTATACATTTTTCTTCAATCTTAATTTTTTATTTAATAAAAAATTAAATTAGTTTTTGTATCAAAAGTGAAAAGGTACATCATAGAAGTGTAGATGAAAGTAGAGTGACAAAAAATTAGTGACGTAGGAAACAAGGACGTGGATGTGAAAGGAAAGGCATGAAGAATCAATCCTAGCAAAAAAAAAAAACGTTGAATGAATCAAGTGATCACTCAATGGATTCGAAGGGAATATTAAATTAGCTTCATTCCATTATTGAATTTCCCAAGTCAAGATTATTCAGGGAATTTCATATATTCTTGCAACAAGATGTATTTCAACTCGTTCTCGCACTAAAGAGAATTCAATTAAAATCTATAGGGAAATACGATTCAATACACCGAAAATGTTATCCGGTCCCAAAGCGGGTGTGGCTCTTGCACTCTTATCCGGAAACCAAAATAAAAATTGTACAGCATAGCGGTAATATCCCAAAGACCATAATTTTGAATAAATCCTTTACCTCGGTGTTCCAGCTAAAAATAATTGCGATACAACAAAGAACACAATGATATGCAGGTACAACACTTTGATTATATTATTATGAAAATAAAATACATGCCCATACAATAGAATTGAGCTCTTGTAGATGGCATGCTTAGTTGCTCATTAAAACAGAAACCAATGCGAAGAATCCACGAGACCCTGGATGGATCCACCAGACAAATTCACCATGGAGTTTTCGTCCCAGGATCAATGTTAGAACTGGCCTGGCCAAGTTCTCAACCTAAAAAAAATAAGATAGATAAAACCAGAGTGAATCTAAATGCCTAGCTTCTCTCCCCTTTTATAGGCTTGATGGACTTTCTAGAGACCTTATTTTATTATTTTTCTCGGAAACCGACAACAAATACCATGGCCCAATAACATGGGAAAATACCACGGTAAGTACCATGGATTGATTTTGTCCACTTTGACTGGATCAAGAAAGGGAATATTAAAAATCCTCCCGCCCAAAGATTGCTTCTCCTCAAGAGATCCACTTCTATCCACAACAAAAGCATTTGTACATTGATACCAGGATCCCATACAATCCGATGTAACCTCCATGTTGAATGGTCCTGAAAGGATCCTTCGATACCTAGATCCCAAACAATCCTCTGACGAATCCTTTCCTAAATGGATTCTTCTAGATCCCAATACCACAAAAATATTGGAACCTGTGGGTTATGGTACCATTTCAACTCTCCATCGCTTCCTACACCAAATGGTCCAACCTATAATTTTCTCTCGGCTATGGGTATCCTCCAAAACAATCTGTAGTTTATTTTGAAAGTAAATATGAATGCTTTTCCATCATCTCGGCTTCTGTTCCTTGTAGCTCTTTCGTGATCAAGTGCTCCATGCCATGCTGCTCTAGCTACTTTGTTCGATTTATAATTCAATTTCTTCCCGCTCTCGGATTTGAAGTACGGGGTCTACACGGACGTTACGGATCACATTCCAATCAATAATGTGAGAAGCATCATGTACAAAAATTTTTTTTTTTTTTTCAACAAGGAGACATGAAACACATCATGAAATTTAATATGCAATGGTAGGGCTAGTTTATAAGCCATTAGTTTTCCCCCCTTTCCAACACCTTCCTCGGTGTTACACTTTAACGTTGATTTTTCAACTTTGACGAAGATTTCTTCTTTGTCCTTGCTTAGTTTCCAGCAGAGTACTCTCCAGCTTTATGCAGTTGATTTTCTTCCTACTTCTTTGCAAGAAGTCTGTCTAGAAAATCTTTTATTCCATTCTTTCTGTCCACAATTTATACCAATGTAAGTAATATCAGGTACATATAATTAATAATCCACAATAACATTCTGAATTTCAATAATTTCAAGGAATTCAGTTATTAGTCAAACCGTTCAAGTTCATAATAGTTTAGTGCACTTTTAGTACACTACTTATCCTTTCTTGTTTTTCAGTGAGATTCTTTCCTCACGCAAACTTGGTCCTGTTCAGCTTTTCTTGATTTTCTAGGTGATTTATCTGCACCTATCTTCACTTTTTTTTTCTCCTTGTTTCCAGAGTGTACAATTTCCTGTTACACACTTGGCTAAACAATTTTACAACTTTTCATTAGTACTCATAAATGAAATAAAACAATTGTATCATATGCATGGTTATGCTTACCCTTTCTCAGTTCATAGCTGTACTTCCAGTACCTTCTCATTTTTTTTTTCTTTTGGTAGCTGTATGACTTCACACTATTTCCCTATCTTTGAATTTAAGACTCAGGAAAATTAAATTAAATTAAATTTACACCAACAAAATTTTATAGTGTGAATACATGTAATTACTATCATTCATCACATTCACAAGTATTACTACTTGATAATGTCAAAATTGAATTTGACACAATTTCCCCTTTTTCAAAGAATTACCATAATTTATACATTTACTTTAAATTTTTTTTTTTCCATGTTGTACAAATTCCAATGATGATTCACCAATTATATCTATATGTGAATTTCACTAATCATTAGAAATCAACCCATGGTTTATATAAACAACATATGGTTTGTAACAAAAAACCTTTTCTAATCCTAAACCCATGCTTCACTTGATAAATTGAGGAAATTAATTATGCTCCATTGGATTTTTATCCATGCATGATTATTTTCATAATCATTTTCCCATGTATATAAAAAAAACAATTGTTAGGTTTTCAATTCTACCCTAGCTAACTCACCTGGGAAAATTTGATTTATCCCTTCATTCATTCATTCATAACTCAATGTAATGGATCTGCATTACATTATTTAATATGCAATGGTCCACAATTACTAAACCAACTATTTAACTGTGTTTATAAATCGTACTTAAGCCTACCCCTTCATTATCTTCCATGTATATGAACTAAAATATGCTTATCACAAAATACTTTAGTCATGACTTAAACATACTTGACTTGAAAATCATCTTGGTAATTTTTCCAATATCAATATCCAATTTTTTTTTTTTCACATTATACTTTTACCACTTAATCTACAACTATAGTGTTTATTACTCCTTTAACCATAATTAGAGTAATAATATTCCGGCCATATGGTAAAATATGTCCTTCCACTTTACTTGCAACTTTTAAGGTGAATTCACTTTTAATATTCCCTAGTGAATTATTTCTTCTCCCTTAATCCCGTGGGTATAAAGTTTGAAATTTAATAATTGAAATAAATTATCATGTATGAAGATATTATATTCATACAACTCAACAAAGTTAACATTATAACATATAACAAGATCACCTATATTTATAATGTTAATTGTAGATTTAACTTATGTCCCACGTGCAATTTGTTTCATTTTAATCTATCATTTCTCATGATAATTATTATTATTTTATATATATATATATATTTAATAGTTAATTAAGAATTTACAACTTATATTTAACATACCTCTATTAAATATAAATTGTCATTTTTCTATTATCCACCTTTCTCTATATATTCCAATATAAACTTTCCTTCTTCTTTTGTTCCAATAACTATGGTAACACATAGTATTATATAACATATTAGGAACATATATCACCCCACAATTATTCATTTATATCTTTTCATGCTTCTAATCAACTTATTGTTATAATGAATATTAATAAAATTCTATTTTAGTTGTTTTAACACTCCCAACTTTTAACTTCAGTTTTAATTACATATATCCATTTCTTAACCTTATCCTGAAGGTTAATTTCCCTATAGATATATATTCTTGCCCACATAATTATTTATACTCAATTCCACCACACTCTAGTGGGGTTTATAGGTGTATTAATTTTTCATCTTAATTAAATTTTAATAGGATTAAACCATAGGAATTCCGCTTTCAATTATGATATCCTTATTTACCCATTACATCCTAACACTTCTTAAATTTCCTAATCATCAATTTCCGGTACACAAATTAAATTTCACTATACTATGTTTTTTTTTTTCTTTTTTTTTTTCTTTTCTCGCAATGTGGTGAAATTTAATTACCCATTTGAATAGTGTTATTTCCTATCTTGGAATCATGTATTTCTTTCCTTACTCTTCACCTTCTCGTTTATACATGGACACCAGTTTTAATAAATCACTTAACTTCATCATAAAATGTATTGACTTAATAACTATGCATAGTAATTATATATATACATGTTAGACCTTTATACCTAACCTCACCCTCAACTTAATTTGAAATGGTATTTAATCTCACCAAGATCACTTTTTCCTTCAACTAAATATGTGAAAGCATATGATGCCATACTTAACTAACGTATTAAGTAACTATAGTCTTTCCTATATGCTCTTAAACCTAGAGTCTGATTATATATTTCTTTTCTTTTCAAAATTGATATATTCGTTTCTCCATATATATAGAGCACGCCCTTTGATAACATTATATAACCCCTACATTTATATAACACATATATATCTTTACCCTTTAATACTATGACGTGAAGGCACACATATATATATGTCACCTATCTATATATATTTATAAAACCCCCTTTTTATATTAGCATGAAATTCGTATAGCTATAAACACTTGTATATATCATTTGATAATATGGTTGAACCCGCCTCATATCTCAATAACACGTCGAAATATCGTTTTTGCATATAATACATTAGGCACGCACTCATAGCTTAGTACGTCGGCGAGACTATGTCGTCGTGGAGCTGAAGGTTCTCCCACTTACACGTCCCTATTATTTATTTCGATGAAATCAATTTTCATTCATTACTTACCTATCATCCATTTAGATGTTAATACTAGTTGAGGAGTCCAGCTCACGACTCACCTTCTCGAGCCCTGGAAAATTCTCGAAATTACCAATGTCATTATTACAATCGCTTGGTATATTAATTTATTTTTCAACTCCCGAATTACTTCCTGTTGTGAAATCACATCAAGGCGTACAATTCCCAGTCTTCGAGCTTCCTTGGATCTGCGTGAGACGGTGTAATCTCTTGACATTTGTAGGGATAAGATTCATTAGGGTTTTCTGCCCCAATTGTTTTTTTGTTAAGCCGTTTGCTCTTTCGTTATACACCAGAGGAGTCTTTGGGAGTGGTTGCGCCCCTAATTTCTCAAACGTGTAAACCCTAAATCCGGCTGCTGTATTTGCAGAGATCTTTGATAGAATGTGTCAACATAAATATTGATTGGGGTGTTGTTCCAGAGTTTCTCCCTTGCCAAAACAAATGAAGCTCTGAAGCCCCATTCTGTTGGTTGAACGGTTCGACCAGGTGCATCACTGTGAGCATGGCTGACTACTTCGCCGAGCATCACCTGGAAGAGAAGGCTCCACATTTGTCTCAGCCCCGCCCGTTAGGGCGCTAGATGTTCTACAAAGTGAAGATCTACTCTTTTGAGCTTGCAAATTCTGCAAAATTTGGCCCGGGGACTTTCCTCGGCCAGTATACTTAGAACGGCCGAAGCACCTCGCTACCCTGCATCTCTAGATTTTCTGAGAGAAAGGGTTACTCTAGCAATACATTTTTTTTTCTGGATCGTTGAAGGGCTCGAACCTACACCAGTTCAACCCACGTCACGGTGCATTGGTGAAAGCCTTGAGTGTTGGGAATGAGGTCATAAGGCCGAACCCTGACATCGACCCACGTTCAACTGGAAATTTTCATGATTCTAATAGTTTTTATTTTTTTCCCTGCTATGTAATGGTTATTACATTTTTACAATATGATATCAAGCTCATGTTTTCTTCCTGTATGTTTCCTATGTATTTCTTCCGTAGCTTAGAGGTAAAGCGTTCGTTTCGTAAGCGAAAGGTCGCTAGTTCAATCCTCGCCGGGAGCTATTGTTTAATTCCAGTATCGTGTAACTTAATTTCTCATTCCGAAACTTTTTGGCATGTTGGGTTTCAGTTAAATTGCGGTTCTAGGTTCCCCTCGTAGTGAAATGGTAATACCTTCTGGAACCCCTAATTCAATTTGGATCATTTAAGCATTTTCCATCTTTAGTGCAGTTGGTAGAGCGGAGGCCTGTAGTTGGAAAATAATTCCTGGCTGAAATTCTTACGTCGCTTGTTCAAATCCGGCTAGTCGGAAACCCTTTTGTTTTTCATTTTTGGTAATTATTGTTTTACTTTCTCAACCAAGGTTTCTCTCGGCATATGGTGAAATTCTTACTGAAAAATGAAGACCAAAATCGATTTTTCTCAAGAGGATGAGGGAGTGGTCATACTCTATTATATTTTCGCTTATACCTTTTTCTTCTTCAAGGCAAAGGTTCAGAACTACGTCTCTTCCATCAGGCTACAGGTATAGATTTCCCTGCATTCTCAGGAATATCTTCTATATTGGATTAAACTATGATAAATTATCTCTTTCCAATCCTTCTTGTTATTAGTGCTTTTTTTTTTTTTTCATTTACTACGCAGAATTCTCTTCCAGCAACTTTCTCTCTCTTTACTGACTTATTATGTTTTTAATAGATTGGTACCAGGGTTTCGTGGCCATATTAAAAAATGATCTCTTCTATAGATTTAAGATCGGTGGCTATTTTATGATGTTCCAGTGACTTTAGCAATTTGCTATCGAGTTGTATCTCAAACTGGTCTGTCGAACTTTATTAAAATTTCTCAGTTTTAAATTTATATGTATAACAGTTCTACCTGTATAAATATACAGTGCTTACAAAAATTCCCTTTTGTACTTATTAACTGAACGATTTTTAAGCATATCAGAATGCGTTACTGTTTATAAAAGAAAAATTTACTCTTATCTCTAGAAGTTCCCTTTTCTATGTATATAGGGAAATAAACATAAATTCATTTTTCTCTTTGTAGGTATCCATACTAAAGATCTTACCCTCATAATTGGAAGACTTCCAGTGAGAGTTTAAATTATGAAAGTATTTCAGCAATATTAAAGAAAATCCGTGAACTCATTACTCCCGGAGTTTTTGTTCTTGAAATGTCTGTTTACTCTTGTCATAAGTTCCTTATTTCGTTGAAGTTGTACTATTACTATGCTTCATCTTGGAATATAATCTAGGATCTTAAAATGTTTAGATCATTTATAGAATATATTGTTCATATATTCTCTTACCATTTGTTATATGGACAATATGATACATCCATATGGAATTTCTGATGCTCAATAAGGCCAGCTAGATGATATATCAGTTAGGTACTACTGTTTTCTCTATTGTTTTTCATCACAGTAAAGAACACTTAGTTTATCAATTTAAAAATGGAAAATCATCCTTCTATACTACTTGTAGTCTTCGTTCAACATATGGGATTAAATTCTGCATGTTCATGGTAGTACCATTTTCCCCTTTCCTCTCCATTAACTTCAACATAGATCTTTTCTACTGTATTAAGATGGTTTTCAGTATCTTAACTTTATGAACACTGAAATTTCTTTTACATAATGATGATAGTAGGACAATAGCTAAATATGTCATTGTAAACTTATAGATTTATTTTTATTTTTATTTTTCATCATGGATATATAGTCCAAGTGAAGAAATAATCATACACTCTTATTTTTCATAGAAGTAATATTTTTCTGAAAGATATCGATTTCCAGAATTAAACCTATTATAGGTTTAGAAATTCTGGTATATGAGCCTCATCATATTACTCCCATATAAGTACACCGATTTGAAATGTTTCTACTTCATCACAATCTGTTAAATGTATGGTCATCGAATAACTCAGCATCCCAAAGTATTAACTAACTCGTTAAAGAAAAAACTTTATTTACCCATGAGAAACTCCATATAACTCTAAAACATATTAGTTTTGTGTACATACCAATTTCTTAGACTACTGTCTAAAGGCATTTACTCTTTCCTTTATGATTATGTCTTCCTCCTTACTAGCGTAGCTCGTCCCCTTTGGTTAAGTTTTGCAGCTATATCCTTCAAGACTGTTTACTGTTCAAAATTTTTTAACCTTAGCAAAAAAATTTCAACAACAGATATTTCTGTGTGAGTACATGATTTGCCCCGTGTTTTAGCTAAATTTCTGCAGGGATAAGTGATTGTCCTGCAAGTATACCTGAAAGTATATCCAAGATATTTGTATACTTGAAGTAATATTTTTAATATTCATAAAATTTATAACAGTTTATTATTTCTTTGTGAGCACATATCTTGCCCAATTTTTGAACTTGTGCTCCGATACCATTTGTCACGTCTCCCAGACCCAGCTTCTTATCCACATAACATACTCTTAGATATACTCTACTTTATGCACCAGATAACATTCAAAATTTTTCTATTGAATCAATTACAAATTCATACTGTTATCTGGTATTTAATTTCTTCTTAGTAATTATAGGCAGCCATGGGAATATAAGAATGTCCATGAGAATTTTTGGGCTTGACCTCCACTCTTCTCAGTCCATCTAGTTGACTTATATATCTATATATATATTAGTTTGTATTTCTCAGGTCATTTTTTCAGAGTTTTGTCCAACTCTAGCTGATCAATAGGCCCTTCCTCAAACTTTCCAGTTTGCAAGCCTTATAGACTTTTCAGCATCTATAATTATAAAGTTTCAGCATCAAGGTATAGATGTATGCATCCACATATACATCTATCTATATTCAGTTAACCTTCGTTGCTCCAACTACTTTTCCAGCAGCTTATATGGAAGGTAAATAGATTCTCTTTTCCTAGTATTTTTAAATATGCTTAAAATCTTCCTTTACACATATTTTTATCACATATAACTGTAGGGCTCTTCCCTTATATTATTGTTATGATTATTCAACATACTTTCAATTCTGGTGCCTCTTAATCTCTTCCCTTGGAAAAATAGGATTTAGAAATTTTTCTCCAAACAAATGGAAATAAGGAAACCGAAGTTGATATTTTATACTCCCTAGATTTAGTTCCTCGGTCTTAGCTAGGATTAAATTTTTGGTTTCATATAATTAAACTTTCATGACATAAAACAGTATAAATTCAGAGTTCTACCATCCTTGTCACTGCAGTAGGATTGTTCTACTGCCATCAATACTTTTATGACAGGTTTAGTTGTTTTGCACTTGCTGTTCCTGGTTACAGTTTTGCTAACATTTTCTGTCTATACCCAGCAAATAAATTTCCATTTAAAGGACAACAAGCCACACCTGTACATTGTTATTAGATTATATATTCAAATGATCTATCATCTCTAACTTCATTATTACAAGGTACTTATCCCTATAATCCAACCATTTGTCTCTGCTATCAATATACTAGATTTTTAGCTATTAGATCTAGATTGTAATTGCACAAGGTACTGAACAACCATTCAATCTCAAATTTGCATAAGAATTTATAACATAACAATTCATAAACCTAGATATATTTAATACAGATTTAAATAAATCTCCAAATTTATGCATGCATACCGATACTATGACCAGTCCTCCCAACCTTAGAGTTCTTCTATCTCCAGAACTCACCCCCGAGCTGAGATCCTCCAAGAACAGACTAACCTCAATACGATACCGGAGCGACTGTTAAACTATGTTCTCCCCCAAAGCACATTTCTAGTCTGCGTCCGGAATTTCGGATGCTTTATTCTGTTGCCTAGGCTTCCTTATTTAGGGACTTTAAAGGGCGCTGGCACTCGGCACTACGACTTTTTACCTCTTCCCAACTACTTTCTCATCATTGGGGAATTTAGATTTTCTCAAAAATCTAAATTAGAATAATTTCTTTCAAGGATTTTTGAAAGATTTTGGGGAAAGTCTTTACCTTTTCCATAACCTCATGGATTAGGCATGTGATCTCAATTTATCATTTGGTCATAGTGCATGCAAAAAATTATTTATTTATTTTCATAAATAAATAATTAACCACATCCACTGATAATTATCCATTGGGGTCCACTCCCTTTTGGATTTATGTTCCAAATGTCTAATTTTAGCTTCTAGAACTTGGGGGTGTTACGGGTATTGTGAGAAAAAGGATTCCCTGACATTAGTACGTTGATTGATGGCTCGAGGTTGGCCAACTTTAGAAAGATTACATGCAGCTGAACCTACGGTTGGGTGGAGAGTCATCGCCAAAACTTTGTTGTGGTTAGCGAGATTCAAATATCATTCAAATTCGGTGTCTCAAGTAAGGAATATCGTCGTTATAGGTAAGTCGTCTTTTCTTGTGTTTATGAAAATTCTATGATGGCTTGTTAATTATTTGTGTGTTGATTATTAATTTCATATTTGATATAATTAGTTGCATGTTAAATTTTGGGGTTGTTACAATGTCCAATTACCTATTTATGTTTTAGGGTGACCTCCCGAGTAGCCTTACAAGGATATAGGATAGGGACCTTTAAAAATGGGCTAGTGGGTCTATAAACACTTGAGCAAGTGACCCATAATCGAATTGAGAGGGTTTGAATGCCTTAACGTTGCATTAATATAGCTAAAGTAATATGTTTATGTGGTTCTAGATGCCACTCTGGTCTATCCATGTTTGAAATCTTTTGATGATTTGTCGAATGTTACAGTTGCTGGAAATACCCATTCTAGTACCGCTTTCCGCGCCCTTCCCACGCGTGTGAGGTTGGTTTGAACCCGTGCATTCTGGTTTCTAAGCTTGTAAAATTCACAACGAATATGTAGATGGAATTTGTGATTCTTTATCAAACCACAAATAGTCGTCACTTAATATGTTGTTAGGGCTATCTCCTTCAACCAAGTGAAACTTCACTACACATTTACTTCTATAGGAAGCATGAGATAAGGTGTGTTCATTTCATGCATAGGTGGCTAAACCTTCTAATGCCTAATGTGCAAAATATAGCGGATATATGCTACAGGCATGAACATTTCTTTGTGTCTTTAAGTATTTCCATTTATTTTAAGACTGTATTTCTAGGAGGATATGATTTTGGCACTATGTTATCCCATATATCTTACTTCACGCTTACATTTGCTGCTTCAGCTAAGATTCACAGACTTCTTCGCTTTTCGTCTATGTATCTCCACGTTAATGGTGGGCCACGAAAATGATACATATTTTTTGAAATTTTGATGTTCAATATTATGAGTTGTTTAACATTCATTATTGTTGGAAAGGAATAAGTCTAAAGGCACAAATAACACAAATATTTCACACATAATAACAAACGAGTTGCAGCTCTTCTATTGATCACACAAACTTCAATCACTCTCTCTGAATACAATGAACCCGGTGAAGGTATTTATCATTTTCGACTAAGATTAGTTTGAAAATTATTTATTGGTTTATAATTAATATTACTAAAAAGAAAAATTAAAAATTAATATTTAAATTGTATACTAATATACATTCATTGTAATAGTTTTAATAAATTTAAGTTTATATTTGAAAAAAATCTAAGTGATTTAATGATTCCTTTTTATTCATAATAGATATAATCAATACATGTTATATAAAAATTTAATATATACTTCTTAAAATATTATGCATCAACTTAGGTGTGTTTTGTAAGATCTATTCTCATCTGTGGAAAAATGATGGCAGACTCAATAAGTTAAATCGGAGGGAAGCCCATCTTGAAGAACAATTTGGTATTCTGGCAACCATCCACAACCCCTAGGGACCATGTGAGGCTCTGTCTGTCAAGTCCGGTTCATTTATGTTCTCAATTGTGGGATCTATAATGATGAGAAGCACACGGTACTATATTATGTATGTTTATCCTAACTCATGATAGAATATTTTTGGTATGGTCAGGTGTCTCTAGAGAGAATTCTCTCTACAATTTTCGATTTAAACTTTGAATAACATTAATAAATTTCATTTTTAAACAAATTAATTCCTTGTAGAAACACACTTAATTTTTTTGTGATATTTATAAAGTATATTATGATTAGGGTTAGATAGTTAATGAGATGTAAATAAATTTATAATTTTTTTATTAAAATTAAATATATTATAGTTTATTTTTAGGTTGTTATAAAAATATTTGTTATGGATTATTATTTATTAATATGGATTAGAGATTTTTTAATTATAAATAAAATAATTCATTGAAACTACTCTGAAAAATATTCAAAATATTCAGTTAAACTCTTCTCATCAACTTTATTCAAAATATTCAGTTAAACTCTTCTCATCAACTTTATTCAAAATATTCAGTTAAACTCTTCTCATCAACTTACTAATTTTTTAGCGGTCTAGCAACATGATTAAATACATAACGGTCGAGTAGCATGAAACAATTTATTCCTCGATTGGAAGGATGGAGTGCTTAAATCAAATCACTAAAGTCTAAGTGATGTGAAGTGAAGAAGGGTTTCAAGCAAAAAGCGCAAGTCACTTTTAATTAAATCTCTTGATATTTGTAAAAAAAATAATGATTATATTATAAAAAAATATTAGGAGAAAATTAGTTGAGGAATAGATCTTAATTTTGTATTTTTGTATACCATTATACATTTTTCTTCAATCTTAATTTTTTATTTAATAAAAAATTAAATTAGTTTTTGTATCAAAAGTGAAAAGGTACATCATAGAAGTGTAGATGAAAGTAGAGTGACAAAAAATTAGTGACGTAGGAAACAAGGACGTGGATGTGAAAGGAAAGGCATGAAGAATCAATCCTAGCAAAAAAAAAAAACGTTGAATGAATCAAGTGATCACTCAATGGATTCGAAGGGAATATTAAATTAGCTTCATTCCATTATTGAATTTCCCAAGTCAAGATTATTCAGGGAATTTCATATATTCTTGCAACAAGATGTATTTCAACTCGTTCTCGCACTAAAGAGAATTCAATTAAAATCTATAGGGAAATCTGATTCAATACCTGAAAATGTTATCCAGTTTAAAGCGGGTGTGGCTCTTGCACTCTTATCCGGGAAACCAAAATAAAAATTGTACACTGCATAGCAGTAATATCCCAAAGACCATAATTTTCAATAAATCTAGCACCTCTAGGTGTTCCAACTAAAAATAATTGCGATAAAAACAAAGAACACAATGATATCTGGAACTGCAACACTTTATTTATATTATTAACTGAAAATAAAATACATGCCCATACAATAAAATTGAGCTCTTGCAGATGGCATGCTTGGCTGCTCATTAAAACAGAAAACCAATACTGAAGAACAATCACGGACCCTGGATGGATCCACCAAACAAATTCACCACAGGGTTTTCGTCCCAGGATCAATGCTAGAACTGGCCATGCCAAGTTCTCAACCCAAACACAATAAGATAAATAAACCAGAATGATTCTAAATGGCTAGCTTCTGCCCTTTTTATAGGCTTGATGGACTTTCTAGAGACCTTATTTTATTATTTTTCTTGGAAACTGGCAAAAAATACCATGGGCCGATACCATGGGAAAATAACATGGTAAGTACCATGGAACAATTTCGTCCACTTTGCCCGGATCAAGAAAGGGAATACTACAAATCCTCCCGCCCAAAGATTTCTTTTCCTCAAGCGATCCACTTCTATCCACAACAAAAGCATCTGTAAATTGATACCGATATCCCACACAACTCGATGTACTATTCCATCCCTCCATGTCAAATGGTCCTAAATGGATCCTTCGATACCTAGATCCCAAACAATCCTCTGACCAATCCTTTCCTTAATGGATTCTCCTAGATCTCAATGCCACCTAAATCCTGGCACTTGTGGGTTATGGTACCATTTTAGCTCTCCATGTTTGTCTACGCCAAAGGGTCCAAGCTGTAATAGTCCCTTGGTTATGAGTATCCTCCAAATAATCAACCCATCAATAGAATACCAACTCATAATCTCTCGCCAATCCATACTTGGGGAAGGATGAATATCTGCAAATCTATTATGTTGATGTTGTTCGATGCTCAATTCATGCTACTCTACTTGGTTACCCAATATTATGCATTTTTAGAACTCTACCCTGGTCTTCCCCATGTATGAAGGTGGGTTGTAGAGCGTTGCTATGGAACTCCCAATCGTACTCCTCTTGTTTCCCTGTGAGGGACTTGAGTTGTTCCTCAATTCTAGATAGCTTGATCATTGATTTGGCACATATCCCTATGAGTTCCTCAATTTTTCTGTTCTCTTGTAAGAAAGTGTCTTAGACTGTCCAGAATCTTTGCTTCAACAACATAAGATCTGTCTTGAAATGCATGATCCTTTCCCAAAAGTCTTTCACTGGAAATTTTAGTGCCCTCCTGAATGTCTCTGTATTTGACTGCACCGGATGCCCCATGAGCACAAATTCAACTTGAGCTTTTGACCAACTCTCTAGGAATGGTTCATTTTTCACATTATGTTTGTCATGTTGCTCCTCATGATCATACTCTTCATGCTGGTTCACTATGGCTGGATCCTCACTCAAATCTCCCTGGTCTCCTCCATCTATGGAGACAATATGTTCATCCTTTTCAACTGTTGAACATAGATGCATTGGTGGAATTTTATCTATACTTGATTTTTCATATTCTTTATGGATATTACCTTGGGGATCTACAAACTTAGTTGTATAGGAGTCTACCTCATCAATTCCATTAGGTAGAATTTCCTCATGCACTTCCAAATTCTTGTCATCATGCAAGCCTCCCTGAATAATGTCATGATGTTTCTTACCATCTTGAAGATCAATAGACCCATCTACAAAAGACTTCCCATGATTTGAAGTAATCTCCTCTTGTTCTGTATTTGTTTCCTTCTTCTTATCACCTGGACAGGAATGATTAAGGGCCCAAGATCCCTTGCAGATAAAGCATAGTCCTCTCCTCCATAGTTCATTCTTGCTGTAGATTTTGTTCTTTCTTTCTCCATCAATCCTTCTCAACTCCTTCCTAGTCAATGCCTTTCTGAGCCATTTTATGTTTTTCCTGACCAATTTCTCGACTAGATCATAGGTAGCTGGTGATACCTTTGGTTCCTTTCTCAAAATGGTTAGCAATTTGGATCTTAGTATCTTGCATATGTTAGCATCTCCTTTTAAGAACAGAGACACAATATTTTTCATGCATGCTTTGACATGGTCTGAGTGAACTGATGTAATACTATTATACAAGTTTTGAAGCAATTGAAAGGTCAACTTGTGCATTCCATATTCAATATGAATGTGCCAAAACTAAATTCTGCCATGAGTTTCAAAATTCTACACTGCTTTTGATAAGTAGGAAACATGATGTTTTTCAACCCCTGAAGGGTTTCTACTATCAGTTGCAGTACATATGTCATGAGATAGTTATTGAAGGGTAGTAATGGTGATGTTAGAGCTATGACCCTGCTGAGACAAGAAGAAATTGTGAGCATGACCTCTTCATTAGGATGTTCCCGAAGTCTGGGTTGTATTAATGCAAGCATGGAGGGTTTGAGAGCCCAACTGAGTTTCTTCCATTCTGGTTGTCCCACCTTGGACAAACATGTGTCTAATTCCTCCAAAATATGAAGGTCTATGACTAATTTTGTTTGTTGCAATTCAGACCCAAGTGCGGAGAGCTTAGCTCCTCTTCTTTGTCCTTCCTTCACCTCCCATGGTTTCTTTTGCTGCAGAATGACGTGGACCCTTTTTTAGAATGGTCTCCTTTGATTATCATTTTGGTCTATGGAGGTATGGCTCCTTAAAGGACCATATATCTTCACTAATTCATTAAATATTTTTTGGTTGTTTTCCAAAATTTCTTCGAGACGATCCATTTTCTCAAAATTCTCATTAAAGCCTCCTTCCTTAATACATAAATAAATAATACATAAAAAATATATTATATATCACCATATATATATTATTATAAAAAACCCTCGAGTGCTTCCGTCAATATTGAATAAAATAAATGACAAAGCCCTTCAAACAATATTGAATAAAATAAACTACAAAGCTCTTTGAACCTTAAGACAACAGAATTTTGATATCTCGTTTGCTGGATTTGCTCGATATGATGCTCTATGATCCCTTGGGAATAGTTACCTCTGCTACATATACTCACTATAATGAGCCTCCAGGGATGATTATTTATGCACTCCACTTTCCAGGTTCCTCGTTCCAACTGCCCAATGCTCAACACATGGCAGATCTATGGCCTCTCTGACCGTCGGCCCTTCTGCTGCAAATTGTCGACTTCAATTGATAATGAGGTCGTTTCTCTTCCCTTTCTTGTGACTAGGGTGTATTCATAACATTTTTCAACTGTCTCATACAATGAGGATGTCGCTTAGCCTTTCACCTGCGCCCAAGGTACTCGCCTTGCATGAACTTCGTGAATTCCTCTTGTTGTTGCCACACTATGAGAACACCTTTGAATTTGGACTTGATGTCCCAGTCAAGGACCCTTGTAACTATAAGTTCCAGCCATTACAATAACCGTTCATAAAACAGACACCTTTGCAGCTCTTTTATGTTGACTGCAATCTTAGCACCTCATAATTTCAATCTGCAATTTTTCGGTGTCCCTGCATCCATCTAAAACAAGGAGTCGTTCTTATTCAATGCATGATCAATGACTTCAAGACCACTGGGGTTGGACCTTCATATATGATCTATTATTCCCTACTAATTAACATAGTGTCCCGGGCCTGGAGACTTGAAAAATGTTTGACGAAAAAAAAGTCTGAAGTCCAAGCTGCTAAATCTCTTTAATAGCCCCGTCTCACTGCCAGCCAAATAAAAGACATAAGCCCAGCTCCCAAATCTCTCTTGCAGTTCTGTCCACCAAAATCTGTTTCTAGTTATATGGCACCACCATTTGGATGTATGGCATCTCGGTAACTGGTGTATGGACGGCTCCAATCCTATTCCCTTTCACTGTCATGGGTTATAGACCCTCAACAAGAGCAAAAAAAATGAAAAGAAAGGTTGACATTGTGGTCAAGTGACCACACACCAAAAATGGGCTTATGGTTTCATGGTTTCAAGCTGACGACACACATTGGCTCCTCCTTTTTCACCACCTAATCGAATAGTCAACCATATCATGCATATGGCTCAGACCAATTGGAAGATCGACCTTGGCTAGAGTTAATTTTGGGCTAGAAAGAGTGAAAACAATCATTGACTGCTCTGTCATCCCCAAGGACTTGTCCGTGTGGATGAATCGGACTTCTGGCTCAATCCAAAGGTCATGGCTAACACCTTTAATGATACAGTGAAGGCTCGACGAGTCGTGTTTCCTTTGCTAAGATTGCAACACCTCCTTGAACGGTGAATGGCACAATTATTTTCTCGTAGAGGGACAACATCCAACCAAACCAATACGGGTGCTTCAAACAAAGCGCATAGTGACTTCTACTATCCTAATGTCCTCTTGGCTCATGAAATTGTTGATTGGGCCTCCTTTGCGCTCAAATGATCATGACACAGATGACCCTGTGCATGGCATGAATAGCAGGAGCCTGTGGTGCAATCTGCAGCCCTCAAAGGATAATTGGCCCTCCTCTGCAGCCAAAAAGTTGCTAAGACTGTGTTTTAATCTGGCTGGCAGAGAGCCCGATCCACGTGGTAATTAACCAGTTGACCCAACCAAAATGTTGGTACAACAATGTGTAGATGAGATCATTATTTATATTTCCCTTCTGGTGTCTTTAACGGGTAGTCTAGGTCCCCTTTGAAAAATTATCCATACTCTAACAAATCACAAATCATAGAGAACCCCGCAGAGAAATAAACTCCAGAAAATCCAATAATAATGAGCTAATTAGGGTGGCTGCTATAGAGCACCACCAAAATTGCAGATATTCTAGCTAGGGTAAATCACTAAAAACTAGTTTCTCTTGAAATTTGGATCACGATTAATCTATAATAAACCCTCAGGCTAGCAAGATTCATAGCTTTGATACCACTTTAATATCCCAAAGACCGTATTTTTCAATAAATCTAGCACCTCTAGGTGTTCCAACTAAAAATAATTGCGATAAAAACATAGAACACAACGAGATCTGTAATCGCAAAAATTTATTTATATTATTAGTTGAAAATAAAATAAATGGACATACAATAAAATTGATCTCTTGCAGATGGCATGCTTGGCTACTCATTAAAACAGAAAACCAATACTGAAGCAAAATCGTGTACCCTGGATGGATCGACCAGACAAATTCACCACAGGGTTTTCGTCCAGGGATCAATGCTAGAACTGGCCACGTCAAGTTCTCAACCCAAACATAATAGGATAAATATACCATAATGACTCTAAATGGCTAGCTTCTTCCCAGTTTATAGGCTTGATGGAATTTTTAGAGACCTTATTTTATTATTTTTCTCGGAAACCGGAAACAAATACCATGGGCCGATACCATGGGAAAATACCATGGTAAGTACCATGGACCGATTCCTTCCACTTTGACCGGATCAAGAAATGGAATATTACAATAGCTCTTACATGCACTTTGATGACATGTGGAAAAAATGCCACTTTTCTTTTAAATATAACCCTGAGAATGGCTCAAGTGGCTCGAATAGGTGGAACAGAGGATTAGACTTCCACTCTCCAAATTATATTATCAATATTTTCTTGAGGCTTTCTTAAAGAAGCCATATTTTAACAATTGTTTCTAATAGTAGATTTTCTTCTGTCTTAAAAAAAAAGTTCACAAGAATCACTCATAGGACTACATATTATGTCTGAAAGAGGTATAAAGTAAGCCAAAAATCCATGTATAGTCTAGGAAAATTGATGGAAACTTCTTTAATCATCCCCACCTATTCCATACGAGCCTTTGTGTGGCTCCTTAAAACCTCTCTGAATTTGAATGAGAAAACATTTGTTTGGTAATAATGAGAAATCATGAAACCATCTACTATTTTGTAGTCCTCCACGAATGAATTTATTTATTTTTCCCCGTAACTTGCATCGCATCCATTGGATTGAATGCAAGTAATATGAGAGTCCTCCATGTAAATACAAAGTCCATTGCTTTGTTTGAAGTAGCCAAAAATAACATGCCTAATAATGTCTACATGCCCATGACTAGATGTCAACGTTGACGAGTCTATTGAAAGCTTGATAATAAAACAATATTTGACAATGATTTTATTCTCACCGATACATTTTTTATTAGAAAACATGGTTGCATTGACCTAGGATCAAAATAATACACAAAAGACAAGGTAATGATATGATTAACTCAACATTGACCAATTTTGAAGCGAAAGCTTGCTAACTGTCCCATGTTCATAACCATCCAACCAAATTTCCATGTTTGTTCAATTGATTTTATTCACACCGATGCATTTTTCATTAGCAAACATGGATGCATTTGGCCTTTGATCCAAAGCATACACAAATAACAAGGTAATGACATAATTAACTCAACGTCGACCAATTTTGAAGCGAAATCTTGCTAACTGTCCCACGTTCATAACCATCCAATCAAATATTCAAGTTTGTTCAATTCTTTATCACTAACATTGGAATTCAATGTTAGTTTCTTTTAGAAAATTTTAACATTATACTCTTTCATTATGATAGAGATTTGGATGGATGGAATGATATGCTAATATTGGAAACCATTATAGATAAAATCATTAGAGGTTTGATAGATAACGTAGAAAAAATTTCTATTTTTGTATATTAATTAATATAGTAGTGGCTAAATTGACCAAAAAGAAGTAATCTATTATAATGTGAAAATTTTGTTTTTCTTCAAGAGTATTAAGTGTCATAGTATAATTTAGGAGATGTTTTTGGATGATTGTATTAAGTGTCATAGTATAATTTAGGAGATATTTTTGAATGATTTGTTGCGATGATATAACATGTATTTTGGATATTCACAAAGAATAGTATGATAAAACAAGTATTTAAGATCTTCAAAGATAATACTATGCTCTTTGTAGATACCATGAAATGATGTTAGCAACTACGTAATGCAATATTTTTTTATTGAAGGAAAATAAACAAAAATAAATATTTAAGAATTAAAAATTAAATTATAATAATAATATATTATTAATTTTATTTAAAATTAATATAATTACTTAAAATTAATATAATTTTTAAATAATATATTTATTATTGTGATATTAATTAATTCAAGGTACATAAATTTGCAAGAAAAATACTTAAACTAGCAATTGCACCATATGTTGCAAAAGAAACGTTGTAAAGCAGTAACATAGGAAATAGTCGTATAGAGGAAAAAATCTTAAAATTTCAACCGAAGTTAGACTACGTGTAGTTTATTCAAAACTTATAAATTACCCCTATTACTATTAATATTAAATTTAAAAATTGAAATATATATATGATCAATTATTGTTCAAAACTTATAAATTACCCCTATTACCATTAATATTAAATTTAAAAATTGAAATATATATATATATATGATCAAAAGTTCACATATTTGGCATGTTATAATCAAATACATTATTTGGTCGGACTAACATAGTGATATTCAAAAATATATATCTGGAAATTTCTCCCTTTGTACAATAATAATGATTTGTTTCCTGCATAAAACTAGTTTCTTGTCATTGTTAATAAAGACACCCTTTTCATGCACTGCAGCTTTTTCCAGATTTTCTTTCGCAAAATGGAAACCTGTGAACTTATATTTTCTGATCTTAGAAAACTTTTGATGGACATCTATTATTGAACTTCCAGTCGTATCAAGGTATACAAGAATTTTGCTCATATCTCAAAGCCTTTTTAGTAATATTAAAGTGGAATTGCTAGCAACCCTATAAACTCATATGCTGTGTAAATTTGGACACGTATAACGAAAATAGTGATTTAACTTATGGAAAAGCTGAGAAGTGATTCTTCTCCTGTCCATTCACCCTGTGAATCTTCATCTAGTACAATGATGTAGAATAGTTCAGTACATCTTCCATTACCTACTACTCAAAAGACCTGCTGCAACATCAAATATTTGTTCAAAAGGATGATATATAGCTAAAATTAGAAGTAAGATCTTCATTCAGTCTGTCGCACTAAAAAATACCCCTGACCTATTCCTGTGAACATCATAAATCAATTGAAAGGGATATGTATCTAGAAATTTGCTTCACCATAAATTTACCACTACATAAACAGATTTGGCAAGCAAGACAATATAATATAATTTAAGGCAGAATTGATATATACACAATGGAATTTAAAAATAGAATTTATATACACATTGCGTATATCAACCAAATAGTCCAGAATATCAGCATGTAAAGTAGTAACATAATAAAAAATAGTAATTATTATGCTTTTGCATTGCAGATACAAATAGAATTAAGTTCATAACGAAAAAACTCCAATAAAGATGCATTTTAAATTAAAATTGATTGAATATCTCAATCATATTGGACAGCCAAAATTACATATTATTTTAAAATGTTCATAGCATTATAGTACAACATCTTATTAATAGACAATATTTGAGCTAAGCCTCTCATTGAATCACAAATTTCATGGTCTTCCAAACACAACCTAAGAGAAATCCCTGTCAAGAAAGTTGATTGGTGCAAGCACAGTCCAAATAAACAGAGTTGCTGCTATCAACTCCATTGAGATGCGCACCCAAATGGATGGCCAACCCACATCATTGGATTTTATTATTGAAGTAGAAGTTGTTTTCCAGCCAATTAGAATCATCACTGAATACATGTTTGCAGCAGAAAATATAAGATGGAACAGAGAATAAGAATATGCAACAGGAGTGCTTTCATATTTCTACTTCTCATGATCAAATGCATACAGGTGCAGAGCGGTCTTCTCTGAAACTGGATCATCTCTAGCAGATTCAAATGTAAATTTAAAATATTAAAATCAGATTATCGAGGAATCCAAACATAAATTATAGAAATCTTCTAGCCTTATATATAACAATGTAGCATGCAAAACTTCAATGGAAAACACAAACCTCAAAGTATGGGAAATATTACATGAGGTATTCCAATGGTCAACTGTCCAGCAGTCCATGTTGAAACCATGAATTGTTTTGGTCCCCCGCAATGGGGATAGGGACTAAAGTAGGTAAATTACAAAACATAATGCTAAAAATCCCAAATATATCAATGACCAAAAGAGGTACATCTCACCATAGGATTTGCAGCTCCCTTTTATCATATGAAGTTCTGACACGCCACATGAATCACCGCAGTAAAAACTAAGTGGAATTTACCATGTGAAACCAGAGTCTTCATCCCATTTAATCAATCCACATCTATACATAAAATGAGGCAAAAAAATTGAAGGCCATCCAATTGTCCATTACTGGTATCAAAAAATGTAATCTCATAATCATGCTTCATTATATCCTTGATGAGGAAAAATACCATAACTCAAAATCCTATTATTGTTTGAAAGGGTTACAATGACATCTCCCACGGAGAAGAGGTAATGAGAAATTTGATGCATAGAGTGCCATCCTCCATTCTGCAACATTACTTCTCGCTTCCAGACTTGAAGCTAATGACTACACCGTCTCATGCTTTACACAGTTTCCAGCAGTGAAGGCTCCACTTTCAATCTCATACGGTAGTCTGTCCCCCTGATCGTGTTGTGGCCCAACAACCTCACACAACCGGCACCAGTAGACTTATGGTCTCACATCTCAAATGGTAGCACCAGCACTCAACCAGAAAACAAGAAAATAAGCATAACTCACTTATGGGAAGAAAACGAAAACTTAGAATAAAGTTTTGGATAAAATTTTAATTTAACTTTTGCTTATTTTTACCAAGTCGACATTTTCAGAATTGGTCAAAGGGATTTCCAGAGAACAAATTTTTGAGGTGAGCATTTTTTTTTTTCAAGGGCATATCCTACTATGTGCTTCTATGCATTCCCCCCTAAATTATGCGAGGGAATGTCCCCCTTGGAGTACCCCATCCTGGGAGTGCGACAAATGCATCTTCTGCCCTTGGGAACATGTCCCCATGTAACACTGAACAAAATATCTGATCCAGTTAAGAAACATAATCATTTTTCCTGAACTCTGTGGATTACTCTCCAATTCTACTTTCCGCTAAACATAACCATCTTTCTTGGACATTCTATCCTTCAATTCATTAAATTATTCTTTAGCAGGCTCTTGGTTTTTTTTATTAGTTTCAAATTAAAAACAAAAGAGAAAGGGGCTCTTTGTGTTTCGATCCACTGACCTTTTGACTTCGCTTGAATTGAAAATCCTGGAGGGTGGTGCCCTTCTTACTCTATCATATTACAGTTTGGGTTGGGGTTTTGTTTGCATGCGAATATATGCATACAAAATTTCATGATTATTATTATGAAAGTCATAGAGAACCAATAAGTTGGGGTGAAGGATACCAAACATATTTCAGAAAAGGAAAGGAATGCTATAAAAACAATTTATTATAAACAACACTACCCATATGAGTTTTAATTTATTGATCAAATTTTCAAACTGTATATCATCACTTTTAACAGTTATATTGTTCTAGAGTCTAGAAACATATTTTTTTAGAGTCTAGAAAGAATAGTACAAGTATTTGCAGATTCATTTTGCCATAAACAAGTAAAAACAGCCACAGATATCATGATTCATTACAATAAAGTGCAAAATGGATATTAAGTGAAAGAATTTTATCCTCAAGTACATTTCTCAGATCAATGAGCTTCGCCTTCAGGCCTTTGCAACAGTTTGCATGCATGGTGTAAACATCATCCATGTTTGGGCTCCTCTCGCAGAATCCCCCAAAATACTTCGTTTCCAAGAACATAAATTTCATGCCCCTTGTAGCAAATCTGATTATGAGTTTGAGAATATTTAAGACGACCTACTCTTTCTGGCCTGGAAAAAAGCGTCTTGACAGATACCAATCTCTGTAAAATCTGATGGTTCGTTCATTGAAACGGATGTACATGAACCCTGTGTTGGCATCGCTCTAGACATCCAAAGGGTCGCCATTGTATTTGTCACATGTCATTTGTATGTCTGCATCTTCTTCCAGTCTTGCAAAGGGATTTCGCAGCCACATTTTCAGCGTCCTGTACAACAAAATGAGGCACAAATTAGGCAAACGTCAATATGCCACGCAAACAAAACCCCAACCCAAACTATAATATGCCTTCAAACAATTCCACTTATCTTCTATTTAATTTCACTAAACTTTTCAAAATATTCCAAAATATAATATTTAAAATTTTCAAAATACTCCAAAATCTACCATCAATATAGAAATTCCAAAATCAACCATGAGAATATTGACTATGTCAAAGTGCCATAGATCCATCTGTATTAACGAGTGCAATGTGATGTCGAAAAGAGCCATGACCTTTGAGCTAGTTGAATTTGTAGCTCAGACATTATGATACTCTTCATCTACTACTTTCATAAAGGTTTCACTTGCATGTCATCCACATAAGCAACAAAATATTGAAGCGAAATAGTCATTAATTCCTCATGTTCACATATTCTGCATGCTATAATCAAATCCATTATTTGGTCAGAATAACATAGTGATATTCAGAAATATATATTTGGAAATTTCTCCCTTTTTACAATAATAATGATTTGTTTCCTACATAAAACTAGTTAAACTAGTTTCTCGTCATTGTTAATAAAGACACCCTTTTCATGCACTGCAGCTTTTTCCATATTTTCTTTCGCAAAATGGAAACCTGTGAAATTATCTTTTCTGATCTCAGAAAAATTTTGATGGACATCTACTATCGAACTTCCAGTCGTGTCAAGGTAGACAAGAATTTTTCTCATATCTCAAAGCCTTTTTAGTAATATTAAAATGGAATTATTAGCAACCCTAAAAATTCATATGCTATGTAAATTTGAACACGTATAACGAAAAGAGTGATTTAACTTCTGGAAAAGCTGTCTGTTCTGATTTTGATGAAAGCCATCGTTGTTCCATATAAGAGCATTTAGCTCTGATAAGAAAATTTTGATGACATGTTATAATTTTCTCTACAAATGTGTTGGATTTTTTTTCTCAATAAACTTGTTTTTACTGCTCTTAATTGATGAAATCCATAGTTGTTTCATATAGGAGCATTTAGCTTTGATAAGAAAAGTGTGATACTGTGTTAATCAAAGTAAGTGGCTAGGGATTTCACAAGTTATTAAATTATAACTTGATCCACAATCAAAGAAAATGGCTAGGGATGTCACAATTTGTCATTCACACAGTGATGTATTGATATTATTAGTTGAAATGGATCATATTAGATGCACAGTGATGCATTGACATTCTCAGTTGAAATGGATCCTACTAGAAGAATTGAAAATTTCTAACAATAACCGCTCAATTTACACTCGAGTTTTTGAAACCCACAATCAAATAAAATGGCTACGGATTTCACAAGTTATTAGTTTATAAATTGATCCACAATCAAAGAAAATGACTAGTGATGTCAAAATTTATCATTTGCATAGTGATGTATTGACGTTCTCAGTTGAAATGGTGGCCAGGGACACTAAAAAATTCAAAATAGATATCTATTATGGCATCCATATTGTCTACAAACCATCCAAAATTTCCATCTTACACAATAATTTATAACAATAACCAGTCAATTTACTCTCCAATTTTTTAAACCCCTACCCATGCTAGGGAGATCAGAGTGTAAAATCAAATGTTCCTATGGTTTTTTTAAAGGGTTCATAAACAAAATATATAATGAGAAAGTCAATCTTGTGGTATAATAATTGATTTTTGAATCATTGTGACAAACCAAACATCACATTAGCTCACAAAATATATCTAATGCTATAAGGATCCGAGATGATACCAAAGTTTTGAATCATGATAACTAAGTGACAACCAAAACTAGGTTGTAGCCACAAGCAAAAAACCACAGCAACTCATAGAATATATCCAAGGTTGCAATGAATCACATACATAGTGATGGACCTCATGGAAATTTTAGTGCACATAAAACACCACCCTAAAAATTCTATACTCTTTATCAATTTAGAATAAACTAAGATCTCTAGATTGGATGTTGAGGTGGGTGGTACAGTAATTGAGGATGCTTCTTAAAGGGTAAGGGAATTTAGATACTCTATCCTTCCACCAAAGCTATAAAAAGTGAGACTTGTAGATTATAGTTTTAATAAATTGACACTATGTGATTAAGAATAGGTTAGAAGCATAAGTAATAAGAGGAATTCACACGAGGGCCATGGTAATTAATGTTATTCTTTGTAATTTTTTTATTTAGAATAGTTTTATTTAAAATATTAATTTGTATTTGTATTTTTTTAAATGAATATTGTTAAATGTGTAATTGAGTAAAATGTATTAAATTTATATTCTAATTTTTAAGATATTTATTTCAAAAATTGAAAGTATGGTGAGATTTTTTTTATTAAGCTTTACTCTAGATGTGCATAGAATGAATCTATCCCAAGTCCCGAACAAGATTCTTATTTCTCTTCTTATTCTAGCTTGCAGAAGTTTTTGCATATAGGAACATTTAGATATGATAAGAAAAATGTGATACTGTATTGTAATTTTCTCTACAAATGTGATGGCAAGTGTTACCTAAATGTTGACAATTTCGTGGTTAATGTAGTATAAGCTACATGAAAATTTACATTCTTGTATTCAATATCAAGAAATCTATGGCCAATATCCAACACCATAGAGCAAGACATGTTCACCAATTCAACAGTTGCTTCCAAATCTCTCTCAGTGCTAGAGATTTTTTCTCAATAAAATTATTTTTTATGCTCTTGATGAAAGCCATTGTTGTTGCACATAGGAGCATTTAGCTCTGATAAGAAAAGTGTGATAATGTGTTATAATTTTCTCTACAAATGTGTTGGATTTCTTTTCTCATTAAACTTGTTTTTACTGCTCTTAAGTGATGAAATCCATAGATGTTTCATATAGGAGCATTTAGCTTTCATAAGAAAAGTGTGATACTGTGTTAA
Source organism: Pinus albicaulis (assembly GCA_034641835.2). Taxonomy (NCBI): domain Eukaryota; kingdom Viridiplantae; phylum Streptophyta; class Pinopsida; order Pinales; family Pinaceae; genus Pinus; species Pinus albicaulis. Next base: position 577,601,045 of record CM076578.1, on the reverse strand, counting down.
TCAAAGAAAATGGCTAGGGCACAAGTTGTCATTCACACAATGATGTATTGATATTCTCAGTTGAAATGGATCCTATTAGATGCACAATGATGCATTGACATTCTCAGTTGAAGTGGATCCTATTAGATGCATTGAAAATTTCTAACAATAACCACTCACTTTAATCTCGAGTTTTTGAAACCCACAACCAAAGAAAATGGCTATGTATTTCAAAAGTTATTAGTTTATAAATTGATACAAAATCAAAGAAAATGGCTAGTGATGTCACAATTTATCATTCACATAGTGATGTATTGACGTTCTCAGTTGAAATAGTGGCCAGGGACACTAAAAAATTAAAAATAGATATCTGTTATGGCATCCATATTGTCTACAAACCTTCCAAATTTTCCATCTTATACAACAATTTCTAACAATAACCGCTGAATTTATTCTCCAATTTTTTAAACCCCTACCCATGATGGGGAGACCAAAGTGTAAAATCAAATGTTCCTGTGGCATTTAAAAGTGTTCATAAACAAAACATATAATGAGAAATTCAAGCTTGTGGTATAATAATTGATTTTTGAATCATTGTGACAAACAAAACATCACATTAGCTCACATAATATATATAATGCTATAAGGATCTGAGATGATACCAAAGTTTTGAATCATGATAACTAGGTGAGAACCAAAACTAAGTTGTAGCCACAAGAAAAAAATCACAGCAACTCATAGAGTATATCCAAGTTTGCAATGAATCGAATACATAGTGATGGACCTCATGGGAATTTTAGTGCACATAAAACACCACCCTAAAATTTCATTGTTAATGTAATATAAGCTAAATACAAAGTGTGCTACAACCATAAAAACAAATTTCCCTCAATCAAGCTAAGAAGGATAATAAATTATCACCAAAGTACTATGGTCCTTACAAGGTGTTGCAAAAGATTGGTACTATGGCATACAAATTGGAGCTTCCTGCTTCTTCGCGAGTACATTCAGTTTTCCATGTTTCATGCTTAAAGAAGGTTATAGGTGAAAATCTTCCAGTTCAAACAGTATTGCCAGAACTTGATGGGGAAGGGAAGATCATATTGGAACCTGAAGCAGTCACAGAAAAAAGAACTCGACAACTACGGAATCGATCAATTTCAGAGTATCTCATCAAGTGGAAGAACTTACCCACTGAAGATTCTACATTGGAGGATGAGAATTTTATACAGAAGCACCCGGAGCTACTCAAGTGTTGAGGACAACACGTTTTTGAAGGAGAGGGGCATGTTAGGTCCCTATATCACTAGTATAGCCCCTTATTATTGTTAGTGTAAACCCCTTATTGTTATTATTGTACCCTTGTAACCCCCATTTTTGTTATTATTGTGCCCTTAAATTATTATTGTTAGGTCGGCTAGGATTACATTGTGGCCCACTAGGATTACATTATGGCCCCATGGACTCCTATATATAGAAAGGAGGTTTTGTGAATTGTATCATCCAAGAATTGTTCATTCATGTAATGTATTGGAGGTTGCCCCCTCGAAGTGGCTTATTTCTAAGGCGTGAATATCTCTTTTCTTCTCTTTTGGGAGCTGGTTACACAACATTTGGTATCAGAGCCTTGGGATTCTAGGGTTTCGCTGCTCCAAACAGGTCATCGTGGCATTTTCGCTATAACTTTTTTTCTACGAAGTTTCAGAAGCTGAAATTTTTAGGGTGCGAAGCTGAAATCCTGAGGAAGATTTTCTAAAAATTTTAGAGCTTGGTTCGCAATATTTTCGGAGATATCATCTGTGGAAGTTAGGCCTTGTTTCAAGCTCCTAAACAGGTCATCGTGGCATTTTCGCTATACAAAATTTTCTACGAAGGTTCAGAATCTAAAATTCATATGGTACGAAGCTCAACTCTTGAGGAAATTCGTCAAAAAATTTCAGAGCTTGGTTCGCAATATGTTTGGAGATATGATCTGTGGAAGGTAGTGCTTGTTCAGGCTCCTGAATTTCATCTCAAAGAGGTGATCGTGGGGAAAATTTCAATAACTCTCTCCTGCGAGCATTGGATTGGAGTTCCGTAAAAGTGGTTGCAAGTACACGAGGTTTTAGTTTCTTAGCTATCAATTTCAGAGGTGAAGGACGAAACAATGACACGTGACAAGTCGTACAAGTTCGCTATACTGAACCAGTCCATAATTAGGTCATTGTGGGAGATTGGACGTAACTTTGTCTTGGAGAATCCAAATCAAGTCATACCTGTGGCATTCAAAAGAGAATTCATAGGGCTACTTCAGTGATGAATTTCAGATATTGAAAAGCCACAATCATAGAGATAATACAATTTCAATATCGAGCTCCTAAAAAGCAAGTAAAAGGTGTGTATTTTTTTTCTGAATTGCATAAGTCTTGTTTGAATAATCAAGTTGAATTGATTGCAAAGGAATATTGTAGAATAGATATCAGTATTGGATTATAAAATGGCCCCTAAACAGAATTCAACACCCATTAAGCCTTTGTAAAGCTCTACTATGAATCATGAAGACGAATAATGGCAACATGACATATCAAAATTACAAGAGCAAGTGCAACAAATTTCGCTCTCGCAAAGAGCAACAAAAAATGACATGGCAGTTTTGAAGAAAGGCTTGGAATCTAAGATGGATGGCATGCAAGCTAAGATGGATGGCGTGGAAGCTAAGATGGATGGCAATGAAGCTGGCATGGAAGCTAAGATCGATGAAAAAATTAAAGATAATGTGGAAAACGTGAAGAATGATCTAAAAGCGGACATGGAAGGTTTGACAAAGTTGATACAAGAAATATTTCCTAATGGCGAAAATATAGTAGAGGAAACTCATGATGAGAACAAAATAAATGTTAATCGTGATTTCATAAACTCTAATGTTGGATTAAAGAACCACCATATTCCATAGATGGATATGAGGAAGTTTGATGGCAAGCATCCCGTAACATGGATACTACGGATGGAGCAATATTTTGATCTCAATAATGTGCAAAACACACAAAAGGTACGCATTGCAACTTTACATTTAGAACAAAATGAATTTGTATGGTATCGATGGCTTTGCTCCCATAAAAAAATTGTCACTTGGTCAATTTTTACGGAGGAAATGATAGCACATTATCAGGACACAAAGAGCAACACCTTCTTTAGCCAATTGTTAAATCTCAAACAAAAAGGTTCAGTTGTGGACCACATTGAGGAATTTCAAAAATTGAATATAAGGGTAACTGATATTCCAGAGGAACACAGGATTGATGTCTTCATAGGGACTTTAAAGGATAACGTCCAACATGAAGTTCGTGTTTGGGAACCTGATTCATTGGAAAAGTCTTTTTTATTGGAAAGAAAAATTAAATGTAAAATTATGGCGACAGGGAAGCCTACCACTCAATTCTATAAAGAAGGAAGTGTTGCTACATCTAGATTTCCACAACCTACAAGGTTGACACCACAACAATTGGAAGAAAAAGGAGCAAAAAGGCTTTGCTACAGTTGTGATAGAAAATACAACAAAGGTCATAAGTGTGTTGAAAAGAAATTATTTTACATAGATTGTGAACAAGAAGAAGAAAATGAACAAGAAGAGGATACACACCAGGAACCAGCCATAGAAGAAGAAGAAATGAGTCCGACCATATCATGTAATGCATTGGCAGGAATTACCACTCCTCAAAATCTCAAGATGGAAGGAAATATTAAGAAGAAAAATGTAACAGTGTTGATTGATTCAGGTAGTACCCATAATTTTATTCATTGTAAGGTAGCGAAGGAATTGAATTGTTTCCTATACCCAACACTAGAATGTTAAGTGATGGTTGAAAATGGAGGAACTATAAATTTCTTAGGAAAATTCCATAATATCAAGCTAGCCATGGGGGAATATGCATTGAATAGTCCAATTATTTCCATCCCAATGGGAGGTGCTGATGTTGTACTAGGAGTACAATAGTTGCAATCTTTGGGGACAATAGCTTTTAATTTTCAAGAACTTTTCTGGAAATTTTTTTCAGAAGGTAAGGAATTTGAATTATGGGTTATTGCGGGGAAGCCGGGAAAGATAATAAGCTCTAATGTCATGACAAAGCTTATAAATAAAGAAAAACGAGGCGTAATTGCACAATTATGCTCACTAGAGGTTCCAACATCAAAATCATCTATTTTTGCAGATCTCCAAAAAGTCTTGGACAATCATTCCAAGGTGTTTGAAACTCCCAAAGGACTCCCACCTATTCCTGATCATGATCATACTATTCATTTGATTCCCGAAATTGTTCCTCCAAACATCAGGCCTTATAGATATCCTTATACATCGAAAAGTATAAAGTAGGCAGTATGATTTAGAAATGTTAGAGGCGGGTATAATTCAACCTAGTCAAAGTTCTTTCTCTGCTCCTATAATATTGGTACACAAGAAGGATGGATCATGGCGCATGTGTCCGGATTATAGGGAGCTCAATAAGCTCACCATTAAAGATAAATTTCCCATTCATGTGATTGATGAATTATTGGATGAATTACATGGAGCAATTTATTTTACGAAGTTGGATGTTCATTCGGGATATCATCAAATTAGAATGAAGACTGAAGATATTCCAAAAACAGCATTTTGAACTCATGAGGGTCATTATGAATTTTGGGTCATGCCTTTTGGCCTTACCAATGCACCGTCTACATTTCAAGGGTTGATGAATTCCATTTTCAAACCCTTCCTTAGAAAATTGGTGCGAGTATTTTTTGATGATATACTAATCTACGGCGAGGTCTTGGAGGATCATGTTGAACATGTTGACAGGGTGCTCAAACTATTGCGGGAGAAACAATTATATGAAAAAACATCCAAATGTTTCTTTGGAGTACAAGAGGTGGAATATCTGGGTCATATTGTATCTCACGAGGGTGTTAAGGTAGACCCTAACAAAATTAAATCCATTAAGGAATGGAAAGTCCCCACAACCATAAAGCAGTTGCGCAGATTTCTCAGGTTAACAGGGTATTATCGAAACATTGTTAAGAATTATGGGAGAATAACAACACCTCTAGCAACATTATTGAAGAAATAAGCATTTTCATGGACTCCTGAAGCAACTAAGGCTTTTGAAAATCATAAAGAGGCAATGTTCCCAGCACCAGTCTTAACTACACCAAACTTCACAAAAACCTTTATTATGGAATGTGATGCTTCAGGAAATGGAATTAGTGTTGTTTTAATGAAGGAAGACCCATTTCTTTTGAAAGTCATCCAATCAAAGGAAAGTATTTACAGAAAGCTATTTATGAGAAGGAAATGTTAGCAATACTACATGCACTAAAGAAATGGCGACCTTACCTAATGGGAAGACACTTCAAGGTAAAACCTGATCATGGTAGTCTTAAACACTTTTTGGAACAAAGACTATCTTTATAAGAGCAGCAAAAATAGGTCACAAAGATGTTGGGTTTTGACTTTGAAATAATCTACAAAAAGGAAAGCTAAATGTTGTTGCAGATGCACTCTCAAGAAAGAATGAAGAGGTGGAAGCATTGCTTTGGGCCATTTCTATTATCCAACCAGATTGGATAACCGAAGCAAGATATAAATGGAAGAAGGACGAAGAAGTGTGGACACTCATTCAAAAGTTGCAGCAAGATCCTATTAAATCTGATACATTTAGTTGGAAAAATGATTCCTTATGGTACAAAGATTGCTTATATATTTGTAAGAATTACCAACTAAAACAAAAGATTCTTTTGGAATTGCACACTTCTCCTTTAGGAGGACACTGAGGATTTTTAAAAACTTACCATAGGGTGAAGAAAGAATTTTTTTGGGATGGCCTTAAATCTGATATTCAAAATTTTGTGGCAGAATGTTTGGTTTTCCAGCAAAATAAAGTTGAGACAATTATGACCTCGGGTATTCTACTACCTTTATCCATTCCAAGTCAGCGTTGGGAGGATATTTCAATGGATTTTATCACGGGTTTACCTAAGTCTGAAGGAAAGAATGTTATCATGGTGTTAGTTGATAGACTTACCAAGTATGCACACTTTTGTGCATTATCTCATCCATTTAAAGAAAGTACAATTGCTACTACATTTATGGATAGAGTTCAAAAACTACATGGAAGCCCAAGGGTTATTGTGAGCGACAGAGATCCCATTTTTACTGGAAATTTTTGGACGGAGAGTTATTTTCTTGTTTGGGTACTCAATTAGCTCATAGCTCATCTTATCATCCTCAATCTGATGGTCAAGCTGAGATAGTAAATAAATGTTTGGAAGGATATCTTCGTTGTATTGTATTTGATAAACAAACACAATGGGTCAAGTGGTTACCTCTGGCTGAATGGTGGTATAACACTTCCTTCCATACTACAGCAAAAATGACCCTATTTATGGCACTTTATGGATATCATCCATCATCCATCACATCATCTTTAAGAGAAAATTATAAGGTGCAAGCAGTGGAATATCACATCGAGCATCAACAACAAGTTCTCCAACTCTTAAAGGATAACGTAAATTTGGCACAAAATCGAATGAAACAACAGGCAGATCAAAATCGCAGCGAGAGAAGTTTTGATGTAGGAGACTGGGTATTTTTACGGCTACAACCATACAAAAAAATGTCCCTCAAGCAAGCTAAGAAGGATAATAAATTATTGCCAAAGTACGATGGTCCTTACAAGGTGTTGCAAAATATTGGTACTATGGCATACAAATTGGAGCTTCCTGCTTCTTCCCGAGGACACCCAATTTTCCATGTTTCATGCTTAAAGAAGGTTATATGCGACAAGCTTCCAGTTCAAAAAATATTTCCGGAACTTGATGAGGAAGGAAAAATCATATTCGAGCCTGAAGCAGTCATGGAAACAAGAACTAAACTGACTACATAATCGATGTTTGAATTATCTCATCAAGTGGAAGAACTTACCCCTTTGAATTCTACATGGGAGGATGAGAATTTTATACGAGAAGCTTTAGGAGCTACTCAAGCGTTGAGGACAACACTTTTTTTGAAGGAGAGAGACTGTGGGTCCCTATATCACTAGTATAGTCCCTTATTATTGTTAGTCATAAACCCTTATTATTATTATTGTACCCTTGTAACCCCCATATTGTTATTATTGTGCCCTTACATTATTATTGTTAGGTCGGCTAGGATTACATTGTGGCCCCACTAGGATTATATTATGGCCCCATTGACTCCTATATATAGAAGGAGGTTTTGTTCATTTGTATCATCCAAGAATTGTTCATTCATGTAATGTATTGGAGGTTGCCCCCTCGAAGTGGCTCATTTCTAAGGCGTGAATATCTCTTTTCTTCTCTCTTTGGAGCTGGTTACACAACACCTAACTTGCAGTAGTTGTTGCATATAGGAACAATTAGATATAATAATAAAAATGTGATACTCTATTGTAATTTTCTCTACAAATGTGATGGAAAGTGTTCCCTACATGTTGACAATTTGATGGTTAATGTAGTATAAGCTACATGAAAATTTACATTCTTGTATACAATGTCAAGAAATCTATGCCCAATATCTAACACCATAGAGCAAGACATGTTCACCAATTCAACAGTTGCTTCCAAATCTCTCTCAGTGCTAGAGTTGTTTTCTCAATAAAATTGTTTGTTTTGATCTTTATGAAAGCCATCGTTGTTGCACATAGGAGCATTTAACTATGATAAGAAAAGTGTGATAATGTGTTATAATTTTCTCTACAAATGTGTTAGATTTTTTTTTCTCAATAAACTTGTTTTTACTGCTCTTAAGTGATGAAATCCATAGTTGTTTCATATAGGAGCATTTAGCTTTGATAAGAAAAGTGTGATATACTGTGTTATAATTTTCTCTACAAATGTGTTGGATTTTTTTTCCAAATAAACTTGTTTTTACTAATCTTAAGTGATGAAATCCATCATGCATATAGGAGCATTTAGCTCTCATAAGAAAAGTGTGACATGTGTTATAATTTTCTCTACAAATGTGATCAAAAGCCTCCTATGAATTTTGGAAATTTCATTGTTAATGTAATATAAGCTAAATACAAATTCATTTCTTCTACACAAGATCAAGAAATCTATGTTGAGTATCCAACACTAGAGAACCAGACATGTTCGCCAATTCCATAAATGTTGTGAAATATCTCTCGGTGTTGGATTTATTTTCTCAATAGACTTATTTTTACTTCTCTTGAAGTGATGAAAGCCACCTCTCCATACCTTTTTTACTATCTTCACAAAGAACCAAAGAAACCAAATTCATATCAGCGACACTGAAAAAACAAGAACATGGTAGACACTAGGGAGATCACTGATCTTTTGAATATTTTCAAAGATCATGAAAAACTAATACATAGGTGACTCAATAGGAAGTGGTAAAGATTAAACATGGAGGAACTACACCAAAAATACCTTTGATTTTGAAGGTAGAAAATCATGATCTATTTCTTCATTCATGAGGCATTCATGTTGGCATGATCAGACAAGGTCTTTAACTTAATTTCAACATAGGCCTCATGATTTGTAAGGTTCAAGGAAGAAATATTGCAGTAAGGTTTCACTATAACATGGTCCTTACCATTTCTTGATATAATTATTTGTTATTAAAAATTATTTATTTAATGTATTCAAATAAATTAATTTTTTATTTTAAATTAAATTAAAATACACACACACACACATATTCTCTTTAGCTATATCTTATGAGTTTAGTATGTTTTCAATCAAGAAGAGGCTTCAGAGTTTAAGAACTATATCTTAGATCTGAGCACATGATTCTATTAAAATTTATGAAACAAATTCAATTTTTACAACTTGTATGTTTTAATAGGAACAAATTCATTTTTTACAACTTGTATGTTTAAATATGTGATTTTGGAAGTGATGATGACTTCTTTAGACACTTGATTAGTATTGTGAAAGAAATTTGAGTATATCATTAAGAAGTATGAATAATTCATGTAACAGTTGCATTAGTTATAACATAATTTAATATCCTTTCTTGCTAATACATACCACCTAATCCATGAAAAACTGTAACCATGTTTGCAATGATATATGCTAATCATTTCAGTTTTATGTTGATGCCAACAGGCATGAAGATGTTTTTAATTTTCAATGAATTAGTCTTCAAAAGTTCCTAGCTCTATTTTAATTACATAAATGCATTGAAAACCATCTCATAGTATTTACTTCAATTTTTTTATTTGGATGTGTTGCAAGCTGACATATTGTGCCAAGAAGTTTGCTATATATCTTATCAATTTAGTATTTTTTCAATCAAGAAGAGGCTTCGGATTTTAAGAACTGGAACTGTATCTTTCTGGTTGATAACTGTTATCGTCAATATCTTTGAAACCTCCATGACGTGCTTCCATGGAAGTAAAATTGGCCAATCATTCCTTCACGATGGCTCCCGCTCTGCAACATCTTATTTCTTTTAAGCTACTCTTTCCTATTCTACTGCCTTAAGGCGTTTCTTTTGCAACATGTGGTGCAATAGCTAGTATATTGGCCATTAAGAAGATAAGAGAATAATTGGAATTCTTTAATATTTTATTTCTACACTTAAAAAGAATTGACATATTGCATCACTATAGTTTTGCTAACTAAAAAAATTTAAAAAAAAATTGTAATGGGATAAGTATTTTGAAAACTAAATAAAATGTGAGGACAAGATGGACAATCTAGGAGAAAGTGTTTTTCATTTTCAACCCTCTCAGAATTGTATAGATGATAAACTGTTTCATCACACGACATTTTGAGAATTGGCAAATGCCCAATTTCATTATAAAACTCATAAGAATTAATCTTTATTCTGACAATAATACTAGTCAATACCAAAAGCATTTTTTATTTTTGAAATTAAAGTTTATCACCTCCTCCAAAAGTATATTCATTAAGTTATAATTTCAAATTATATATAAATACTAAATATTTTTATAACCTATTAATTCATTAAAAAAATTATAATTATTAAATGAAATATCCCACAATGATTTAAAAAAATAAAAATTATCATGAGAAACATTGTTAAAATATATTATATACAACTTACACTACTATAGCATTATTAATCCAAAAATAATATATTAATCTTAATTAAATTTATAAAATTACATAAATATAATAAAGTTAATATAACATGGTATCAAATATATAAATTTAATGTGGTTATTGCTTACCACAAAGTTGGATTACCTAATCTAATCATGAGATTAGAACGATGACCATTTGAATACTTATTTTAAATATTCATCATTACCATATATATATATATATATGTAAATTTAGTACTACCTTACTATTTTCTATTTATAAAAAAAGATGCAGGTTGCAACATATAAAAACTCGATGGCCTCAACCTGCTCGAAGGAAAACAGGTCGATTGGCCACCTTAGAGAGTTAAATGCCATCTAGTATTGAAAATTTTTCATCTGTCTACTAGCTGCTATGGCCATTATATGCTTAACAAAGTCTAACTGGAAACAGTAAATGCTAGCCACAAAATACATTGGAAACCAAGAAAATCATTAGTCAATCATTTGAAAAATTAATAAGAGTCGGGTCTTTAGCAGTAGAGCCCGACATGTCTAATTGTTGCATGGTTTGAAGTTGCCGCTCAATTCTTCCAAGTCGAGCCGTAGCATAATGTTGAGATACACGAATCTCATGAATCTCTCTTTTAATTTCTTATAGAACTGAAACCACTTGGGGGTTTCCTTCCATTTCTTGTAAACTCATCATGGCCTTGGCCAACACACATTTAAGTGTCCAGTAAGTATGAATGGACTAATGAAAAAGGGATAGTCTCCCTTTTGTATTCCCTAGGTCTTTTATGAAGTCCATGGTGTCTTCCTGTTGTTCTATTTCCTCTTCTTTGTTGTTGCATTCTCTCTCCCAGCCCAGAATTAGATTGTGAACATGTGGTGGGTTTCCTGTAGAGTAAATAAAAAAGAGGTTATCCATAACCTCTTTTTTTTCTTTTTTTGCCTCGCTTGCTAGATCCAGCTGTGGATTTTGGAAGCTTCTGCTTCCCTTTTTCCTTTACCTGACGTTTGACAGGTTGACCTTTTACCATTTTTGTATAGGAAGTAAAAACCCTTGATTATTCTGTTTAAATTCTGATGGCATCAATTGAGCAACACCTTTGATAATTTTGAAAAGGCCTATATATGGCAAGAAAAAATCAATAATAGTTTGCATGAAACAACAAATGGTGCCGACAAATTCCTTTGTAATAGTTGATACCATATAACAGATAGCTATGTCATACAGATATATAAAAAAAAAACTTATCTTTTTATCCTATGTAAAATTTTTGAATACTTTATCCATTTTGTATCATGATTAAATCAAAATTACAACACTGAAAGATAGACTGATCGAAACTAAGACTTGACTCATAAGATTCATTAATTCCACTAAGCTTCAATACCTTATATACTAACGAATTACATACTTAAAACTCATATAACCAAGGTTAGTGACATGGGATCCTATCACTTTATATATATAAAAAAGTTATTTAAAGGTTTAAACGAGTTTCTCTGAATTATTCTCTGATAATGTTTTTTTTTTTAAAGGTTTCATTATCGCTTGCCAACCCACATAGTGTAACATACAAGGTAAATGATAAGACCGAGGCGTAGCTGGCACGTCCGGCTTATTTGATTTCAAGAGGTATAATAATTTAATCTCTGGGACAAATTTGAATCTTTCCATATTCATATGCGAATTTCATTGGTATTCGATTTAGATTTCCACCGTCGATTCTTATGAGATTGAGGGCTCACAAATCCGGTGGGAAAACATTCTTTGGTAACTTCGCTAACCCTAGAAAACTTTACCATTTGTCACTTCTGCCCTGTGAGTTTGATTCACTGTGCCTATGAGCTCTGCTCCTCATGGTTTTGTTTTGGCAACAACATGGTTGAAGGTGTATCTACCTTCCGAAATGCATTTGCTGAAGAGCATGACCTCTGTTTTCCATGGCCGTTACCACAGTACCGGATTTAAGCTCCTCCTTTATGATTTTGTAGTGGCATTCTCTTCAAGGAAATATAAACAATCTCCCAAATCCATGGCTATGTCGCCCTTCTCAGCCTGGTAAGAATTAATCTGAGGCTCTAATTAATTCTCTCTTTAGTGAGTTTCTATTTGTGGTTTCTAGAACGGTGAATAGACACCATCTAACGTGCTTCCCTTGCTTGCAGCTTGACATTCTTCCAAGCGTAGGATTTGATTAACCACAGGTGATAAAAATTATGCTTTCTCCTTCTCTGTCTTCAATAGTTTCCATTTTAAAGTTTTGTCTAAGTTTCCACCTTGGTACCTTTATATGTGTTTTTGATATACTATTCTAATTTATCTGTAGGTAAATCTCTTCCAAGATAATTTGGAACTTCTACAGGTTAATTGACTTGGCTAACATTTTAATAATTCCCTCCAGGTATTCTGAGTTTTCTTATCCAGGTCTGTGTTCTTTTCTTCAGGGTTAGCACCGATTGTGCGACAATGAACTCCAGAATTTGTTAAAGTTTACTATTTTAAATAAGTCTGTCCTCTTTTGGCTCTGGAGACTCTGTTTAAATGTTTAACAAAATTGAAAAACTCAAGAATCAGGGTCTCCACCAAGTTTTTGATATCGGTTGGAACTCTATGTATCTGAATGTTATCATTCAATTTTAGACTGTATAATGATAAACATTTCCTAAAAACATTTTACCATACTGTCTATTATGATATGTCCATTCCTTATTCTTCTTATCATCTAAGATACTATTTCTCTGTGGCATAACAACTTGTATTATTATGCTTCACGGCTCTCCAGAGAATATATTTAAGTGTTCGATAAGGTGTTTTGTTTTCCATGCTTGGCTTGTCGTTCTCAAATCCTTTGTCCAAATTCGTTCTTGTGCATTTCTTGAAATACTCTGCAAATTTGTATACAGTTTGTTTACATAAGGGTCTATTTGTTTTAATAGCCAATAAGAAAATAAAATAGCTACAATCTTCTTTATTCGATTGGGTTTCGGCCTTGAGCCACACAAACATGTATATTTTTAAATTCTCAGTGTATTTTTACAGCTTATAAAAATTAATTATGGTTATATGCTCTCTTTCCTTCTTGTACAGTTAAACTGTGTTTTAGAAAAGATAAAAAAAACTATTTGAACTACAGTTCTTGACTATTTTTACCCTTTTTTCATTATCTTTACAACAATAAGTTGAATAAGTTTTTGTAACTGTGATGTTTAAACAGGTGACCGGACCACCTTAATTGTAGTCCATGATATCCATACCTGAGGGACGATGTGTCGAGGGTTGGGTTCTCACCCAGTATCCTCGACCAACAGTCCGCTCTGTAATGTTTCAACTCAATAATATTACCTACTGTTTATTTAAATACCATTCTAACTAAGCAGTCTTATAGCTTATGATTTTCTTGAGTATTAAGTCACTATAAGTCTAGTAGAACAATTTACTACACAGATTCTTTACAGTTCCGCAACCAACACCTACTGTTTACTGCACACAATCATTCAGTATACATTTTGCACACAACTTACAATATCAAACTATAACTGTAAGATATATATATACATGGAAATAATAATAATAACGAAAATCTCAACATACCTATCATTTTTCTATTATAAAATTTTCATTTTTCTTTCATTAATAGATAAACCTTGTATACAACTCAAGCTAAGCTATATCTGTTCTTAATTCTCTGAACTTGCATAGCTACTTATCTGGTTATGTAGTTTCACAGCTGAGGTCATCCCAACCTTCAAGAGAGGTGATTACGTCCTCCTCTTGCCCTCATTCTCCAGTCCTGAAAGGTACGGGTTGACAGTGGATATTTCTATTGTGACCTCAGGACACCTAGTCCAGTCAGTCCTAGAAATAATTCAGGATTGATGTGTGTTTTTCACTGGTCTCTACCAGCTCTAGAAAATCTACACTCTTCCTTAGTCCATCAACAGAACCCCTACTCCTCACTGGGACCAGTCTCTTATCCCCAGAGGAGCAGGTAACTGTTTCCAACTATCCCCAACCAAATTCCATTTCTTGGAAAACATTTACCATCATCTTTTACTTTTTATAAAGTTCTTTTCAATAACTGATTTTATTATTCATAATTAATAACTACTGAAAATAAATTTTCAGCAAAACATTAATAGTTCCAGTCTTTTCTTAAAAAAAATAATAAAAATGTATTTTAACTAGTTAACAACTAGTTATAATTAAATGCAGTTGTCACAACTTCCCCCCTGGAATTAACATTATCCTCGGTGTTTCACTCTAGCTCTGAAAAAAGTTATGGGTAAGCTTCATTCACAAATATTTCATCCTCCCAAGTAGCCTCATCCGGGCTGAAGTGCCTCCACTGCCCTTTAACCTGGGTGATAACCCGCTTCCGGAGTAACATTTCTCTCCAATCAAATATGTGTTGCGGCTTGACCAGAAACTCTCCGTTCGACTCTACCTACAAAAAAAAAAGTTCCTTGTCAAATTCTCATAAGGAAATCATTTTTTCAAGTCAGGATTTTAAATTCTATCCTACCTATATATTTTTCCAATGAATTACGTACTTCGAATCATGCACATAACGTTTCAACAGGGACACATGGAATACATTGTGTACTAGGATGTGATTGGGTAAAGCCAGCCAATAGCCCACAGATCCTACCCTTTCCAAAATTTGGAAGGGTCAAAAAAACCTGGGAGCCAACTTGGCACAAGAGGTCCACCGTAAGGTGCTCCTCTTGGGTTTAATCCTCACATACACATGGTCCCCCACTTTGAATTCTCGATAAGTGCTCTTCTTATCTTCATAGATTTTCTGCCAATATTGTGTAGCCTTCAAATTTTGTCTTATCTTATTTACTTCGGATTCCATTTCAACCAACATTTCAGGTCCCAACATTAATTTTATTTCGGGGCTGCTCCAATTTATGGGTGTGCGACACTGCCTCCCATACAAGGCCTCGAAAGGACTCATCTTAAGGGACTCCTGATAACCATTGTTTTAAGAAAATTCAACAAGATGCAAATATTCTTCCCATTTTGATGGCTGCTGCATCACGTACATGCGCAACATGTCTTTCAAAACTTTGTTTACTCTGTTTCATTGTTTGTCTGGCGATGATAAGAAGTACTAAAATTTATTTGGGTCCCTAGATCTATGAACAAATTTTTCCAAAATGCTGAGGTAAACTTTATGTCTCTGTTCGATATCACCGTCTTTGGAATACCATGCAGCCTGAAAATTTCTCTCATAAAAATGTCTGTTATCTATAGTGTCTTGTGAGTAGACTTCACAGGTATAAAATGTGCAGATTTACTGAATCTGTCAACTACCATCATGATGGAGTCATTGTGCTTCTTTGACCATGGTGAAACTATAATGAAGTATAGGGATATGACCTCCCACTTCCATTTAGGTACCGGTATGGGTTGCAAAAATCCCGCGGGATGTCAATGCTCCACCTTAACCTACTGACACTCCAAACATTTATTTAGATATTTAGAAATATTTTTACACATACTAGGCCAGAAATATACTTTTCTAATAGCTGTTAACATTTTCTAGTATCCTAGGTGACCCACATAATTGCTATGATGGTATTCATCCATGATCAGCTCCTTTAGGTCCACACAATTTGGTATATACACATTTCCTCTAAAGGTTAGCATCTGATTTTTATTAACTCCATATTTAGAAGTACTTCCTTGCTTTCTAGTTTCTTTCATTTGCTGACACAGGAATTGATATTCCGGATCTTTCTGTGCTTCCTCTTTCACCTGATCTAAGAATTTATTTTCAAGATGATTGTAGTAAAGCTCATAGACACAATGCAGCTTCAGACTTAAAGAATTAGCCACCCAATTTTCCTTACCTTTCACATGCTGGATTTCCATCTCAAATTCACTTAGAAAGGCATTCCATATTGCCTGTCTAGAATTTAATTCAGCTTGTTTGAAATAACTAGTCAAGCTGATATGATCTGTCTTTAGCATAAAAATTTTACCCAGCAAGTAATGTCTCCATACTCGGAGCGCATGTACTACTATTTTTAATTCCAAATCATAGGTTGAGTACCTTTGTTCATTTTATTTTAACTTTCTTGACTCATATGCCACTATCTTTCCTTCTTGTGATAAAACTGCCCCAACACCCTCTTTGCTTGCGTCTGTACAAACTTCAAATTCTTTGTTGGGGTCAGCTACCCTCAACATTGGTGCAGTGGTCAAAATATATTTCAACTTTTCAAAACTACTTTTACATTCATCAATCCACTTGAAGACTTTTACTTTCCTTTGCAAAGAAGTGATAGGAAAAGAAAATTTGGAAAATCCCTCAATAAATCTTTGATAATACCCCGCTAATCCCATAAAGGATTGAATACTTGCCATATTCTGGGCTATGCACCATTCCATGATTGTCTTGATTTTCTCTGGATCAACAACAATCCCTTCTGCTGAAATGACATGGCCTAAATACCAAATTTTTGTTTTAAAGAAATAACATTTGTTGAGCTTAGCATGCAACTAGTGTTTTCTTAGCATTTCCAGCACAATTCTTAAATTCTCCTTATGTTCTTCTTGGTTTTTAGAATAGATTAAAATTTCATCTATGAATATAAGTAAAAAATTATCGAGGAAAGAATGAAAGATTCCATGCATTAACCTCATAAAGGTTGCTGGTGCATTTGTTAACCCAAAGGGTAACACCACAAATTCATAATTCATGTAACTGGTACGGAATGCAGTCCTATAAATGTCTTCATCCTTGATTTGGATCTAGTGATATCCAGATCTTAAATATATCTTTAAAAATAATGTGGCTCCCTTTACTTGATCAAATAGATCATCAATCCTGGGTAAAGGATATTTATTCTTGATTGTTAACTTGTTAAGATGCCTATAGTCCATGCACATTTGCATGGTTCCGTCCTTCTTCTTCATGAACAACAATGATGCTCCCCAAGCGGACACACTTGGATGAATGTAACCCTTGTCTAGCAGTTCCTGTAACTACATTTTTAATTCAGTTAATTCTGGAACACTCATTCTATAAGAAACCCTTGACACATGCGATGCTCCTGACATTAACTCTATAGTAAAATTGATATCTCGTCTTGGTGGTAATCCAGGAATATTTTCTGTAAAAGCATCCATGAAATCTTGCACCACAAGTATGTTGTCCATCATAGGTGATTTTTCCTTGAAATCATTATATCCCACTTGAATAGCATATATCTGGCATCCCTTCCTTATACATTTATTCATTTGGGATGTTATAATTGGATGTAGCTGTAGTGGCTTCTTGATTCCTTGAATCTTCTTGCATGTTCCATCTTTCATTATGTAATAAATTATATTTTCCTTGCAGTCTACTAAGGTCCAATGTTTTTCTAGCGAATCCATGCCCAAAAAAGCATCATAGGACCCTAATGGCAGTATGTTCAGATCCACATTTAACTATTGTTCTGCAATTTCTAAGTTGCAGTTTGGAATCTTGGCAGTTACCTTTCTTTTTTCTCTTATGGCTAGCTGTACCAGCCACGAGTTTTTGAATTTATATTCTTTTAATTTACACATTTCCACTATTTTGGGACTAACATAACTTAGACTTGCACCTGGGTCTACCAAAATAGAAACAGATTGAGGCAATAATTTACCTTCGAACTCAATCATTGTTGGTTGATAATCTTCCTGTCAATCCTCCAATGCCGCGTTGATACGAAGAATGTTTCGCACCACATCACCTATTGTAGAAGCTTCCTACAAGTTGGCAACTGTGTCATTTCTTGCTCGTTGTGGGAAATTTTTATAATAGTGTGCCACACCACACCCCCAAAAATGTAGAGGTGGCTTGGTCACCTACACTTGCTCAAGTTTTTTGGATGCCTCTATAGGTTTCTCTTCCGCTAGCCATCGATTTATTTGATGATTTATACCAAATTGTTTACTGACAGAACTTTGTGCAAAATTCTTAAAATTATTGCTTTTGGCACCTTTGAAATTTGAGCTACTTTTTTGTCCTTTCCTTCGTTGCCAACTTTTTCCAACCTCCCCTTTACCCTTAAACTGCTGATAGCACATTCGTTCCTTACAAATGGCTTCATCCATGGTTCTAAGATTTACAAATTCAATTCACTCTTTCATATGTGTTGGAAAGCTGGTCAGAAATCTTTGTACCTTAGACTTTTCCTCTCAAAGGTATGGAATGTATCGTAACAGGGAGGTGAACTTGGTGATATACTCATCCATAGTCATTTGTCCTAGCCTCAAGTCATGAAATTATTTAGCTTTCTCATCGTAGAAACGTTATGTTAAATACTTGTCTTTAAAGTATTGCTGGAACGACTCCCAAGTAACATATTGTTCCTCAATGCTGCGAACATTATTTACTTCTTCCCACCATAGAGTGGCTTTATCCCTTAACTGATATATGAACAATCTGGCCTTTAGGTTGTTGTTGTATTTGTACACCTGAAAATACTTATTCATGTTTATTAACCATGCCTCTGCCACTTCCTTAGCTTCACCATCAAATTTTGGTGGTTTTATTTTTTGAAACTCCCCCTGAAGCTCTACTTTATGCTTCTTAACCTCTTGTTGATCTGACAAATTGTCGAATTCCACTTCATTGTATTTTCTGTTTTTGTTGCTTCACTGAGATGGGCTTCTTTCCACTCTGTTAGTGGTGTTGTCTCTGGTATTTTGTACTTCACCTTCTTGCATACCCTTGTCAGCATTGGGGTGTCCCATTTCTTGGTTTTTCTTGTCTAACATGCTCCTAAGTATATTTTCTTATTCTTGCATTAATCGCTCATTATCCCTTCGAACTCATACCATCTCTTCCTATAATTGTTGTACTGTATTCAACAGTATGCCGATTTGATGTTGTTGTTCCTCCAAAAGTCTACTTGTTTGCTGGTGTTGATCAACACTCAGTTGAACCCACATCTCAGGGCTCACTACTGTTTGTGTTTGGGGTTCCCAGGTGTCCTGGAGTGGTTGTTGCATTGTTCCCCTCCTCATGATATTTCCTGCTAAGCTTATATTATGTGCATCAATATACACACAGCTTAATCGTTAGTTGACCCTTAGGGTCCCAACGTATGAACGCTACTCTGATACCACTTTTGGCATACATATAAAAAAAAAACTTATCTTTTTATCCTATGTAAAAAGTTTGAATACTTTATCCATGTTGTATCATGATTAAATCAAAATTACAACACTGAAAAATAGACTAATCAAAACTAAGACTTGTCTCATAAGATTCATCAATCCCACTAAGCTTGAATATAAGTCTTAATACCTTATATACTAACGAATTTCATACTTACAACCCCTATAACCAAAGTTCCATTGACATGGGATCCCTGTCATTATATATATATATATATATAAGATAGATTAAAGGTTTACATGAGGTTTCTCCGGTTTTATGCTAATGTTTCTTTTTTTTAAGGTTTCATTATCGCTTGCCAACCCACATAGTGTAACATCCAAGGTAAATGATAAGATCGAGGCATAGCTGGCACGCCCGGCTTAAGTGATTGCAACAGGTACAAGGATTTAATCTCTGGGACTATTGTGAATATTTCCATATTCATATCCAGATTTCATTGGTATTCAATTTAGATTTCCACTATCGATTCTTATGAGATCAATGACTCACAAATCCGGTGGGAAAAAATTCTTTGGTAACTCCACTAACCCTATAAGACTTTACCATTTATCACTTCCACCCTGTGAGTTTGATTCACTGCACCTTCGAGCTCTGCTCCTCATGGTTTCATTTTGGCAACAACATGGTTGAAGGTGTCTCTGCCCTTCGCAATGCATTTGCTGAAGAGCATGACCTCTATTTTCCATGGTCGTTACCACAGTACCAGATTTAAGCTCCTCCTTTATGATTTTGAATTGGCGTTCTCTTCAAGGAAGTTCGAACAATCTCCCAAATTCATGGATTCATCACCCTTCTCAGCCCGATAAGAATTAATTCGAGGTTCTAATTCATTCTCTCTTTAGTGAGTTTCGATTTGTGGTTTCTAGAAGTGTGAATAGACACGGTATAACTTGCTTCCCTTGCTTGTAGCTCGGCGTTCTTCCAGGCTTAGGATTTTACTAACCACAGGTGAGAAAATTTACGCTTTCTCCTTCTTTGTCTTCAATGGTTTCCATTTTATAGTTTTGTTTAAGTTTCCACCTTGCTACCTTTACATGCATTTTTGATCTGTTGTTCTGATTTATCTGCAGGTAAATCTCTGCCAAGATAATGTGGCACTTATACAGGTTAATGGACTCGTCTAACATTTTAATAATTCCCTCCAGGTATTCCAAGTTTTCTTATCTGGGTTTTCGTTCTTTTCTTCAGGGTTAGCACCGATTGTGCGACATTGAACTCCAGAATTTGTTAAATTTTACTCTTTTAAATGATTTTGTCCTCTTTTGGCTCTGAAGACTCTATTTAAATGTTTAACGAAATTGAAAAACTCAAGACTCAGGGTCTCCAGCGAGTTTTTGATATCGTTTGGAATTCTACGTATCTGAATGTTATCATTCAATTTTAGACTGTATAATGATAAACGTTTCCTAATTTTTTTTTAGCATACTATCTATTATGATATTTCCATTACTTAGCATTTTTATCATCTAAGATACTATTTCTCTATGGC
This sequence comes from Pinus albicaulis, assembly GCA_034641835.2. Lineage (NCBI taxonomy): Eukaryota > Viridiplantae > Streptophyta > Pinopsida > Pinales > Pinaceae > Pinus > Pinus albicaulis. The sequence continues at coordinate 577,580,349 of CM076578.1, read as the reverse complement.
ATAACAGTTTGTATTATTATGCTTCACGGGTTCTCCCGAGAATACATTTAAATGTTCGATAAGGTGCTTTGTTTTCACTTCTTGGCTTGTCATTCTCAAATCCTTTGTCAAAAGTCGTTCTTGTGCATTTCTTCAAATAATCTGCAAATTTGTGTACAGTTTGTTTACTTAATGGTTTATTTGTTTTAATAGCCAATAAAAAAAGAACATAGCTACAATCTTCTTTATTCGATTGGGTTTGGGTCTTGAGCCGCACAAATATGTATATTTCTAAATTCTCAATGTATTTTTATAGCTTATAAAAATTAATTACGATTGTATGCTATATTTACTTGATGTACAGTTAAATTGTGTTTTCAAAAATATAAAAAGAACTATTTGAACTACAGTTCTTGACTATTCTTACCCTTTTTGCAATATCTTTACAACAATAAGTTGAATAAATTTTTGTAATTGTGATGTTTAAACAGGTGACCGAACCACCTTAATTGTAGTCTGTGATATCCATTCCCGAGGGACGATGTGTCAAGTGTTGGGTTCTCACCGAGTACCCTCGACCAACAGTCCGCTCTGTAATTTTTCAACTCAAGAATATTACCTACTGTTTATTTAAATACCATTCTATATAAACAGTCTTACAACTTATGCTTTTCTTGAGTATTAAGTTACTATAATTATGGTAGAAAAATTTACTATACAGATTCTTTACAGTTCTGCAATGGACACCTACTATTTACTGCACACAATCATTCAGTATACATTTTTCACACAAATTACAGTATCAAACTATAACTGTAAGATATATATATATATATACATGGAAATCATAATAATAACAAAAATCTCAACACACCTATCATTTTTCTATTATAGACCTATCATTTTTATTTCATTAATATATAAACCTTGTATACAACTCAAACTACGCTATATCTGTTCTTAATTCTCTGAAATTGCATAGCTACTTATCCGGTTATGTAGTTTCATAGTTGAGGTCCTCCCAACCTTCAAGAGAGGCGATTATGTCCTCCTCTTCCCCTGTGCTCCAATCCTGAACGGTACGGGTTGACAATGGATATTTCTGTTGTGACCTTAGGACACCTAGTCCAGTCAATACCAGAAATAATTTAGGATTATTGTGTGTTTTCCACTGGTCTCTACTAGCTTTGGAAAATCTACACCCTTCCTTAGTCCATCAACATAACCCTTACTCCTCACTGGGATCAGTCTCTTATACCCAGAGGAGCAGGTAACTATTTCCAACTGTCCCCAACCAACTTCCAGTTCTTGGAAAGCTTTTACCATTAGCTTTTAATTTTTATGAAGTTATTTTCCATAACTGATTTTATTATTCATAATTAATCAATACTAAAAATAAATTTTCAGCAAAATATTAATAGTTCCAGTCTTTTCTTAAAAATAAAAATAAAAATGTCTTCTAACTAGTTAACAACTAGTTATCACTAAATGCAGTTGTCACAATAGCCTTACTATTGTTTTTGTAGGTGGTAGAATTATATAATATGAGTTTAGATAGAGAGAAAGATGAGGACAGATAACGCAAGTCTGTATCCAACAACCCATGGAGACAGAGGTGTTGGCTAACAGAACACAGGCTCCTATTGCCCTCCCAAGTAATTGATATACCAGACTTGTAATTTGAATTAAAGATAACTGACTTACAAACACAAACGTAAACCTGCACGCCCTGCAGAGGTGCAGTATCCTGAACAGAACAATTGTGATGAACATAGTAAGGGACAAAGACACGATAGGGCATGTTCTGCATTGCCATGCATGTAGTCTCATAGGCCTGAGATGCCAGGGGCCTCAAATTTTCCCTACAGACTAGAAACAGAGCCCTATTTTGGATGAAGGCAACCTGACATGGGGTCCTAAAGCAAGGATCAACAAGAGGGGCCAGGAAAACCAGAAACAACAGGGTATGAAACATCTGACTTAAAGAAAATTGATAATGCCCTTCTAACCAAGCTTCACCATTATAAAAAGAAAACTGTAATTTTTTCCAGAATCCATACGTAGAGAGACACTAACAATGAAGAACCACATACAAACCACATATAAATTTTAGGTTTCCATTATTATGGTTATGACAGTGAGCAGGAGCAGGTAAATTAACAGTCTAACTAACCAGACTCATCACGTACAAAATGACCAGCCGAATTCGCAAACCAATAACCTTCATTCCCACTACTCCTCCTTCAAATTTTTGCCCGAGAACAATGTTATTCGTCCTCACCACATCATTCCTTAACCCATTCTGCCTACATTAATGTTTCCAAAGTTAGTCTGACATTGTTAGTTGGCGCCCAGAGTTCCCATCAGCAATCATAATATTGTGGCGTGTGAGCGTACTTGCTACTAGCTAGTTGCAGGCCCTAAACTTGAATAATGGTGTGGTGTCCGCCACCATATGACACCACCCATCTCCATCCTCCTCCACTTGGCACCCCAATCGAGGGACCGTAATTAAAATTTTGAATATCCATAATATTGTTCTTACAATTAAGTTTTGTTTTTTTTTATTAATTCATCCAAATTCTAATAATACTTATATATTTTTAAAATCACTTGAACTTAAATAAAACTTTGAAAAACTAACATCTATTATTCTTTTATACATATAGTAATAAAAAAGTGATAATAAACAAAACGACAATAAACAATTCTCATTATAATAAGATTATTAATAAAAATCAATAAATCTACAAGATTTATACTGTGTATATGTAAAACTTGTATGTTATAAATAATTTAATAAATTTAAAATAAATATAAATCGACTTAGTAATAAAAACACCAAGTATACCATTACACAAAACACACAAGTGTTTTTAAGGTTCTTTTTGTTGCTATTGAATTTGAAAATAGGAAAAGAACCCGAAACTACGTATGTTTCTTTTGAAATTAAGTGATGCAATGGGACTACATTCACAGTTGTCCATCACTTCACTTTGTTTTGACAAAGCAAAATAATAAATGAACTTATAGTGATGGAAATGTGTAGCTAATTTTTCTCATTCGAAATCTTGACTTGCCTATCTATCCATATACGGGGCTAGATATTGGAGCTAGAATAGAGCTAGAATGTTGTATTTTTATCTATCCCCAAGTCTCTAAATCAGTGGAATTAGTGAATCATTTCATGGGAAATTTATTTTTTAAAGATAAAAGTAATGATTCAATTTACATTTTTTTTAAATAAAAGTAACGAGTATCAATGGAATTAGTGAATCATTTCATGAGAAATTGATTTTTTTTAAAATAAAATTAATGAGTCAATTTCCAGTTTTTTTTAATAAAAGTAACAAGTATGTGATGTCTCAGTACTAATTTATAATAAATTTTACTCAATATATAAAAAAACAAAAACTAAATCATCTTTTAAATTTATTTTTTAATGAAATATATAAAAGAAGAAAAAATGTTTATTTAGTATCATCATGGTAGGAATCAATCCCCAAAAAAACTATTCATTATTGTTTTAAATTTTATGTATAGATATGAAGTCTCTACTCAAAAACCAAACCTGCATTAACAAACCCCCATTTTTCAATGAAACCTGGAATGTCTTACGCATACATATCGATTTTGAACCTTAGAGACCAAAGGCGTATATATATCAGAGTGATTGGTGATCATATTTTGCAAATATTGCATTTTTTCTGATTTTACTGAGAAACCATTAGTCCTGCACCCCAGGTGACACCGTGCAGAAGCGCTTGAATGTCACTTCCTAAATGAGAAAATTGCAAACTCATTACCGAAATTATTTCTGGGGAATCTATTCACCACCTCCTCCAATGTGTCCGTGTGGATGAGAGGGCTGAAGGCACCGTAGAAGTCTAGCTGGGTTCCAAAGAAGAGCAATGCATTCTCCGACGAGTGTCCAAAGGTCTCACATATGTTATCTGGGTGGCTGAAAACAACCTCCACAACTTTGTGACTCAATCGCTACTTCGTGAAGCAGAAATTCTCAGGCGAGCAGAGTACTCCTCTGTGGAATTCAAAGGAAAGTGGTTTCTGTTGCATGGCTACGGATGTGAGACCCAAGTCGTGGAGCATCCATGCCAAGTAGAGCATCTCAGATCCCAATTCCAATGACAAAAAATCACCGTGGCTATGGCTGTTTCCAAATAGTAGGAAGACGGCAGAGTTGAGCCACGATTTGGAGTAGGAAGTGGCTTTCTCTGTTAGAGGAGTTTTTGGGAGAGGGAGTGGTGCCAACTATATGGGGTTAGAAGGGGCGAGGGTGCTATTGGATGCCAATTGAAGCATTATCCAGATACAGGGCCAGATTCCAGGAGTAGTATTTAACGAAGCTCTGAAAAAACGTGATGGAGAAAATTGATGAACGACCTGACATTGTTGAGATTTGTCAATCTCAATAGTGTCATTAGAATAAACCTAATAATAAAATGTCTATTGACATAATCAATACATGTTACATAAAAGGTTTACAATATATTTCTTAAAACTTTATGCATCAACGTAGTCGTGGTTTGTAAGATCTATTATCATCTCGGCAAAATGATGGCACACTCAATAAGATAAATTGGAGGGGAGCCCATCTTGAAGAACACTTTGGTATTCCGCCAACCATCCAAAACCCCTGGGACCATGCAAGGCTCTGTCTGTCATGTCTGCTTCATTTTTGTTCTTAGTCATAGGCTCTATAATGATGGGAAGTAATCACACGGTCCTATATTATATCTGTTTATCCAAAATCATCATAGAATATTCTGGGTATGGTTAAGTGTCTCTAGAGAGAATTTTCTCTGTAAATTTTGAATAACATTAATAAATTTTAGTTTTAAACAAATTAATGCCATGTAAAAACAAAATTAAAATTTTTATGATATTTATAAAGATATTACGATTAGGGTTAAATAGTTAATGATATATAAATAAATGTATAATTTTGTTACTAAAATTAAATATATTATAATTTACTTTTAGGTTGTTATAAAAAAATTTATTATGGATTATTAATTATTAATATCAATTAGATATTTTTAATTAAAAATTGTAAAATTAAAAATAAAATAATTGATTAAAACTACTCTGAAAAATATTAAAAATACTCTTTTAAACTCCTCTCATCAACTTACTAATTTTTGAGCAGTCTAGCAACATGGTTAAATACAGAATGGTCAAGTAGCATGAAACGGTTGATTCCTCAAATGGAAGGATGGATTGCTTAAATCGAATCACTCAAGTGTAAGTAAAATGAAGTGAAGAAGGGTTTCGAGTGAAAATACCAAGTCGCTTTTAATTAAATCTCTTACTCTTTGTAAAAAAATAAAATTTAATCATTATATTATGAAAAAAGATCAAGAGAAAACTAGTTGAGAAAAAGATTTTAATTTTTTATTTTGTATCATTATACATTTTTTTTCAATCTTAATCTTTTATTTAATAAAAAATTAAATTAGTTTTTGTAACAAAAGTGTGAAGGTACACGATAAAAGTGTATATTAATGTAGAAAGACAAAAAGATAGTGATGTAGGAAACAAGATGTGAAAAGCATGATTAATCAATTCTAGAAAAAATAAAAATAAAATAAAAATAATAAATAAAAATAATAAATAATAAATAAATAAATAATAATGTTGAATGAATAAGTGATCACTCAATGGATTCAAGGAGAATATTAAATTAGCTTCATTTTGTTAATGAATATCCTAATTCAAAGTTATTCAGAGCATTTCATATATTCTTGTAGCAAGATGTATTTCAACTCTTTCCCACACTAAAGAGAATTCAAGTAAAATCTACAAGGAAGTATAATTCGATACCTGAAAATGTAATCCAGTTTAAAGCGGGTGTGGCTCTTGCACTCTTAGCCTGGGAAACCAAAATAACAATTATACACTCTAGCTTAAAGTGGGTGTGGCTCTTGCACTCTTAGTCTGGGAAACCAAAATAACAATCGTACACTCCAGAGCCCTTACATGCATTTTGATGACATGTGGAAAAAAAAAACCACTTTTCTTTAAAATCTAACTCTGAAAATGGCTCAAGTGGCTCAAATAGGTGGAGCAGAGGATTAGAGTTCCACTTTCCAATTTATATTATCAATATCTTCCTCAGACTTTCCTAAAGAAGCCATATTTGATCAGTTGTCTCTATTTGCTTCTGCCTTGAAAAAAAAGTTCACAAGGCTCACTCATATGACTACATCATATGTCTGAAAGAGGTATAAATTAAGCTAATAAGCCATGTATAGTCTAGGAACATTGAAGGAAACTTCTTTAATCATCCACACCTCTTCCATACGAGCCTTTGTGTGGCTATTTGAAACCTCTTTGAATTTGAACGAGCAAACATTTGTTTGGACATAATGAGAAATAATGAAACCATCTACTATTTTGTAGTCCTCCATGAATGAATTTATTATTTTTTCCTCATAAATTGCATCACATCCATTGGATTGAATGAAAGTAGTATGCGAGTGCTCCATGTAGATCCAAAGTCCACTTCTTTGGCTGAAGTAGCCAAAAATAACATGCCTAATAATTTATGCAAGTCCATCACTAGATGTCAACTTTGACGAGTCTCTTGAAAGCTTGATGATAAAGCAATATTCGACATTTATTTCATCCTCATTGATTTATTTTTCATTAGCAAACATGGTTACATTTGACCTTGGATCCAAATTCTACACAAAAGACAATGTAATGACATGATTAACTCAACATCGACCAATTTTGAAGTGAAATCTTGCTAACTATTCCATGTTCATAACCATCCAATCAAATATTCATGTTTGTTCAATTGACTTTATTCTCACCGATGCATTTTTCATTAGCAAACATGGTTTCATTTGACCTTGGATCCAAAGCATACACAAAGGAAAGGATAATGACATGATTAACTCAACATCCACCAATTTTGAAGCGAAATCTAAACATGGTTTCATTTGACCTTGGATCCAAAGCATACACAAAGGAAAGGATAATGACATGATTAACTCAACATCCACCAATTTTGAAGCGAAATCTTGCTAAGTGTCATGTCCCATGTTCATAACCATCCAATCAAATATTCAATTTTGTTCATTTATTTATCACTAGCATTGGAATTCAATGTTAGTTTCTTTTAGAGAATTTTAACATTATACTCTTTCATTATGATAGAATTTTGGATAGACAGAATGATATGTTAATATTGGAAACCAACATAAATACAATCATTAGAAATTTGATAAATAACCTAAAAAAAATTTCTATTTTTGTATATTAATTAATATATTAGTGACTAAATTGACAAAAATAAATAAATAATCTATTATAATGTGAAAAGTTGTTTTTCTTCAAGAGTATTAAGTGTCATAGTGTCATAATATAATTTAAAAGACATTTTTGGATGATTTGTTCATGTGATAATATAACATGTATTTAGGATCGTCAATATATTTTTATTGAAGCAAAAAAATAGAATTAAAAATAAACGTTAATGAATTAAAAATTAAATTATAATAATAATATTTTATTAATGTTATTTAGAGTTAATATAATTATTTAGAATCAATATAATTTTTAAATCATTTATTTATTATTATAGTATTAATTAGGTTATGGTACATACATTTATGGAGTAGTTCATTATTGTTATAAAAATAGTATAGCATATAAAATAATTTATCATTTATTTTAGGGAAACATATATGTATTTTTGTTGAGCAAGAAAAACAATGAAATATTAGAAGTTACTCTAAGATTAGAGTATTTTTTATTTTTAAATAATTTTTTTTTCAAGTAATTTTACATATTATTTTAAGATAAAATCATTTAATTATAAATAGTCTTTAAGCATAAAAAAATTAATTATTATAATAATAAAAAATATTTCTTATTAAAATTTAACCATTTAATTAGATCTTAAATAATATAATAAGCATTAGGTATACTTTCAAATATTTGAATCTCACCTGGTTTTAAAAATACTAATTAAAGTAATTTTACAAAAATTACTATTTAAAAAAATAATCTCCATATTATCAAAGTCTCCAAACTAACATAAAGTGAATATATAGATATGTCAATGATAATTACTCACATTATTATGATAATTCCTCACATTCATCTTTTATAAAAATGCATAATTAAACAGTTTTAGTAAATGGTAAAAGATATTATTTACAATGTCTTTTTAAAGCATTTATCAATTCCATATCATCCATATTTCTATCTAGTGTGATTCTTTTTTCAAGTATTGGGAATTGAGTTTGTAATAATATATTTTATTGAAAATTTAAAAACATAAAAGTTAATGTGTGTTATGCAATGGTGAAATAATTTGGGTTCATTTATTTGTTTTTACTTTTTTCATTTTCATGATATTTTGCCCTCCATAAGGGGATTTGATCTCGAAGGAGCATTGAAGTTTGTATGGGTTTTGGTCTAGGTAGTTTAATTTGGGCTTAATGTTGGTTTCTAGGTAGAAAAATTATGTAATATATTCCTAAATTGGGTTGTCTCAAATCTTCTTTAGATTCCTATTGCCTTTTCTCCTTCAGTATCAAAAGAGTTTGTCACAATAACAATGGATAATCAACCTCCCATACTCACACACAAAGGGAACATTCATGACAATCAATTAAAGCAATACCCCTAGCAATCCAAAAGGAAATTGACTATGCTAAGAGGGAAGTCAAAATTGATGATAGGATTATAGAAAATGAAGAGGTCTTGGAGCACATCAACAATTGGATTCCGAATACAGAAAGTACAACAATGAGACACACCAAATACATTAAAATTATGGATATTTATTTGAAACTCAAAAGCTTAATGAGAAAGATGTTGATGGAGCCATAGAATTAGCAAAAGAAAACAAACTAAACTAGACATCATGATAAGAACAATGACAAGAAAATTTGCCAATTTAAAATTTACATAATATTGAAATCCATATAACACCACCAACTATTAATATAATTATTTTAATTAACAAATAAAGATATAAAAAACTCTAAAACTTAGATAATAAATACTAATATATTTAATTGACCATATTTAATAAATGGTATATAAACCTAAATAGGAAAACATTGTTTCTGGTCTGATTTCTTTTGTAACACGATAATAAGCAAAGCTAAATTATAATTATATATATCATATGATATAAATCATCAACCTAATTCTCGATTAAAAATATATATATTCTTACTTTAAAAACATTATATTATTAAAAAATATAAATAAGAAAAACAAAAAATACTAAACAAAATCTTTACTTGCAAAGTTAAACTTCACCCATACCTTATCTCCCTTTTCGCTTCCGCGCTATCAAAAGACGCGTTCGAATTAAAATATGTATGAAGCATTATTTGTTATTTTAGACATTATTATCTCAACACATTGCTAAACTTATCACCGTATCATGTGTTAGGTCCATTATTTTTGTCCGATAATTATTTTTCAGTGTTTCAACCACAGACGGTGCTTACATAAACTATGGTTATGAAACTTCTTTTACGGAACGTTGAAAATGAAATACATCGATTTTAGAGACTCTTGAGAATTCGCATGTGCCATTTTAGAAAAATAAAAGAATATATATATATATAACACGAGAATTAGTATGTGGGATTGATTTTAGAAAAATTAAAAGAAAGTGTATATATATATGGAGTCGTCTAACGAGCCGGAGGAATTGCCCGGACAGTCAAAATTGGCCGGAATCCGGGCCAAAAAAATTTAAAAATTTTTGCAGAAACAGTGTTTGAATCTTGATTTTGACATTGGAAATGGATTCAGCACCATCGAAAACCTGTAGGACACCCAAAATATTAAACTTTGATAGTTATAACATGGATTTAGAAAAATTCCTGCCGGATTTTCTGAAAATCTTATCGGAATTTTCATGATTTTCAGGGCGATTCCTCTGGCTAGTTAGACTACGGCTATATATATTACCATAGCATTTTGCGCCTGGCATATTATATCAGATTTCCCAGAGCATCTTGTTTTGGTTATACTTGGATTGTTGATTCTACGAATATTTGGTAATCAAACCGACATAGAGCGATCAAATAATTGACTTCCCTTGTTCCTCTGATTGCCAAATATTCGAGAAATCAACAATCCACATACATAGGCTTAGGGGCCAGGCCAGAGACGTCAACGGCAATAAGGGGAATATATAGGCTTAGGCGCCGCGTCTACCATTTGCGAAGGAATCACAAACCGCAGGTAGACCTCGGCCAACAGGCAGAACAGTATCGTTGAAGTAATCATTGGCGAGCTACAAGTAGGTCGATCTTGGTCAACAAGCAACTTACTTCACCCACAAATCGGTTAGAGATGACAAGTTCCTTCCCTGGTTTATTTCAGTGCCGTTGGAAAATTATGGTGGTGATCTATGAATATATATTCACTCATTATTCTTATTCAAAAAAAATTATGAAAGAAAACTAGAATTCTTAACTAGTAAGTCTTCACAATTATGTTACATAAAATTAACATTCTTAAAAGGTAAGTTTTCACTCATCTCATTTACCTTTTAGCTATCCTTACAGGTAATCTCTCACTTATCTCATATACTTTTGGGTCTTAGATGATTAATATGTTTATCTACTATAAATAAAAATATCTTTTAAGAAAACAAAAATAAATTGAGATACTACAAACTTTCTTAAATTTTAAAAACATAAAATATTTTATACATTTATAAACAAACATAAAATATTTTATTATTTTACAAATAATAAAATTAATTAAATATCTTAATCACGGTAATCAAATATTCTTATATAAAATGCTCAATGAAATATATTATGGAGTAACCTTTAAATTTTAGAAACATAAATATTTTATATATTTATAAATAAATATGAAATATTTTATTATTTAAAAACTAATAAAAAATAATTAAATATCTTAATTACTTAGTATAATTAAATATTCTCATATAAAATATTTAATAAATATTATGGAATAGTTTTTATGTTATTTTTTGGGTTTTTTTAACAGATTTTATGAATTCAACACTCACAAAAACTTGTAAGGGCACTTTAATTGTGAAGATTTCACCCAACAAACTTGTAATTTCAATAAATTTTTACTAGATTTTAAATAAATTAGATCAAAAATTAAACCACACTTAAAAACTACTCTTAACATGGAAATAATAACAAAATATTGATATTTTTTCTTTATCATGTTTATGTACAACTTTAATTTTTAAGTACAAATTCATATTTACTTTACATTTTCACTATCTTGCTAATTAAACTCCTCATAGAAAAATTAAAAAAATTAAAAATTAAAAAAAAGTCATAAGTATTTTTAAACCTAATATTTAATAATATAATATTATTAGCCTCCGGATGCGGATGATTCGATATGTTAAGGGGCCTCTTGGCCTGGATCTGCTCCCAAGGCAACTCACTTGGGGTGGCCACATGGCCCCCCATGGCGCCTTTAATGCAGCCTTCAATATGCCTCTGCGCTGGGCATTAATTTCTCCACGCCGTCACCCACCCTGCCTTGAACAATGCATTCGGTATCAAATGGATCATTTCGGCTCGAACTCTCCAGATCGTTTCGGCTCTGTCAACCGACCTCTGCTGCCATTGCGCTCTCTCTGCCCGGGTGGTTGTGCTACTCCAGGGGAACGCACAGCTACAGGTCGTCGGTGTTCTCTGCATTGTTGCCTGGAAACCATTCCGGGCTTCCACTACTCGCACAGTAACTTCTGGCCTGCTAATTTCAATTTTCAAGTATCTCCTATTATTGCTGGTCAATCTGCTCCTATTCTTGCAGCTCCCTCCAGCGTTTCGTCGGATTCTCCTGAGCATCTCACCATGCCTAGGCTCAGGCAGCGGATGACTTGCAGGAGGGGTGCCTCTCGGGGCAGATCCTTGAGCGAACGACCTCCCCACAGCTCCTGTGATGACTTCTCCTCGGAGCCTTCTGAAAGGCGCTCTGCTCAGGCCAATTTCGACCCTCCTGGTCTTTTCCATAACAGCCATGCCATTGCGCCTCCTCAGTCCACGCCCCCGCTTCATGCTTCCGCAGCGCCACCTCTGTCCACACCCCCGCTTCATGCTTCCGCAGCCCCTCCTCTCCCTGGCAGTCATTTTCTGAGACAGTCCTCGCAGCGAGCTTCGCTTCGCTTCGACTGCGCTTTTAATCGACCTTCCATCACAGCCTTCATTACGGTCACCCTGCGCGAAGAAGCTTCCTTCCATCCTCCTCCGCCTCCTGGTCCCTTGCAGGCTCCTTTAGCGCCCATTTCCGACCCTACTTCTGGTCCCGAGCCTGCTCCTTTCGTGCCCTCTCCCGGCATTCCCCTTGCCCCTGCTCCTTCCTCCTTAGATCTTATTCATTTGCAGATGGAAGTGGACCTGTCTGGCGAAGAAGGCGCCAAGAATGCTGAAGCAGAACCGGATGATCCTTACGGCTGCAGAATTGAAGAGGAGCAACCTTCTTCAAACTAAATGCTTCTTCTCCTATATGTCCAGCTTCAGTATGAACTCTGCTCTAGACTTTTTTGCAAGATTTTTGGTTTCAATGATGATACATAGCAGCTACAGCTGCATGCCTATTTTGTTTTTCTATAGCTTTATCATGCTGAATGTAGTTAACTCTTCGTCGGTTTCCCAGTTCATGGGCGGTGTAATTACTTTTAAAAGAACTGGTTTCCCGTTATGGGCAGTTCCATATTTAGACAGAACTTGGATATCAAGCCCGGTTTCAGGCTCCCTCAGATGAACCGTGGCAGTTTTGTAATTTTATGTTCATAATAGAATTAGTGAAATTCAGCAAAAAAATATATATAATATTATTAGCAATTTAATTATATAATTTTAAAAGTTATAATATATAAAAAATACACTATATAAAAAAACCTAAAAATAAATTTAAATAAATTTATTTAAATATTTAATAAATGAAAAACATGTATTTTTATTCTTATTAATAAAATTGATGGAGAATAAGTTATTATAAACATGGAATTGTCACCATTATAATTTATATAAAATAATCAAAACTTCATATTAATATTCTAAAATATTAAAATATAAATTATTATGAATGAAAAACTAATAAAAGATTAAATTTAGAAAATTAGAAAGATATGGTTCATAATTATTATAAAAATTAAATGGAATAGAATGTTATAATTAATAATATTGAAGAATTTTTTGGTTGTAAGTTCACTTTTGTTATTAATAATGTCCGAAAGTATATTTATATTGAAAAGAGAATGTAAGTTTTTAAAGATTTTGTATTATAAATATTGTTGGTATGTTTGATATTTAATTAAAAAAATGTTTTTTATTGTTAGAGTTTAATGAATTTTTGTAATAGAATTTATTAAATTATTTGCATTTTGTATTTTATATATAAGATATGTGGTTGCATTATTAAAAGTTTTTTGCACTATACAATTGATTTTCAATTTTAAGTTTTCATTCTCATTTATCTTATTACTATAATTATTGTCTTCCTTACTTGCATAGTGTCTTAAACTTATTAAAATATATTAATCATTTAATTTATATAACTAAATAAATAAAAATTAAATATTTATATATAATAAATTAATTATCTAAATTTAAAAATAAAATATCTATATATATAATAAAAATGAAATATTTTTTTAATAAAAAATAATAGTCTTTTATTAAAATATAATAAAAATAATAACAATAATTCTCGTTTTCAATTTCGATATCAGCCAATTGTGATCGCACCTTTGTTACGAAAACCTTGAAAGCTCTACCATGAGAGTCTAGTCTTATTAACCCTTGTTTCTTTTCTTGAATGGACGTGAACATGTTGACAGCATGGCCAATTAGCCATTTATGTTCTACAACAACTTCCCGCCCGAGTAATCTTTAAGGGAATCTAGGATAGGGACCTTCAAAGATGGGTTGGTAGGTCTATAAGCACTTGAGCAAGGGACCCTAATCGAACTTAGAGGGTTTGAATGCCTTAAAGTTTCATTACTTTAAATAAAGTAAAGTAATATGGTTCTGTGGTTCTAGATGCTACTCAAGATATCCATGCATCAAATCTTTTGAAGATTTGTAGGATGTTACGGTTACTGGAAATATCCAGAAGAAGCGCAAAACACATTCCAGTACGGCTTTCCCATCCTTTCCACGCGTGCTATATTGGTTTGAACTCGGGACCTCCGGCCGAGCATTCCGCTTGGTAAGCTTGTAAATTTCGCAATGAATAAGCAGATGGGATTTGTGATTCTTTGTCAAAACACAAACCGCCGTTACTTAATCTTTTGTAACGATTATCTCCTTCAACCAACCCAAACCTAGCTGCACGTTTACTCCCGTACGAGCCGTAAGATAAGATGTGTTCGTTGCATGCTCAGGTGGCTAAACCTTCTAATGCCTGATGTGCAAAATATAGCGGATTTACGACTGAAAATTAGAAAGGATATGCTACAACCATGCATATTTATTTATGTCTTTGAATCTTTCCATTTTTTTAAGACTGTATTGTTGGGAGGATATGATGTCGGCGCTATGTTATCCCCTATATCTTACTTCACGCTTACATTTTCTGTGGCAGCTAAGATTCATCGACTTCTTCGCTCTTATTACATGTCTGCCTTCACTTTCTCATGTCAATAATCTTCATCAACAATATATAAAGAGGTCAAGTGTAGGCATATTTTAACATATTTTCTTCAGGGAAGAGTTTCCTCTGCTGTTGTAATCAACTATACTGTCGCTGCATCCGTCCAGACCTTGCCGTTACTTTGCTACTAATCAGGGTTCTTTTTCATTGTTATTGTTAAAATGAACAGCCGATTTGTTGGAATTTTCTGGGTAATTCCTTAACAGAATAGAGGAAATAGAAATTCCTCTTTTACAACACAGATCTTTTAAAATAAAATTAAATTTCAGACAGACAGACAGAGATATGAAATACCAACTCTATCTCATTAAAAAAAAACTGTTGTTACAATTCTTCAGAACTGAGTTTTGGATACACAGGATAAAACCTTCAATTTTGCTGCTTACTCACACAGCACTCCAATATTCTCTCTGTCTCTGTTTATTACAAAACAAAAAACAACTCTCTGTTTTTCCTAAAAACATACACTGTTGTGTATTTCTTAATTCTGCTCTCTCTGTCTTTTACAAACGCACTGCTGTGCATTAAAAAGATCATTTTAAAAAAATGACTCTGTTTCTGTATATAAACAAAATATCTCAGATTTAATTTAATGTCATTCATTGACAAAAAATCACCACTTGAGAATTCATTTATGGCATCATAAATTCTGCCGGCACCGCTTGGAAATCATATTAATGTCAAATTTGCATGGTGGCACCTCTAACCGTCAATCTCCAATCAACCGGTGATCACACTACTGTATATATTTTATCTTCCCGCACTGTTGTGCTTATATATAAAAAACATTCACTGTGTATATTTCTTTTAATCCCTAACAGGCCTTTTAATATATATGTTTCACATATATTAAAAATAAAACAAATAACATTAAACAGACTGTTGGTTTAAAATAAATGTCGTGGTAAAATTTTTAACCCGTGATCATTTGTGAACGCATAACATGTGGACCCCGCTGACATCATCAGCCCCCGGGGGGCTTCGTTACTCCAGCAGCTCTGCTTGCCTGACCCCCGTGGATTTGGTTTACCGCCTTGTCTCTTCGTTGCTTTTTCTGGGCAGTTTGAAATTAATTCCAACACTCCCCCTTAATTTCAACTGCTGGGTTTTCCTGCATACCCAAGCATTTCCTGAAATGTTCAAAGCTTTTCTGCTGAAGTGGATTTGTGAGGATATCCACAAATTGATCCTCTATTCTGCAATGCTGCAAAACAATCTCACCATTGCTAACCAATTCACGTGTGAAGTGAAACTTGGTGTCAATGTGTTTTTTCATTTTATGAAAAACAGAATTTTTAGACAATGCAATAGCTGAACTATTGTCACAAAAGATCACTGTCCCTTTTACCTATTCTTGGAATAAACTTCTCAACATTTTTCTCATCCAAATTGCTTGACACGCTGCTGCCGTAGCTGCCACATATTCTGCCTCTGCTGTAGATAATGCCACAATGGGCTGTTTCTTAGAAGCCCATGAAATGGCTCCTGAACCCATGTGAAAAACATAACCGGAAGTGCTCTTCCGATCATCAACGCTTCCAGCCCAATCACTGTCAGTGTATCCAACTAAATATGAACATTCTGAAGCAGTATATAAAATACCAAACCTTTTTGTACCTTTAACATACCTCAAAATTCTTTTTGCTGCCTGCCAATATGCATCATTTGGTTTTTCCATGAATCTGGAAATTAAACTAACAGCATGCATTATGTCCAGTCTAGTTGCAGTCAAATACATGAGGCTGCCAACTATGCTCTTGTACAAGCTAGGATCAAAATCCTTGTTGCTATCCTCTCTGCTGAGTTTTAATCCCATCACTGTGGGAGTGATAGCTGCTTTGCTCTCCTGCATATTAAATCTTTCCAGCACTTCATTAACATAATTTTCTTGTGAGATAAAAATCCCATTTTTATCTTGTTCTACTTCTATTCCCAAGAAGTATCTCAACAAACCCATGTCAGTTATTTCAAATTCTTCTTTCATGACTGTTTTAAAATGTTCAGTAAGGCAATCATCATTACCTGTAAAAATAACATCATAAACATACAAAACTACTATCAATAGTTTTCCATCTTTTTTTTTTATGTAGAGGGTGGGTTCTCCCTCACACTTTTCAAAACCATTTTCCAGTAGATATGAATATATCCTACTGTACCACGCTCTTGGCGCTTGCTTCAGCCCATAAAGAGCTTTCTTCAACTTGCATACTTTGTTTTCTTGGCCTTTATTTTCATAGCCGAGAGGTTGTTCAATGTAAACCTCTTCCATTAATACTCCATTCAAGAATGCTGACTTCACGTCCATTTGGTAAACTTTCCACTTTTTTTGTGTTGCTATATACAACACTGCTCTCACGGTTTCCATTCTGGCAACTGGTGCGAAAGTGTCCTCATAATCTATTCCATGCTTCTGCTTATAACCTTTGACAACAAGTCTGGCCTTGTGTCTCTCTATTTTTCCTTCAGCATTACTCTTGGTCTTGTAGACCCATTTAACTCCAATAACATCTTTACCTTTTGGGAGTTCAACCAAATCCCAAGTTTTGTTTCTTTCTATGGCATTTATCTCCTCATCCATAGCTTCTATCCATTTCTTATCCTTGATGGCTTCTTCGAAATGAACAGGATCATCAACATGAAAATATAAAGCAAACAAAGAATTGATACCTTCATTTGTTATATCTTGTTCATAAATATCTTTCAAACTTCTGAATTTCTTACCTCTTTCAGTAGGTGTACAAATGCTTGAAGAAGCACTTGAATTTCCTCCTTGTGGTGTGCTTGGAGAAGCACTTTCATTTCTCCTCAAGGGTGTGTGTTGCTGCTCTTGTGTTGGTGTTGCTGTTTGGGGATGTATTTCAACCAACTCATCATCATTTTCATCATGAGACAAACAATGTTTAACATTCATTGTTTTCTCTATGCTTCCATCCCAAGCTTCCTCTTCAATGAACTGAACATCCCTACTCACAATAAACTTCTTGGTGGATGGGTTATATAACCTATATGCCTTGGATTCCTCACTGTATCCAATGAAAATACATTTCTCCCCCTTGCTGTCCAACTTCTTCCTTAGCTGATCCGGAATGTGTGTATAACCCACACATCCAAAAATCTTCATGTGTGTAACACTTTGCTTTGCACCACTCCATGCCTCTTCCGGCACTTTGTTCATAACTGCTTTTGTAGGGAACCTATTCAAAATATACGCTGCACAATGTACAGCTTCAGCCCAATAATAAGTAGGCAAATGCTTTGCCTTCAACATGCTTCTCGCCATGTCCATTATAGTTCTATTCTTCCTTTCGGCTACTCCATTTTGCTGCGGAGTATATCTAGTTGTAAACTGCTTTTGAATACCATTTTCTCTACAAAAACGTAGAAAATCTTTAGATATATACTCACCTCCTCTGTCAGTCCTTAAGAATTTGATATGCAGCCCACTCTGGTTCTCAACAAGTGCTTTGAAATTGCAAAATTTTTCAAACACTTCACTTTTGTTTTTCAAAAAGTAAACCCAAGTTTTTCTTGTAAAATCATCTATAAATGTTAGCACATAGTGGCTGCTAGCAAGTGATGGAGTTTGCATCGGTCCACATACATCTGAGTGGACAATCTCTAAGGGTGCTTTTTCCCTTATGCTTTTCCCGGAAGGAAAACTTTCTCTGTGTTGTTTCCCCAAGATACAACCTTCACAAAGGCTGTCCGGTTTCTCTATCAATGGTAAACCACTTACCGTTCCTTTTCTGTTCAACAGATTAAGACCTCCAAAGTTGAGATGTCCAAATCTCAAGTGCCATAACCAATTATCATCTTTTGGTTCACTTTGGTAAGTCTCTTGTGCAACTGCTGCTTTCTCTTCACCATTCTTCAAATCTGCTCTCATTCTGAGAGGGAACATCTTGTTCCTTGTCATCTTCACTTCAGCAATACACTGATTTCTAGATGGTTTATCCATGATGGAACAAACATCATCCTCAAAGAAAACATTATACCCCTTATGGACAAACTTTCCAATACTTAAGAGGTTACACTTCATTCCTGGAACATAATAAACATCTGCTATGGATTTCTTTGCACCTAATCTTGTTAAAACATTTACATCTCCTTTTCCCATAACATAAACTTTGCTATCAGTTCCTAGTGTGACTTGTGACTGCACACTCTCATCTAACATAGAAAACATTGCTAAGTTCCCTGTCATATGGTTACTACAACCGGAGTCTAGAAACCATAAATCCTCACTTTTTTCTTCAACCATATTACAAGCTAAAAACAAATTACTTTGACTAATATTTTCTTTAGTGAAATTTGCACTAGTTCTACTTTCCATATCTTGCTTCTTCGCTCTACATTCATTAGCATAATGACCATATTTTTTACAATGGTAACATTGGACATTGGACTTATCATACATTTGTCCTTGAGTATTCTGCTGTCCACTTTGCTGGCTGTTGCCTTGGCCGTGGCTGTGATTTTGACTGTTGCACCTTCCATGTGAATGTGAAGGGCTGTTCCTTCCACCTCTGTTTTGGCTTCTGCCTCTTCCGAAAGACATCTGGGTCTTAAAGGCATGCTCAAGAGATGAGTTTTCACTTCTACCCAATCTCTGTTCATGGGTCATCAGTGATGCATGAAGTTTATCCACTGAAAACTTTGTGAGATCCTTAGTCTCCTCTATGGTGGTGACAATCACATCAAATCTTGAGGGTAAACTTCTCAAGAGTTTTTCCACAATCCTCTTATCTTCAAGAGTCTCTGCATGAGATCTTATTTGTGTGACCATTCCAATCACATGAGTGAAGAATGAGTCAATAGTGTCTGACTCTTTCATACAGAGAGTCTCAAAGTCTCTCCTCAGCAACTGAAGTTATGCTGTCTTCACTTTTTCCATACCTTGATAGGTTGTCTTGAGAGTTTCCCATGCTTCTCTGGATCTCTTAGCTGCTGCAATCCTCAGAAACACACTCTCATGCACTGCTTGATACAAGAAGAAAAGAGCCTTGGCATCTTTCTTCTTATTGCTCTTCAAAATCTCTCTTTCTGCCTGAGTTAACATATTAAACTCAAGTTCATCTGCTGGCTCTTCGAAGCCTTCCTCAACAAATTCCCCTAAGTCTTGGGAGACGAATAAAGCCCTCATAGTTATTGACCAGTAGTAATAATTTTTCCCATTAAATTGTGGAAGATGGATATTTCCCATACCCATACCAGTGCTGGCTCCAACCATTCTGCACTCTTAACTATAATTCAAAAAAAAACTTGACTGTGTGTTTAAATTTACTAAATGTATTGCAACAATAACACAAAACTATATAGAGAAATACCTTTGGATTCTTCTTGTCTGAGTCTTCACACTGCTGGAGAAGCTGCTGCAACAAAGAACTTCTTTCCTTCAGCTTATTTGACCTTCAAATAGCCTGGACTAGGTCTGATACCATGATGGAATTTTCTGGGTAATTCCTTAACAGAACAGAGGAAATAGAAATTCCTCTTTTACAACACAGAGCTTTTAAAATTAAATTAAATTTCAAACAGACAGACGGAGATATGAAATACCAACTCTATCTCATTAAAAAAAAACTGATGTTACAATTCTTCAGAACTGAGTTCTGGATACACAGGATAAAACCTTCAATTTTGCTGCTTACTCACACAGCACTCCAATATTCTCTCTGTCTCTGTTTATTACAAAAAAAAAACAACTCTCTGTTTTTCCTAAAAACATACACTGCTGTGTATTTCTTAATTATGCTCTCTCTGTCTTTTACAAACGCACTGCTGTGCATTAAAAAGATCATTTTAAAAAAATGACTATGTTTCTGTATATAAACAAAATATCTCAGATTTAATTTAATGTCATTCGTTGACAAAAAATCACCGCTTGAGAATTCATTTATGGCATCATAAATTCTGCCGGCACCGCTTGGAAATCACATTAATGTCAAATTTGCATGGTGGCACCTCTAACCGTCAATCTCAAATCAACCGGTGATCACACTACTGTATATATTTTATCTTCCCGCACTGCTGTGCTTATATATAAAAAACATTCACTGTGTATATTTCTTTTAATACCTAACAGGCTTTTTAATATATATGTTTCACATATATTAAAAATAAAACAAATAACATTAAACAGAACTGTTGGTTTAAAATAAATGCCGTGGTAAAACTTTTAACCCGCGATCATTTGTGAACGCATAACATGTGGACCCCGCTGACGTCATCAGCGCCCGGGGGTTCGTTACTCCAGCGGCTCTGCGTGCCTGACCCCCGCGGATTTGGTTTACCGCCTTGTCTCTTCGTTGCTTTTTCTAGGAAGTTTGAAATTAATTCCAACAGGATTGTGTTTATTGTTTGTAGTCGCTGCTTTAAGTGCTGTAACGAGCAGCTTGCAAGTGGTTGCAGCGGGTACAGGCATTAGTGATACGATTGAGGGATTTCTTGTTCCACAGAACAAGGCAAGGAAACAAGTGGGAGTCCCTCCACTAAAATGGGATACAATGCTTACAAAGTATGCGCGTACATATGCAAGGGAAAGAAGGGGCGACTGCCTCCTCCAGCATTCAGAAGGCCCTTTCGGAGAGAACATCTTCTGGGGAAGCGGCAGCCGCTGGAACGCTACCGACGTTGTTGGTGCATGGGTGGATGAAAAAAAGTGGTATAACTATGCCAAAAATAGTTGCAGCTCGGGGCAAGACTGCACCCACTACACTCAGATCGTTTGGAGAACAACCACTAAAGTTGGATGTGCGGCCATCCAATGTAAGAGCAGTGACACCTTTATCACATGCAATTATTATCCTGCTGGCAACTATGTTGGCGCCAGACCATACTGAAACTTGGCACCCACCATTTAGCATTCATTCTCCCTCTTGGATTACCATTTTCCCCTTACACTGTTTTCATTCTTTCAGAGTAACAACTATATTCATATTCTTCCATTACATAATATTTCATATTTTGGATGTAATTGCACGAAACCTGGTTGAAATCGTATTGATTCATGATTTTTAGATGTAAGTGTTTCTCTATTGGACCATCACATAATTTTCTAGTATTCAATAAAACTAATCATTGATTATGGATCAGAATCAGAGCATTAGTGAACCTGCTCGCATAATTTTCTAGCGCTCAAGAAAACTTATCCTTGATACTTGATCAGACTTAATTGCCATCGGCGTACGTGCTCTATTATCAATTAATGAATTTATAACTTAAAATGAATTACGACATCAGTTACACGCAACGAGTGCAGCTTACTGCTATCATGGTTTTCTTTCAATTATTTGAATTCATCTAAATTTTTGTTGAATGTTCATGATTTAAATGTGTATTCCATGGTAAATTTCTCTAGTGGTTTTGTGACCTTAAATTATAATGAAATATTAATTATATTTTCTCATCAAATTTATAAAAAAATAATAGTTACCAACACTCTTCTAAATAATAAAACAAACTTAGATATCTGCGCTCAAATACAGAAGCTCTATCCATACTCAAAATTCAAGTATATTGCAATGCAGGGCTTCTAGCATGCTTCTAAATGACCCGGTCTAACGTCCCCTGCATTTAGTTCATGAGACAATTTCATTTGTACACACTTTCTCATTTGTCGACATTACAACGACTCATTGTCTATTACATTATGCCACCGTCTATTGACTTCCACGTTAATGGTAGACCATGAAAATGATACATTTTTCCGAAATTAAATTGATAACTTAAATATAAAGACAGGGAATGTAAATAGTTACGAAGTTTAATATTATGAGTAGTTTAACATTCATTATTGATTAATTATAAATCGATAACTTAAATATGAAGTCTGGGAAAGTAAATCGTTACGAAGTTTAATATTATGAGTAGTTTAACATTCATTATTGATTAGTTTATAGATAATATTACAAAAGAATAAATTAAAAAGCAATGTTTAACAAATTAAAAAAAAAAATTAAATTTTATATAAGTATAAATTTATTGTAATAATTATAATTTTAAGTTTTTTATATAGTAATTTCGTTTTATTCATATTGGATATAATCATATCTATTGGGTAAAAATTTAATATATATTATATATGGCTTACAACTTTATGCATCAACTTAAAGTGTGTTTAGTAAGATATATTCTTATTTGCCGTGAAATGAGTAAGATATATTCTGATCTGCCGTGAAATGACGGTAGACTCAATAAGCTAAATTGGAGGCGAGACCATCTTAAAGAACACTTTGGTATTCCGCTAACAATCCACAACCCCCTGGGGACCATGCGAGTCTAATTCCAGAATCAGCTTTGTCTATCATGTCTGGTTCATTTTTGTTCTCAGCAATAGGCTTTATGAGGATGGAAAGTAATCACAGGATAAAACTGCTTTGTTTTAGCAATATTATATTATGTATGTTTATTCTAACTCATCATAGGATCTAGTTTTGGATATGGTCATGTTTCTTTATAAGGGATCGTACAATTTTAGATGTGAGTTGTGAATAATATTAATAAATTTTATTTAAAAAAACATTAACATATATTTTTATTATTATTTGATATTTAGCAAGATGTTTGTAGTTATGTGATTATAATTTTTTTTTGAAAATCATTCTTCCATATGGAATAAGTTATTTATAAAAGAATAATATGTTTAGGATTAGATAGTTAATAAAATGTAAATAAATTATATTAAAAATATTATAATTTATTTTATTATTACTACTTATAAATATAGTCATGAGATTTTTTTAATTAAAAATTGAAAACTGTAAAATAAAAAATAAACAATTCATTAAGACTACGATGAAAAATATTTCATTAAATTCCTCTCATCAACCCGGTCTATCAACATGGTTAGATACATAATGGTGAAGTAGCATGAAATAATGAAACGGTTGATTGATCAAACGTAAGGATGGATTGTGTAAATCGAAACCCTCACGTCTAAAAACACTCAAGTCACTTTTAATAAAAGTGAATTTAATAAAATTATTTAAATATCTAGTAAATGTTAAATAAAAAATATGCATTTTTATTTTTATTAACCAAATGGATACACAATAGGTTGATATAAATATGAAATTGTTACCATTATAATTTACAAACTTCTAATATATTATATTATTAAGTAAAATATCTATATATATGTATATATATATTAAAATTTTAAAAATATGATTCATAATTATTGTAAAATTATGGTTTGAATAGAAAATTATGATTAATAATAGTGAAAAAAATTTATTTTATTTTATTTTCTATTTTATTTAATGTTGTAAGTTTGTATTTTATAGAAAAAATATGTGATGAAAGTTTGTGATTGAATTTATTAAATTATATGTATTTTATAGATGGGATATGTGATGAAAGTTTGTGATCGAATTTATTAAATTATTTGTATTTTATAAATCAGATATTTAATTATTTGCATTATTAAACTTTTTTTTGCTACACCCTAAGATTTCCATTTTAGTTAATCTTATTAACACAATTGTCTTCCTTAATTGTATTAGTATCCTAACCCTATTGAAATCCATCAATTATTTAATTTTCTGTAACTAAATTAATAAACTTAAAATATCTATGTATAATAGTTAAATAACTAGATTAACAGAATAAATATAAATAAAATAATTTATATTTTCTATGAAAATAAATATTATTTATTATTATTATCCATTACCATTTCAATACTCATACCAACGAATTGTGATGAGAGCTTTCTTACGAAAACCTTAAATGATCCACTAGAGAGTCTAGTCTTCTGAGCCATCGTTTCTTTTCTTGAAGGGATGATGTGAACATGTTGAGGTGTAAGTCACCAGGTTTGGCGAATTTTATTGTTGGGGTTTGAAATTTGTCTAACCTAAAACAATGTCAAACAAGTTTGAAATTTTTTTCCGAATTTTATGTCGAACCCAAACTGGATCACGAACTCAAACTTGAACTTGAACATAATCGTGAACCTTAACGATTTTTTTTTTTTAATTTAATTTAAAAATCATGAAAAATCATGAAAAAAATACATTTAGGTTCGACAAGTGAGGGTTTCGTTTTAAATTTTGTTTAGCCCGAGTGAGTCGTGACTTTAGTATGACAATTTACAAACTATGCTAGCATGACCTAGCCCCTCATGACTAGTCTTCACTACTCAAAACTCCTGCAGGCTACTCCTCGGTGACGACCACCACTGCCTCCTTCTCCATCCTCAAGTGCTACATTCTACTACTACAGCTCCAGTGCTACTACTCTAGTGCTCCGCTTTGTGACTGCTCTAGTGTTCCAATGCTCCACTCCAGCGTCTAGCCACAAGTCATGATGACTCCAACCTCCAGTGTCCAGCCTCCCGCCTCCCACGACTCGCTCCACCCTCCAACCTTGGCCCTCATACTATTGACTACGCACCATTCCAGAATCCAGACTCCCCTTGAGGGCTCACGCTCGTCGCTCACAGGTTAAAAAGATTCCAATTTCACAATCCACTGTCACAGGTTGCCTCAGTGTTGCACAATGCACTGCTGGCTCACGCTCACGCTCAAGTTTGAAACCTCCATAGTGAATGCATAGCCTTGGAAACTTGCAAGTTGGTCCTTCACACTCCGGCCCCTAGTGCCCACAAGCCATTGCCCAGTTACCAACACCCCCAATAATGTAGAGGTGGCTTGGTCACCTACCCTTGCTTAGGCTTGTTGGATGCCTCTGTAGGTTTCTCTTCCACTGGCCATCGATTTCTTTGATTATTTCTACCAAATTGTTTACTGACATAACTTCGTGAAGAATTCTTAAAATTATTGCTTTTGGCACCTTTGAAATTTGAGCTACTTTTCTATCCTTTCCTTGGCTGCCAACTTTTTCCAACCTCCCCTTTAGCCTTAAACTGCTGATAGCACATTCGTGCCTTACAAATGGCTTCGTCCATGGTTCTGGGATTTACAAATTCAATTCACTCTTTCATATGTGTTGGCAAGCTGCTTAGAAATATTTGTACCTAAGCCTTTTCCTCTCAAAGGTATGGAATGTATCGTAACAGGGAGGTGAACTTGGTGATATACTCATCCATAGTCATTTGTCCCAGCCTCAAGTCATGAAATTATTTAGCTTTTTCATCATAGAAACGTTATGTAAAATACTTTTCTTTAAAGTATTGCTGGAATGATTCCCAAGTAACATATTGTTCCTCAATGCTGCGAACATTCTTTACTTCTTCCCACCATAGAGTGGCTTTATCCCTTAAATGATATATGAACAATCTGGCTTTTAGGTTGCTGCTGTATTTGTACACATGAAAATACTTGTTCATGTTTATTAACCATGCCTCTGCTACTTCCTCAGCTTCACCATCAAATGTTGGTGGTTTTATTTTTCAAAATCCCCCCGAAGCTCTACTTTCTGCTTCTTAACCTCTTGCTGATCCGACAAATTTCTAGATTCCGCTTCATTGTAGTTTTTGTTCTTGTTGCTTCACTGAGATGGGCTTCTTTCCACTCTGTTAATGGTTTTGTCTCTGGTTTGATGTTCTTCACCTTCTTGAATACCCTTGTCAGCACTGGGGTGTCCCATTTCTTGGTTTTGCTTGTCTGACATGCTCCTAAGTATATTTTCTTATTCTTGCATTAATTATTCATTATCCCTTCGAACTCGTACCATCTCTCTCTGTAATTGTTGTACTGTATTCAACAATATGCTGGTTTGATGTTGTTGTACCTCCAGCAGTCTACTTGTTTGCTAGTGTTGATCGACACTTAGCTGAACCAACATCTCAGGGCTCACTACTGGTTGTGTTTGGGGTTCCCTGGTGTCCTGGAGTGGTTGTTGCGTTGTTCCCCTCCTCATGATATTTCCTACTAAGCTTCTATTATGTGCATCAGTATACACACAGCTTAATCGTTACTTGACCCTTAGGGTCCCAGCATATGAACGTTGCTCTGATACCACTTGTGGCATACATATAAAAAAAAACTTATCTTTTTATCCTATGTAAAAAGTTTGAATACTTTATCCATGTTGTATCATGATTAAATCAAAATTACATCAATGAAAAATATACTGATCAAAACTAAGATTTGTCTCATAAGATTCATTAATCCCACTAAGCTTGAACATAAGTCTTAATACCTTATATACTAATGAATTGCATACTTACAACTCCTATAACCAAAGTTCCATTGACATGGGATCCCTGTCACTTGATATATATAATATTGATTAAAGGTTTATGTGAGGTTTCTCCTATGTTATGCTAATGTTTTTATTTTAAAGGTTTCATTATCGCTTGCCAACCCACATAGTGTAACATCCAAGGTAAATGATAAGATTGAGGCGTAGCCGGCACGTCCGGCTTAAGTGATTACAATAGCTACAAGAATTTAATCTCTGGGACTATTGTGAATATTTCCATATTCATATGCGGATTTCATTGGTATTCGATTTAGATTTCCACCGTCAATTCTTATGAGATCGAGGGCTCACAAATCTGGCAGGAAAACGTTCTTTGCTAACTCTACTAACCCTAGCAGACTTTACCATTTTTCACTTCTACCCTGTGAGTTTGATTCACTGCACCTCTGAGCTTTGCTCCTCATGGTTTCATTTTGGCAACAACAAGGTTGAAGGTGTCTCTGCCCTCCGCAATGCATTTTCTAAAGAGCATGACCTTTGTTTGCCATGGTCGTTACCACACACTTAAAGCACCTGGTCCAACGATTGGGGTATTGGCGCACAACAACAACACACGATTCCAAGGGAGGTAGAACTTGCATAGGTTCGAAGGAGGTGGATCACATTGGGGATAATTAGCGTCCAATGTACCTGGATCCCCAACATCCCATCGTGACTGTCGAAAGGGTTCATGAAGTAACAAAAGGGTTGGTGAGGCTTGAGAATTGTTGCAGCTCGAAAGACTTATAACCATTGATCTCCATTGATGCATCGCAGTCGTAGGGATGACGAGCCCACAATAATAGGAATTTATGTTTGGTGTGTGCATTGATTCATTTAGGAGGAATTTATGATCAATGTGTGCAATGTTTTGTTTAGGTTTAGTTGTAATTGTTGAAATTCAAGGACCATCCACGAGTGAGAGCTGTCGATCATTGTTTTAGTTTTTGTGGGATTTTGAAATTGGTGCAATCCAATGGCATAAGGAGTCCATCATTTGTGTGATAAAACTTAGTCGTTTTCAGAGAGGAGGTAAGAAGGGTGTGTGTGAGTGGAATTGAAGGTTGGTTTTGGGTACATCATCTTAGTGTTGATGTACCCAGTCTCATGACCCTACGATATTAAACCAAGGATCAAGGTTGTTAAATGATCCGGATTTATGCAGGAACACAATAAAATATAGAAATAGACATAAACACAGAGATGCAGCGCAAACAATACTTCATTTTATTTAAATCAAATGACTGAAATATGCTTACAGAAATAATGGAAATAAAAATAGCTAGGGTGTTGGTATCATATCTCTAAGAAGAGATGTGGTGGCTACAGACCTCTGAACTATGTAACAATGAGGCTTGAGAGCCTATTTATTATTGAGAAACAATGGAAAACTCCAAACGTCCAAAAACCTAACCCTAGGAGATGAAGCGCCAAAACTATGGGCCCTGTTTGGGTAAATTGGTATTTCAACTTCCCAGGGACGTAACTTTGGCATACGATCTCCGTTTGACATGCTCAATAGCTCGTTAGAGAGATCTATCCGAGTACAACTTTTGATGCAAGAAATATATGATTGATCACACTTATTTTTCCCAAAAACCATCGTTTAGAGCCTCAAAACAGCTTCGGATGTTTAGGACCCGAAAAACTGTAAAAAATAGTAAGTTGTGCCGAAACTAAAAAACTGAAACAGACAATGGTGGGGCCCCAAGTGGAATAGGTAGGTGGCCACCAATATCCACTTGGATCATTAAATGATCGATTTAACTCAAGGGATCAAATGCAGCCATAACAATGGCATCAATAATTTATTTTTCAATTGTTATTGAGGTTAGCTGTTATGTCAGTGCCTTAGGAATGTGTAACATTCTCTTTCTTTGATGTGGTCAAAATGGATGGAATCTACCATGGTATTTTCCCATGGGATCAACCCATAGTATTTGCCTTCATTTTTTTAGGGAAATTAATAAAATAAGGGTTATGGAGAGTCCCTCAAGCCTATTTAAGGGGATAGGAGCTAGGCATTTGGATTATCCAGAATTTTTCTATCATATTGTGTTTGGTTGAGGACTTGGTGTGGATAGTTCCACTTGATCCCAGGACAAAAACCCCACAAATACTTTTTTGGTGGATCCATTTAGGGTTCACGTTTGTGCTTAACTATCTTTGTTTTCTTATGCATTGAAAAATCATGTATGTCGAGGCAGAGGCTCCATTGTTTTGCTTGTAATTGGGCATGCCTCTTTTTCTAAGTATTAATTGAAATAATGGTTGTGTTTTTCCAGATCCTTTTGTGTTTAGTATTTTGTTGAACATATTTATATTAGAACACCTAAATGTGCCAAATCTATTGAAAATTTCACAATTTGGAATCTTACAGTGGTATCAGAGTTGTGCATCTTTTCAGCCTAAGGGTTTTCTGCAGAGATATTTGTTGGGATTTATTCTCACCCTAGCGAACATCTTCCATCTTCGGTGATATTTAATATCACCCTAGTTGGGTTCTTATTTTCCAGTTTTCGTATAGTTGGGACCATATCTATTTATGTGGAAGGTTTAGCGAAAGAAAAAATATCAATAATTTGGGTCTGCTGATTTATTATTGAAAAAGGCACCATTTTCAATACAATTAGACTTCCATTACAAGATCGGGCCATGCAGGGTCGAGTCATCATTTTTGGCCTGCGATATTTTTCTCGCCGAGAGGCCATAACACCAACAGTTGAAATTTATAATGTCGACCTGTCAAATTTCTATTGGATTAATCTATTTCGAGGGCAGAGATTTATCATTTAAAATTCAAAGAGATGGGTCTATTCGAACTAAATATGTGATGCTACATATATTTTGAGGGATCGAGGAGCTTCATATAATTAAACCAATCACATTGACTGAAGGGCGTGTGTCCAAATTCGGAGGCCATACATCAAAAAAATTTCACGAGGAGGTCCCAAAACTCACGCTCATTAACAAGGACGTCTCAGCACCTAACAGGGGAGATTGTGGGACATGGAAATAATGGAAGATACCCATAGTAGCTCGCATCTCTTTCCCAAAAACAACATAGCTGTAAATTATTGAAGCATCGAATCCCTGGTGGGGTTGTTTGACTCAGGTGTTTTTTTTCCCTTTCCATGATATTTTAATTTACATCGTGGACGCGGTGACCACCTGCGCTAGAATCTTCGGGAATGGCACATTCTCTGTTTATTCCATAGATTTCTTAATTTAGAAGAAGACCAATGCCAGCTATAACATTTTCCTCAATCACATGTTTTTTCCAAGCATATGGGAACCCATTAAATTGGCATGTGAAACAACTATTCTTATATGACCTAAAGCCAGCAAGGGGCGAGAGAACCATACAGGGTAGCATGAAACATTTTTAAGGCTGCATCGTCTCTTGTTATAGCCATCGCGTTATTGGAGAATAGCATTGGTGAAAGTACATGCCATATTTTTCAGAACCTGCGTTATATCAAGGAATACTCTTTTATTTTTGGGCACGATTCTTTAGATAATTGGCAGTGATATGCGAATGTTCTTTCAATTAATGCGAAGATTTAATTTCCTTATACTGAGGCATGTAATTTATTGTTGGGATTCATTAATCTTGGAAAATCGAACTTGTCTAATTGGTAACCAGATTCAAGATGTTTTCGGGGCTGAGAATTATCCACTGTGAAAACCAAATATATATCTTGGAGGCCACTTTATCTAATTCTGGAGTGCTTCAGATCGAATGGTTTGGATTAATGGGAATCTCGAAGCATTCTCCTCATCAGTAATATGATATCATTTTTATTAAGGCTGAGAGAATTCTGGAGTGAAGGTTGAACGATCCACATTCGTTCATATTGCAGAGAGCCTTATTGAGCGTAAAATTTATTATTAAGCAGGACAAATTATTCCTAGAATTAGAGCCAAATTGCATTCTCAGAGGCTCGATTGAAGGGAAAAATTTCTCTCATTATTGGGGTCGCTTTTGCATTAAGATTTCGGAGGGATTGATCTGTTGATGGGAGGCTGAATTGATCAGGTTGAATTCCATCATCTTCTGGGTGTATTTCCCTCGTTTTCCAGAACCAAATCCTTATTTATCTGGATCTATGTTACCGGAAACGAGAAACGAAACGAGAAAATTAAATAGTACGAGAAACGAAGTTGGGAGGTTTCGTATTCAAAAAACAAGGAGAGAGAAAATAAAATAAGAAAGAAAAATACAGATTTAATTTCAATTTTCAATATAATTTTAACTAAATTTACATTTCAAATTTTATTTAAAAGACTAAATAATTTCAGTACCATATTGATGCTCAGCAAATTTACTATTTTTATACCTCCTAGTCAATTAAGTGTACACTGTATACATTCTTCTGCACTTTAAGCTTTTCGTTGATTATAATTTTGTGGAAAATATATATATATATATATATATATATATATATATATATATATATAACCCAAGACCAAGGTACACTATTTGGAGGGAAACAATAAATAGAATCTCCAATTGAATATGAACTGTTTAAAGCATATATAAAATTATGTTTAAATCAAATTGAATGAAAGTTATAATAAAGACCTAAAACATACGTATGAAAAAACATGTAGAAAAGAAAAGAAAAGGAAACAAAGATCTGATATTCATCATTATATTTGGAATTATGAATAAAACATTAATTGGTGAATAAAGGGCTAGAGAGAGCCTTTTAACAACTACTTACATTCTAAGAATTGTATTCAAATTTATTAGCAATAAAAGGATTTTATTGGAATTTTTTTCATTAAACGTTTTTACATTAACAGTATTAATTGTGCACCTTACATCTATAATTATATAATTAAATAACATTGCTACCATTTTGTATATATATAATTAGAAATATAAATGGACAACAAAGTTATAATCATTCTATTATGTTGTCAATTTTGCTAACCTCTCCTAATAATGGTAATGTAATTGATTTAGCTCCAGTGGTTATGATAGAGTAAGCATTTCCATCCATAAGCAGTGGTCACGGCTCCTATGATTTATTCTTCAAGGGTTAGTGTAGCTCCTCTGTCACTATATTATCTGTTATTTATCCACTGTATTTATTTTCTTTATCTAAGACTAAAGACCAATTCTATATTCTATTCCTCTAGCTTTACTTATTAATTAAGGGAATACTATTCATTTCTAAATCCTTAATTCCTGCGAGTTACTTTTCAATGCTTAATTAATAAGTGGATTCCTCAAGGCCCCTCTTTATATCTCCTTCGACAAGTAGCGAAGAAGCATACACAAGAGGAAGGGCTTCAGAAAGGCCATAGAAAACGGTGTTTCCGTCCGATTTTCGTTTCTTCCTCGTTTTTTCTCGAGAACGGTGGCAACCGTCCCATTTCTGGTAACTAGGATCTGGACGTGATTGACATATATTAAAGGCCCAAATAAATGTCTAATTTGTGATGCGTAGATATGCAATGCATCAGAATGATATATATTCTTGCGATGCGATTCGAGGGGCTCTCATTATTAAATTTGTCGAAGCCAAAAGTTTGAGAAAATTTCTATTTTTATTGGGCCGTGAACTTCAATTTCTGGAAAAAATTATATTTGAATTAAATCATTGTCGGTAACTAGTGCGATCCGAGGAAAATTCAATACACCTGTAGCTTGATCAATCATAATATTGTGAGGGTGCAAATGTATATGTAATTTCCTGCAGGAGTGAGCATAAAGTGTGCCTGTATGTGTAGACATTTGATAGTTTAAACACATTTACTAGCTGTGTAAAATCAAACATGTGGATTATTGGGCCAATCATATTAAAAAATTGAATATCGCCTTTCTAGTTATTATTATAGGAGGATATTTCTATTGCAGCATTTATTGCAAAACTTATTGTTTGAAGAAGAGAAATTTAAGGATTTCTTTTGTTTGTTGAAGTGAATCAATTTTATTAAAGAAGGCCAAGGAGAAACAAGGCAGACTAAATACTGAGATCTATTGATTCCAAGCCATAATTTCATCACTTCACCTTTGGAAATGCCTCAAGAATCAACATAGTAATGCATCAGTTGATTCTCTAGGCTACAATACTTTTGCGGCTAAAAAATGGCAACAACAAAATAACACACCTTTCTCTCAGAAGGTCCATATTATCCTTCAACAGTCAAATGATATTCATAAGGAAGATTTATAAAGTGATAAGCTCTTCACACTTGGATCTAAGCTACAACGAATGAAGTCATTTATAGACCATTGTAAGGTGGAGGAATTAGATACATGTCTATCCAAGGTGGGGCAGCCAAAATGGAAGAAACTCAGTTGGACTCTCAAGCCATCCATGCTTGCATTAATACAACCCAAAGTCTGGGAGTATCCTTGCGAACAGGTCAGGCTCACAGTTGCTTCGTGTCTCAACAAGATCATAAATCTAACATCACCACTACCACCTTTCAACAATGATATCATGTAAATTTATGTATATGTTCTATGCTTGATGCAACTTTACTTTCTCTTCAATACTAGACAACAATCACATAAATCATTAAGTAAAATTTTGAAAGAACATACCAGAGGATCAACAGAAGATAAGCCAAAAAAATATATATTTGTTGGTGCGTTACGACGATCAGCAAGATGCTTCAACCAACAAAGTCTCCTTGGTCATCTAGCCCAGAATGTGTCACAACAACCCTAAAAATAGCCAAACGGTTAACTCAAAGTCAACCCCAGAAAATTCAACGCTGCCCAGAAAAGTCAACGCATAACAACAACAAGTAAAAGTCAATGAAGCATGGTCTACGGTCAACTTTTGACCTCGGTTCTTGTTCCAAAATGTACATATTGTAGAAATCAAAGTCTATACCAAAAATCAGCTCCTTTGGACCATGCGTTGACCTAAGTCAATGTTGGTCAAACTTGTGGCGGAAACCCTAGTTGCAGCAAAAATATCTTCATCCTTCTTTCCCACGTGTGAACTAAAAACTGCCTCCAAGGATCTTGAACCAATCAGAAGAGGAGAGAGAATGTGTGATGATGAGATGAGTGAAATGTCCTGAAAAGTTGACTCTATTTATATCCATCACTGAGGGTGTGTGACACATTTGCTGGGGGTGTAAAACCTTATGGTCGACCTGCACATATTTTGAAAGTATTAAAATAAATTCAAAATAAATGTTCTGCTCATCGGATCAAGATGATCTTTAGATCAATCTTGCACCTCTCCGAAAGAGGAACCCAATAAAAATATTGGTGTCTTCATCTGAGCATCACAACATGGAGTTTGGACCTAGTTGTCCAATTTAACACTCCCTCTCAACTAGGGAGAAATCCATCTACCTGTGCAATCAAACATAGTGCGTCATCCCACCGTAACTTGCTTTGCTGGCCTCTTTATTTTAGAACAGAAGTGGGTTAGTCACAAAGACATCATTCCCGGCTGACAGATTTATCCTAGAGGTCCTAAACCTCTATAGGAATCACAAAGAGTCTCATACCAACCCGAAGTTGGTTTACTTGACTCGAAGTCAGTTGGAGGTCCGAAACCTCACTATACTTGATCCCAGATCAAGTGGTTGGACCATGCCATCCTAGATAGAGAGTACAACAATCTCTGATGTGTTCATCAGTCTTTGCATTCAGGTTTATTTATCTTATGGTTTTTTGGTTGAGAACTTGGTGTGGTCAGTTCCAGTTTGATCGTAGAGAAACCCCGTGGGTGTTATTTTTTCTGGTTGATCCATCTAGGGTCCACGATTGTGCTTCAATATTTGTTTTATGTTTTAATGAGAAGTTGGGCATGCCACTGCAGGGGCTCAGATACTTTTATATGGGAATGCATTTTTGTTTCCAACTAATAATATAAATAAAGGGTTGCATTTCTACATCACATTTTCTTTTTTCGTTCTAGCTGAAAGTTTACTTGAATCAAAATATTAAAGTATGATGTATCTATGATATTTTTTAGCGATATTATAGTGGTATCATAGTTTTTCATCCTTCCAGCCTAAGTTTTTTATCCAGAGAATTTCGGTGGGATTTATTCTCACCCTAGCTTGCATTTCCATCTTTGGTAGTATTTGATATCACCCTGATTGGTCTCTTTAGAACACTATATGTCAAGGGTCTCACGCATCTATCACTACTTCTATTTGAGGGTGTTGGTTTTTAAGCTTCTCTATAGGTTGATTAGAGCATATTATATCAGATAAAGATGTTGAGCCTAACTATAGCACAGGGAAGAGCCGAAACTCAGAGGAACGGATCTCAATACCGAGAGGCACAGATAGATCATAAGAGGAAGCACGCCTTAGAATACTACTAGATCATTATAAGATGTTGATTGAAGAAAATCGAGACTACAATAGTGAAAGAATCAGGTTGTGAAGTGAATTCAACGGATCGAGAATTGGAAAAATTGGGTGGTTGTTGGCAGGAACACATTGGATCGCTCCAGGTATTGGCAGCGCGAGGGAGCCATACAACAAGGTTTGGTTTACAATCATAGATCCTTTGATTAATAACCGAAAGTGGAAGGAGCATTATATATGCACGTTCAAGGGACATTCAAAAGTAAGGGTCGTGGAAACATTTAATATAGGTCGATCGACCATATTCTTGTTCAAAGAAGGGCCATAACCATTCTTAAAGTTTATCCATTGTGCGTGGAGTCTCACATTGTTGTAGGGAGAAGGCATTGAATGTCATTTTCCAACAATTCGACGTGAGTGGCAGTGGTGTATTAATACAAGTCACTCGGGGATATTTCTAAGTTCTAAAAAGCTCGCCAATGTTGATCTCGGGTGCTCATAGAAAGAAATAGCAGAGAAAATTAAGAACAAGTGGAACTCTTTACTTAAGACCGACATAGGACACAGATGTTTATAGGTACATTCGAGTAGAAATCTACCAAATTTTGTCTGGGAAATTTGACAGTCACCATACAAAGGCATATTGATTATTGTTGGTGACTTATGATGTTCATGTCACTCCCACAACTCCATAAATGTATAGTCTTCGATCGATTACATTTTGAAGTGACTACATTTATCAATTTCTGAACATTTCAGATATGCGAAGAATCAGTTGAAGCTTGAACGTTTGCATTTGGCTTCAGGTGGCTCAGTGAGGCATGCAATTCATTTTGAGCAGCAAATGGGCAAATGAACATGCCTTCATTTTTGGTCAGCTCTAAATCTAGGATTTTTCTCTATGTATCTACCCTTATGTCACATATGACAGGATTCAAAAAAGTGAGGTGATTTCAAAAAGGGATCGAAGTATTCATCCATTTCATATTTGTATCTATAAGATTGAATCGTTGAAGGGAGACGAATAGTATTTATTTATTGATCAAGAGGATATTGAATTCAAAGGAGTCATTGGTTTTTTTTTATCCATATCTGAAGTTCCTCTTCGAACCATTTTTCTTATAGTTGTATCAACTTAATTTTGGAGAAGTCGAATCAATCTCATTCATGTAGCAACTTATATCACTATGCTTCTTAAGATTATAATTTCCTATGTTCATAGCAGCTTATTCTTCGAAAATACAAGTTAGCTTGATTCCTATAACAGTTTGTTTAGAGAGGCTAGTTTACTTAAGCGTCTTCAGAATGAAGAACACAGAAGATCGTAAGATAAAAAAAAAGACTGCCAACATCAGTTGTATTTGGTTTGATTCTTCCAATCTCTTTGATTCGGCAGAAGTAACAGAAGATTTGTGCATTAAGTCAAAGTATGTCCTTCTGCAGAGACTAAGTAACTTAGAGAGTGGATTGGACATCGTGGGCATAAATAGGGTCATAAAATTGATTGCAGAGACCTCCTATGCATTTGTTGCCACAGTACAAGGTCAAGAGGCATGTTTTAAGAGGAAAGGTCAGTTGCCTCTGAACAAGAATGCCAAGGTCGAATTTTGTCTTAAGTGAGGGTCAAATTCTTCGACAAATAACTGCAAATTCCATTGTTTATTTCCAGTGGTTTGGCATCATTATAGTGGAGGTTGTAGCTCTTATTGTTAGAGATTAAGTTTCAAAAGAAGAACATTATTCATGTGGTCGAGAGTGATCAAAATCTTTGGCATATTACCCTTTTCCAAAAATTAATTCAGAGTGTTGTAGATTATTATCTTTGAAGGTTGAGATTTATTACCTAAAAGGTAAAGTCGTTCCAAATTGCATGAAGTATAATTTCCAGGAATCTTGACACCACAATGTCATCATTTTACTTTTGGGAATGCCACAGAAATTAACATAATGATACATCAGGTGATTCTCTGGGCTACAATACTTTTTTCGATAAAAAATGACAACAAATTACAAAACAAAATAAAGAACAAAACAATAAACCTTTCTCCCAAAAGGTCCATGCTATCCTTTAATAGTCAAAAGATATCCGAAAGGAAGATGTAAAAATCAAGTGTCTCTTTTAACTTGGATCCAAATTGTAGGGTACAAAGTCACAAGATGTCCTCCTTTGGTTGGACACATTAGATATGGCTTTGAGCATGATAGAGAAATCATAATGGAAAGGTTCAGGTTGAGCCTTGAAGCCATCCATGCTTTCTTTGATACAACCTAGGTTCTTCGAGCATTACTGTGAAAAGGTTAGACTCACAGTCGCCTCTTGTCTCAGTAAAATCACAGCCTTAACAACATTGCTACTGCCCTACAATAATGACATCATGAGGAGGATTTTCGGGTAATGGTAGAAGAACTCCAAGGGTTGGAAAACACCACCCTTGTTAATTTTTTTTTAGAGGCGCAAAATTTTGGAACACATGGAAAAATTTAGATTTGGTATACTTATGCTGGATCTAGTGTGTGATGACTTAATCATTCAGATGCTCCAATACTTGTGCACCGAAATTACAACATCTCATCCAAACTTCATCAAAATAGACATGCAAAATATCATGTCCCTGATCTTAGGAGAAGATAAGACCATCTGCGAAAAATTGAGATACAAATTGTTGGCCATTTGGAGGAAGGAGCTAATTGTATCACATGTTGCTTATGAACTAGCTGAGGGGTTGATAAAAAAAACATGAAACTACTTAGAAAGAAGTTAACCAAGGAGGAACTAACAAATATTTGTAGAGATAACAAGAATGAACTAAGGAGGAAAGACTTATTCTTTGTATGCAAGGGAGTTTGGGCACTTGACCATTTATGTCGAGGTGGTAAGGAGGCGACAAGAGAATAACAATTAGAGACTTATTCAGATCATGGGGATTCATTCATAGTTGGGTTCACCAATTTTCAGGAGAGCACCTATGAAGGATCCGAATAGTCAAGTACAAATGGTAAGCAAAAACACCATGTTCTTCAGAGAAACTTGCAAAATAATCTTATGATAATCAATCAGCTTGAAAAAGTACATGGCAAAAGGAAGGAGGTAATTCCTCCTAATGATGTTGTAGTTGAGTTTATAGATATCTCGAAGGACATCCATAAAATGTATGGGAAATCAAGTGTAGTACATCCATGTTTGACAACCAAATAGGGTGGACAACTTATCCCCACATGTGGAGAAGGCCAAGACGAAGACATTCAAGGAGATTCAAATGGGGCACCAGTAGTAATAAACTGATATGATGAGCATGATCATGCAGGGAAACATGAAAAATATAATATGTAGGATAAGCCATTTCTAGAGGGTCAGCCAAAGGTTCAATTTGAAGTTATGGTCATGGGGCATCCGATGCAAATATATATAGAGACATTCAACAGGGAACTAGAATTGCCAAAAGAGGACTTTCGGGAAAGGATGATAAATTTCAGGACAGGTCTTATGATGTTGAAGCATAGAGTATGGATAGTTCGAGACATTGTCTTACAGGAGAATAGAAAATTTGAGGAGCTTAAAGGGGTATGTGCCGAATCAATGACCAAGTTGTCTAGTGTTGAGAAACGACTCAAGTCCGTCACAAGGCATCAAGAGGAGGATTGTTGGGAGTTCCAACGACAACCCTCTACAGGAGTACATAGATAAGGCTTGCAACACTACCAACCCACCTTTATACAATGGGAAGAACAAGGAAGAGTTCTCCAAATGCATCATGTTGGGTGTCAACCGAGTGGAGCAACATGAATTTAGAATTGCACAACATCAACATAGTAGATTTGCAGATATTCATCCTTCCCAAGGCCTCGATTGGAGAGAGATTATCAGAGAGATTATGAGTTGGTACTCTATTGATGGGTTGATTCCTAGGAGGATACTCATAGCCATGGGCATATTGCAGCTTGAGCCCTTAAGCACGAGAAATGAAGGAGGGTTGAGATGGTATCATAACCCACAGGTCCCAGGACATAGGTGTCATTGGGACCCAAGAGAATCCATTGGGGGCAGAATTGGCTAAAGGATTATTTGGATACAATTAAATCTATCGAGGGAATGATTGGTTGGAGGATTTTTTGGGATCTAGGTATTGAAGGATCCATTCAGGACCATTCATCATGGAGGAATGGAATAACACAATGGGTTGTATGGGATCCTGGTATCAATGTATAGATGCTTCAGTTATGGATAGTTGTGGATTGCTTGAGGGCAAGTGATCTTTGGGCGGGAGGATTTGTAATATTCCGTTTTTTCCG
Organism: Pinus albicaulis; assembly: GCA_034641835.2. Taxonomy (NCBI): domain Eukaryota; kingdom Viridiplantae; phylum Streptophyta; class Pinopsida; order Pinales; family Pinaceae; genus Pinus; species Pinus albicaulis. Next base: position 577,540,971 of record CM076578.1, on the reverse strand, counting down.
GATATGGTCAAAGAGGACAAAAACTACCCATGGTATCTGCCCATAGTATTCTCCTTTATTTTCGAGGGAAAATAATAAAATAAGGCTTCTAGAAAATCCATCGAGCGTATACAAGGGGTAGGAGCTAGGCATTGAGGGCATTCACGTTTATTTATCTTATTGTGTTTTGGTTGAGAACTTGGCATGGCCGGTTCAAGTTTGACTCAATGGAAGAAAACCCTGTGGGTGTTATTTTGTCTCGTAAATCCATCTAAGGTTCAGGATTTGAAATTGAGATACTTTTGTATGAACATATATCTTTGTTTCCAGCTAATAATATAAATAAAAAACTGCATTTCTAGATTCCACTTGCTTTCTTTCTTGTTCTAACTAAAATTTTACTTGAATCAGAATATTAAATATATTACATCTATACTAATTTTTAGCCCTTGGGATATTACACTGCAACATCTTACTACAGCGATGTGCACGGTAATAAAGGGAAACCCGTGGATTATTTTAACACGGCCAAACAATTAACTCGAGGAACACTCGTTAAAAAGGATTTCATAAAATTTTAAATTAGCGCCCTATGTGGAGATCAGATTTCAACCCTCGGAATTATGCATATTATCTACGCATGGCATGTAAATATTCAATTCAGTTTGCATTTAAACCCTCGTCTTTTTTGAAGCGGAGATTCATATAATTTGTCTTTTTAAAAGGAGATTCATATAATTTATATATGACTTTATAGTATTTTCATTGCATTTTGCGATCATTAAAATTTATTAGATTTAAAATTTTCTTAATTTTTAATTTTTTTTTCCATTGTTCTGTTTAATTTAGATAAGTTTAGTCCCAATGTTAAAATGCTAGATAATAACTAATCTAAGTGCGTTAAACTCGATATTCAATAGAAAATTGATATAGACTCGATGATATTAAATAAAATAATATTACGCCAACCGAGTCTCAATATTAGATTAAAATAAAATTGTTGATCAATAAAATGCTATAGCCAAAATACAATGACCCAATGTTAAAATGGTAGATAATAACTAATCTAAGTGTGTTAAACTCGATTTTGAATAGAAAATTGATATTAACTCAATATTAAATAAAATAATCTTACGCCAAATAGCCTCAATATTAGAGTAAAATAAAATTGTCCATCAATAAAATGTTATTGCCAAAATACAATGACAAGCACGCTTTATTCTGAAGGTTGCTCATAACTTACATTGCTTTATTTTTTAAGGTTGCTTGCAACTGACACTGTAATTCGTTGTAACTTTGCCATTCATTCCTTTAAACTTAGAGAAAATAAAAAATAAAATAAAAAAATAATAGAGAAAAAAACTAGACTCCAGCAACTTATTCAATCAATATGAACATCGGACAAGCTTATATATGAAAAGTAAATATGTATTGGAAGAATAAGAATATGATAATTAATAGAAATGGTCCTGAGGAAAAATAGAAATTGCAGTGAGAGAATGAAATCCGTACACAGTATGCTTCTAAGAATATCAAGCTGGAAATCCAAGCGGGAGAATCAATGTTAAGTATTGGGGGCCAATGTTTCAGTATGGTTTCGCTCCAACATAGTTTCCAGGAGGGTGGTAATTGCATGTGATGAAAGTGTCACCACTGTTACATTTGATGATGGCACATCCAACATTAGTTGTCGTTCTCCAGACAATCTGAGTGTAGTGCGTGCAGTCTTCACCAGAGCTGCAACTATTATTTGCATAGTTATACCATTTCTTTTCATTTACCCATGCACCTACTGCCTCTGTAGCGTTCCAACCTCTGCCACTTCCCCAGAATATGTTCTCTCCGAAGGGACCCTCGGAATGCTGGAGGAGGCAATCACCTCTTCTTTCCCTTGCGTAAACACGAGCATACGTTGCAAGCTTGACATCCCATTTCAGTGGAGGGACTCCCACTTGTTTTCTCGCCTCGTTCTGCGGAACCAGAAATCCTTGAATGGTTTCACTAATGTTCGCACCTGCTTCTGCAACCATTTGTAGGTTGCAGATTGCAACGCTCAAGGCAGCTACTACAACCAGAAGAAACGATGGCTGCCTCATTTTTATGGCAGCAATAGCAAGGTCGCAGCTAATACTCAACAGATGTAGCCTCGATATCGTTTCCGCAATTGCAGAGCAAACACTTCGCTAGCTGGCTAAAGAAAATGCTTTAAGATCTGCGTATACTTGGCTTGTTTATATACAGTTTATGAAGACAATTAACAGAAATCAAGACAGATTTGTAATAAGAAGGAAGGAGTCGATAAATAGTAGGTGGTGGCGCAGACGTAAGCGGTAAAATACACGGGATAAGCTATCGCAGACTTCAGATCCTCCCAGAAGCAAAATGTAAGGCCTAAAGACGGACAGATAGATCTGCGTGGCTGGCTCATATCATTTTTATTTTTGAACTTACAGAAGAGGCGGCGGGAACATATTTTGCTCGTTATGCACGTGGGGTAAAGCCCAAACCATGCACAGGTAGAGGGAGAAGGAGACACCCGTCATGAAGACGCGCAGTGCCGTGACATGCGCCGCGTGTACCATTTGAGAAGGAATCACAAACCGCAGGTTTAAGTATCTCAGCAGCATCGTTTAAGTAACCAAGCGGGTCGCTCTTGGTCAACAACTATATCCTTCAACCAAGTCAAACATCGGGGCACATTACTTCCGCACGAAGTCTGCTAAAACTTGTAACGCCCGATGTGCAAAATAGAGCGGATTTGAAAATTAGAAAGGATATCTACATTCATGCACATTTCTTTTGTCTTTATATCTTTCCATGCCTGATGTGCAAAATATAGCGGATTTGAAAATTAGAAAGGATATGCTACATCCATGCACATTTCTTTTGTCTTTACATCTTTCCATTTGTTTTATGATTGTATTTCTCGGAGGATATGATGTCGGCACTATGTTATCCCATATATCTTACTTCACGCTTACGTTTGCTGCGCCACCTGAGATTCACGGACTTGACTGACTTTCTTGTTTATAGTCTTCATCAATATTATATAAAGAGCATAAGTGTAGGCAGATTTTAACATCTTTTCTTCAGCGAAGAATTTGCTCAGCAGTTGTAATCAAGGATATTACCGCTGCATCCGTCCAGACCCAGACCGCCCTTTGTTACTAATCAGATTTCCTTTTCATTTTTGTTGTTAAAATGAGGAGGCGATTGTGTCTACTGGTTGTATTCGCTGCTTTAATTGCTGTAACGAGCTGCATACAAATGGTTGCAGCAGGTACAGGCATTACTGATACGATTGAGGGATTTCTTGTTCCACAGAACAAAGCAAGGAGGCAATTGGGAGTCCCTGCCCTAAAATGGGATGCCACCCTTACAAAGTATGCGCGTACATATGCAAGGGAAAGAAGGGGCGACTGCCTCCTCCAGCATTTCGAAGGGCCTTTCGGAGAGAACATCTTCTGGGGAAGCGGCAGCCGCTGGAACGCTACGGATGCTGTTGGTGCATGGGTGGATGAGAGGAAGTGGTATAACTATGCCAAAAATAGTTGCAGCTCTGGGCAAGACTGCACCCACTACACTCAGATCGTTTGGAGAACAACCACTAAAGTTGGATGTGCGGCCATCAAATGTAGCAATGGTGACACCTTTATGACATGCAATTACTATCCTGCTGGCAACTATGTTGGCGCCAGACCATACTGAAACTTGGCACCCACCATTTAGCATTCATTCTGCCTCTTGGATTACTATTTTCCCATTACATCCTTTCAAAGTACCACCTATATTCATATTCTTCCATTACATAATATTTCATTTTTTTTTAAAATGTAATTGCACATAGCCTTGTAGATATCGTATTGATTCATGATTTTTCAATGTAAGTTTTTCCCATATGATCATTGATTATGTTTCAGACTAAGACCATTAGCGAACCTGCTCACATAATTTTCTAGCGCTCAATAAAACTCATCATTGATTGATCAGAATAATCTGACCATTCGGGGAACCTGCTCTATTATTATTAATTAACGAGTTGACAACTTATAATGAGTTACGACATTACTTACAAACTTACAGGTAACGAGTGTAATTTACTCCTAGCATAGTTTTCTTTCAATAGTTTGAATTGATATAAATTTCTATTAAATGTTTATGATTTAAATTCGTAATCTATCAATCAATTTCTCCACGGTCTTGTTACCGTATACACAGATTATAAATTATGATAAAATTTTAATTATTTTTTTCATCATATTTATTAAAAATGATATTACTCACAATCTTCTAAATAAAACAATCTTAGATATATGCAGCCAACATATACATAAGTTCTACTCATACTCAAAATCAAGGATATTGCCATGCAGAACTTCTAATATCCTTTTAAATGATGTGTTCTCCCTGCAACTTATCATTAAACACACATACAACTTGAATCAAATGCACATTTAATATCTGAAATAATTAATCAATAAATAAAATATTTACACTGTTTGCTTCATGCTTGGCTATTGCATTCTTCACTCTCACACACAAAATATACACACTTTTTTTCTACATGCCTCATAGACTCACATTTATTTATACAATTGGATTATAACATTTTCTACATGTTTCCTGCCTCATAGACTCACATTTATTTATACAATTAGATTAGAACCCAATGAAGTTCTAGATCCTAAGCTAACTCCCAAAATATCTCTCATAATCCCTAACACCTCTCATCTAATCTTTAAAATCTCTCATTCAATCCCTTATCCTTAGATAAGAGCTAACTAATCCATAATCTTCTCCTATTTACAATAATCCTAGTTCTCTCTTAAAACTTTAGGAAAAATACAATGATTAATTAAATTCTCACTTTGTAACTAACTCCCCTAGTAAAAGCTTAACCTAGGTTAGTTGCATTTGCATCATGTTCTAACATCCCTTGCATTTGGTTCATGAAATTTTTTCACTTGTAAATGCGTTTTCATTTTTAGATATTACGAAACTTTCTCTAACTAGCACACCCACATTTAAAAAATTAATGTGATTGATATAAGCCAAAGAATTCATTTATATCTACCATTAATAAACATATAAAATTATAAATAAAATTAAAAAGGAAATATTATAAAAATATATTATTATTATGGTTATAATTAATAATAATTATTAAGTATGATTTAATATTAAATGTAATTTATTGTTATTTAATTTTAAATTGTGTAATATAAATTAATTATTTAATAATAACAAAGTGACATTGGACCAAGAGACAATCTTTGTCATAATGGTTCACCATGATTGACCATGGCTGACGATAGTTGGTTTTCATACTGAGACAATCATTGTCACAATGTGACGTTGACCATGATCATAAACCTAATGGATTTGTATTAAACCCTAGGATTAATATTATAAACCATATAAATAATATTACACCTTAGGACTATGAACCCTTAGATTTTTTTTTCTAAATATGGCTACTTCTATTATATAATAGAAAGCACAGAGATACATTCGTCATCCATCCGAAATTGCTGCATTAGCCAATTCCGGTAGGAAATAGCAAGTTCAAAAAATCAAAAGTGGGGTTGTGAGGAAGGGAAACGAGTCCATGTAGCAAGGAAAATGCTTCCCTTATGGGGAAATCAGCTTTGAACAAAATTATACAGTGCGAAAAATGAAAAGATAAGAGAACTAGACCATAACATAGAAAACCGTGACAAGTGGGAACCACGAAATTATGCTTGCTGCTTCTTATCATCCTGGAAAGGCTAATGAGGCATCTCCTCCTCGATGAAGCAACTGTACTCAAGGATGTCATCCTTGTGCTTGGACAACTAGGGGTCCAACGCGAGAGAGGAGGTCGTGCAGGCACCTGTCTCAGAATCTTTGTCGTCCTCATTAGAGCTGCAGTTGCCACCGCTATTTGAGACGTCCTAGGCAGACTTAACCGAAAATGCCACCATTTTGTGCAGAAGATTGAGGGAGGAAGGAGCCATTGTGGACTTGCACATCTGCTTCCTGGAGCATGAGCCAGACAGGTCAGGTGAGGCTTCAGGAAGGTGCAGGGATAAATGGGCAGAGAGGCGATGAGGAATTAGGACCTCTAACGTGCCCAAGTTCAGTGAAAAATTCACAGTCCTCTCTGTCATGCTGTGAATGGGAGGACGGGAGGGAGAGCCATGACCTCCACCTCTGTGGCATCGCATACGGTGGTGTCGTGGTATGGTGGAGATCGAATTGCAAGAATGCAAAGGATGCGATGCGGGCAAACATGCTGAGTGACAGAGAGCATCTTAGCGCAAATAGGTAAGGGATGGTGTAAGGCTGCCGGAGGAGCGAAATCACTGCAGGGGATGACAGACCCAACACTAAGAATGACAGAAAATATGAGGGAGAATGTCTGAGGGACAACCCCATTGTCCATATATGCCAGAGGCGGCCAGCTACCAGTCGCACATGAGTAAAGTCATTGAGGGTGGAGTTAAGTCATAGCTAGTGGAGAGAGAATGCGACGAACAGAGTAGGGCTAGCAAAGTAAATAGCACCCACACCACAGTAAATAACACCCACGGTGGGGCCATGTGCCTCCTCGTGACGAGGACGGTTTCTAGGCGATGGCAAGGCCAGATGGCTAACAGAGAGAGCATTAGAGAGCACCCGCATCCAGGAAATCTCCCCTAGTATATTACACCCAGCTCAAGAGTTTTCAGAAATCTCCACTGGTCTATTACACCCAACTCAAGAGTTTTTCCTATTGGCAGCGTCCTGCCGAGCCTTCATGGCTCATTCACTTTCTCCTTTTTCTTTTTTTCCTCCTGTTCCTCCAGCCCCCCTAGGCCTTCCTCGGAATCCATCTTTCAATCAAGGGTTTCATAACTGTCATAACTGTCAGTAACTATCTAGGAGGTTATTTAATTATTTTTTTAAAAGAAAATAAAATCAAGATAACTTTAAAGACTAATTCTCTACAGTTCGTTGAATTACTATAGTGAAAAGGTAAATTAGTAAAAAAGTAAATTAGGTATTTACTTTTCACTGGGGTGTTACATCTTTCCCCCCTTGAACGAAACACCATCCTCGGTGTTTCCTCACTTTGAACACAGGTCGGAATATGCTTACGCATAAGATATTTATTATAATTTTCACAGGTACTCTTCCTTGTTAAATTACCTTTGTTGTACTTAATGGGATGATTGCATGATTTCTGTAACATCATTTCCTCTAAGTGAGAATACTCATAGGTTCAATTATGGTTACATTCACCATTCTCATGGTTATTAACTTCTCGTTAATACTTATATAAAAGTAAATAATAATTTGTTATCATACCTCATAACCTATGAAGGGTTAATAATTTTCACTTAATTTTGAGTTTGTAGTAACTTCATATCTTCTTTATTCTAAATTCTTTCATTTACACTTTTTAAAACAACCTATTAAATTAGTCATCTATACACAAGGACAAGGTGTGCGGGTATGTGGATGGAAACCATCACAATACAAATTTAGACTATTTTTTTTTGTTTTTTTGTTTTTTTTTAATAGCTATACATGCATGCTCTAGGACACTGAGAAAAATCCCACTGAAAAAAAAATTGCCTATATCAATAGGGACACTATTATGTATGAAATATCCATGCCCACAATATCTTATATCTGGGGGCATTATCAATATCCTCTATTAGTTTATATAACCATATATTACCTTTGTGTGCTCCCTTATATGTTTTTGTAGAACTCCACAGTGGTTTAGTGCCAAGGACGTGTTTGATATTCAATACTGTCCCCTGGACTTGCAAGCCATGGTGAATTATTGGCCTTGCCTTCCTATTATGATGGAAACATATGAAATCACCATTTAGATTTCGAACCATACCAATAATACCAATTATATCTTTGTCTGAATTAATCACCATTGGGTGCTCTGGTTAGACACCATAATTTGACTAGATTATAGTTCAAATCAAAGGCTCCTTGCTACGTCATCAACACTAAACAACATTTGACTATATCTTATATATATCTAAATGAAAACAAGAACATAATTCTTATTTAACCCTTCACCACAAGGATGCAACCAGTGAAATAACTCATCATCCACAATATTAATACCAAATACAAGCCATCATTTTCATTCTTCATGCACTGCCATCAAAAACCATTCAATGTGCAATCAATTTTATCCATCTAGACAGTGAAATCTCTCTTGCCCTTTCTCATCCATTGGCACCTGGAATGCACTTTCCTGTTTGCCAACAAGAACTTAAGGATCAAAATTATGATCAAATATTTATGTTTTCACAACACAACAGCAAGGACACAATTTTTAAGGGTCATCATTCTTAGTCTTGGATACAGGCGATTATTATTATTATTCGTTTCTTTAGCCTTATGAGGTTTCCTTGCATAGTCCAAATTCCACTATCTCAAGTGGAGCCATCAATCATCAATGTCCAATTCTGAAGATGTCAATATGAGTCAGCGCTTATTAAGAAGCATAGGTACCGATGCATATTGCACTCCTCTAATGATGTTGGTTTTGGGTAAGAATTCTTTCTTTCAAAGAAATTCATAACTTTTGCAAATAAGCCTTTCCACCCTTAATTCCAAAATGCATGAAGAGTGTATCATTTACTCTATCCATATATATTTCTTATCAACACAACCAAATAAATTTATTCCAGCTTTTAAATACTAGTTGAAATACAAACACTTGTTCAAAAGAACAATCCACAAACAATGCCACCACTAAACTTCCAGTGTAACTTGTTTTACATCCACACAAAGGTTTATCACTCATTTTTTTTTAATATGATATGACTATAAGAAGAAATCACGTAGCCTGATAAGTGTCTCTTCCAATGTGTGTCAACCTATACAATCAAACCTACTAAATTTGGTTATTCATGTATTTCACTACTTAATTTTTTTTCCACGGAGTACAAAAACTCATTTCTCTACAATCGTTCTTATTGATGGAAGAGAAAAGTGCTATGACTTCAATTATTCCTACAATAGTGACATTCAAACCAAAATCTGGTATGGAATCCATACAAACAAGGATTCATACAAACATGAATGCTAAGAGAAACATTTCCATCTTAAAACCTAAAAAAAAAAACTCCGTTGAGGTCAATACCAGTCGCATGGTGTAACCATCATGAACCACCATTCCTACATATCAATCATGTGGGGCTTGTTCCTGTAGTGATTTGTATAATGACAAGATAGACATATTTGACATAAATCATAGAAATTATTTTCATGCCCAAAAATAATTTTGATTCACTCTGTTGATATTTTCCTACTCAAATTCGGATTGGTAAAATAAAATACAACATTCAGAAGCCAAACCAAAGGATTGCATGTTGCACTAAGACGTTGAATCTTCACCAAAATAACAAGATACCCAATTTCTGTTTATCCAAAAAGTCAACACAATGTTGTGTGACATCTATTTAAGGAATTCCTTGATGGTAATTGCAATTATGTGAAACAAATCTTGGCATATTCTATCATACATCAAACATATCAATCACTTAGTCTAAAAAAAAAATTACCAATACTGCTAGAAAGGCAGACAATGAGTAGAGGAAGACTCATATGTCATTGCAACCTTAAGTATTGCAAACTGTCTCGAAAATGTCACAGGTCTAGGACCTCTAAGTGACAATATCATGACTCAAATTTAAAGAAAAGTTGTCATAGACCTAAAATACTTAATTGTACCATAATACCTACTCCAGAAGGTCATGGTAATATCTGCACTTGTAACCTCATGCACATAGTTGTACCAAGATAGAATTAAGATTCCTTGAGGAAAGACAGGCTAACATATCAACATTTTAAGGAGATAATTTTGGCTATCGATTTGTAACAAAATATTCATAAAACAATAAAAAAAATTCCTAGACACAGTTTTATGAGCAAGTAGAATAATGCAGTTGCAATGAACCAAGAGAACATTATACTAATAATTCTCAAGGAAATTTGTTTACTCAACTCTTGTCATGTCATTCACACACATGTCCAAAGATACAGGGACTCCACATTTTGTAACCAAAGGCTCATGTCCAGGTTGTATAATCATTATATATATATATATATATTAAAGGAGATCTCGTATGCACATAGGTATATATCTTAGTTTTATCACACAACTTATTTCTTATCATTCCATTCATGAAGTTATTTCGTGACATACTATTTACAAATCATGATTTTATGAATATCTAGATAAAATGTGTTAATAAATAAGAACAGTTGTTGGTCCTCCTAGGTTCCTTTCATCTCACCTCTTACAGGTAAGGGCACACCAACAATAACTCTATTAATTGACTAAATTCATTCTCGTAACTTACGAAAAATTTCTTTAGCAAAGCTCTTTTGTAGAGTCGTATTCACTTAGTGAGATGGTCTTCTTTATCGTAGTTAGGCTCATAGGCCCCAGTGCTGAATCCTTCGCTCTGATACCACTTGTAACATGATTACCATAAAACTATATATAAATAAAATGTCTACCAGCATTTATACAAAGGTGTCATATTCATAAGCGTTAAATAACCACGATTTAACCCCCATGACTTGTATGTAATTATATTAATGATTAATTGTACCTTATATGACTTCATCATGCTAGCATAATTCCCCAAATATATTATTTTTTAATTGGATTTATTCCTTGACATAGACATAAAATGGTTTGGATCACTTCACTGCTATTATGTTATTTCATATTCAGCTTTAAAACAAGCATCTCCCTTAATGATAACTCGTGCCATCTGTATGACTTGGTATTCGAGAGGGTTACGGGTTTCACCTCCTTAACCGGTAAAATACGATTTGAACCTTTTGGAAAGAACCTTCTAGATCATCTTGGTGCTTACAGGTGTCGGTCATCAAAACATTTTTTGATCTCCACCATAGATTCCTTAGCTCCTAATCGGACGGTCAAGATTTTCTCCTGGACAGTTAGGGTATGGAGACCCTACCACTATGGTCCTTGACCCATTCTGTCATGCCGACGAGCTAAACAGATGAGAACTATATCGTAGTGCCAAAAACAGGTCTGGAGTTGAACGCATATTGATTTCTTCAACAGGTAACAACATTTATAATTCAATATTTACATTCATAAGCTTTTGTCATCCAATTTACCTCTTTTCAAGGTTTATTTTTCTAATTAGTGATGTATGTATTTCTTTTGCAGTGCCACTTCCCAGCTTCGGCGGTGATTCGCATAAGGCCTAAAGGGTTAGCTTCTCTTTCATAATCATTTGTTCATAGTTTTAACCATGCTCTCACAAATTTTACTGTGGCGTGGCTAGGGTCTCTCTATTGTTCTCCAAGATTGTAATTATGGCGTGGGTTTCTACGAATTTCATTGGATATTATGATGTGAACAAACTTCTATAGACTGCCCTGTGTCTTACCAGGTATGTTTCATATATCACGGTACTTTCCTTTTCACCCAATATTGAGTGTCACCGAGAAATACTTTGACTTTCCCAGGTGGTTAAAGCTATGGATTATGGCTACCATTTTATATGACGAGGGTTCAGTAAAAATTGTTAAGTCTCTCAGGAGTTTAGGGTTCGAATTTTTGTTTTATTATCTCAGTACTATTCTGCCTCTATTCATATATATGGAACCAAGCTTGATTGGTACTTCCCTTTCAAAGGATACTATCAAATGTTTGCAAAGATACAAACTTGGCTGGAGGAATACCCAGTTCTATTCTGGTGTATTCGTTGTTGTTTTCCCACTACCCTTAAGCATTTTGGGTTTTCGTTTTTATGTATATGTGTATATGTATCACAACTGTTTACCTCAAATTTATATATATACATAGTAATTTCCATTGTGGGTTATACTCATTTACTTAAATTTGTTGCAGAACTCTATCTTCTCACCCTTTAACGTTCTTGTAGTTCAGTTTCAGTCTCAGATGTCCATTTACTACCACAGTTTTGTTTCTAACCAAAAATAATTATTCGTTTCTATTCGTTGCAGAGAACTTACTGTTCTAGTTACCATCATTCATTTACTTTCATGCACAAATTTAATATTATAAGTGCACCAAGTATAATGTTCCATGTTTTAGCATTTCATTTGTTATGAATGCATCAAATAAAATTTTCCATATATATATATATATATATATATATATATATACGTCTTTTGTATAATATTATGTTTTTCTTTCCACCAAGATTAAACAGTCTAAATCTTTGTTTATACATGAATGAGCAGTGAAAATACTTTACCAAAATACCCAAAGAAGTACATGTTGTTCCATTAGAATTCAACAATACTCAAGATTCATTCTACAAGGTTAATTACATTAACCACATGAGCTTATTTTCATAAATTTAAGTATTCATTCAATCATTATTGAGCTGTAGGTAAATTACTACTAACAGGTTGCAGGAATACTATCAAGTTATAGATATTTTCTTTTGTTACTCAGCATATTCACATTTAATGTCGAAACCAATAGTCAACCATCAATCTACACAATTGTAAACACATAAATTTATAAGATTAGAATACATATCTTTTTTCTGGAATCCTTTCCAGAAGATCTCTCCGCCCAACCTCGAGACTGGCTACGACGTCTAGTCTCTCCCCCGAGCTCTTCTTATCTAAACTGGAGTAATTTATCTAGTGTGAACATCAAGACACCAAGTCCAGCTTAGACATTCACCCTTCTAGGGTTAAATTCAGAAATCTCCCCTGGTCTATTACACCCAGCTCAAGAGTTTTCAGAAATCTCCACTGGTCTATTACACCCAACTCAAGAGTTTTTCCTGTTGGCAGCGTCCTGTACAGCCTTCATGGCTCATTCACTTTCTCCTTTTTCTTTTTTTCCTCCTGTTCCTCTAGCCCCCCTAGGCCTTCCTCGGAATCCCTATTTCAATCAAGGGTTTCATAACTGTCATAACTGTTAGTAACTATCTAGGAGGTTATTTAATTATTTTTTTAAAAGAAAATAAAATCAAGATAACTTTAAAGATTAATTCTCTACGGTTCGTTTAATTACTGTAGTAAAAAGGTAAATTAGGTACTTACTTTTCGCTGGGGTGTTACACTTACACATCCTCTCATGCTAGGCTATAGAATGAGCATCTAGGCTCAAGAATGACCCTCTAGGCACAATAATGAAATTTAATTTATTTTATAATATTGTGTATGATGATGATTAATGTCTTTTAGGATCTCTTTAATATATTGGCCATTAAGAAGATAAGAGAATAATTATAATTCTTTAATATTTTATTTCTACACTTAAAAATAATTGACATATTGCATCACTATAGTTCTGCTAACTAAAAAAATTAAAAAACAAATTGTAATGGGATAAGTATTTTGAAAACTAAATAAAATGTGAGGACAAGATGGACAATCTAGGACGAAGTGCTTTTCATTTTCAACCCTCTTAGAATTGTATAGGTGATAAACTCTTTCATCACAAGACATTCTGGGAATCGACAAATGCCCAATTTCACCATAAATCTCATAAGAATTAATCTTTTTTTTTACAATAATACTAGTCAATGCCAAAAGCATTTTTTATTTTTGAAATTAAAGTTTATCACCTCCTCCAAAAATATATTCATTAAGTTATAATTTCAAATTGTATATATATACTAAATATTTGTATAATATATTAATTCATTAAAAAGATTATAATTATTAAATGATATATCTCAAAATGAATTTAAAAAAAATAGAAATTATCATGAGCAACATTATTAAGATATATTATATACAACTTACACTACTATAGCATTATTAATTCAAAAATAATGTATTAATCTTAATTGAATTTCTAAAATTACATAAATATAATAAAGTTAATATAACATGGTATCAAATATATAAATTTAATGTGATTATTGCTTACCACAAAATTGGATTACTTAATCTAATTATGAGATAAGAACCATGACCATTTTCAATACTTATTTTAAATATTCATCATTACCATAGTTATATATATATATATATATATATATATATATATATATATATATATGTAAATTTAGTACTACCTTACTATTTTCTATTTATAAAAAAAGATGCAGGTTGCAACATATAAAAACTCGATGGCCTCAACCTGCCCTAAAGAAACCAGGTATGTTGGCCACCTTAGAGAGTTAAATGCCATCCAATATTGAAAAAGCTGCATCCGTCTACTAGCCGCTATGGCCATTATACTATGCCTAACAAAGTCTAACTGAAAATAGTAAATGCTAACCTCAAAATACATTGGAAACCAAGAAAATCATTAGTTAATCATTTGAAGAATCGATAGGAGTCGGGTCTTTAGCAGTAGAGCCCGACATGTCTACTTGTTGCTTGGTTTGAAGCTGTTGCTCAATTATTCCAAGTCAAGCCGTAACATAATGTTGAGATACTCGAATATCTTGAATCTCTCTTTTAATTTTCTGCAGAACTGAAACCACTTGGGGGTTTCCTTCCATTTCCTTTAAACTCATCATGGTTTTGGCCAACACACATTTAAGTGTCCAGTAAGTATGAATGGACTGATGAAAAAGGGACAATCTCGCTCTTGTATTCCCTGGGTCTTTTATGAAGTCCATGGTGTCCTCTTGTTGTTCTATTTCCTCTTCTTTGTTGTTGCATTCTCTCTCCCAGCCCTGAATTAGATTGTGAACATGTGGTGGGTTTCCTGTAGAGTAAATATCAAAGAGGTTTTCCATAACCTATTTTTTTTCTTTTTTTCTGCCTTGCTTGCTAGATCCAGCTGTGTATTTTGGAAGCTTATGCTTCCCTTTTTCCTTTACCTGACGTTTGACAGGTTGACCTTTTACCATTTTTGTATAGGAAGTAAAAACCCTTGATTATTTTGTTTCAATTCCTCTGACATAAATTGAGCAACACCTGTGATAATTTTAAAAATGCCTGTATATGACAAGAAAAATTAGATAACGGTTTGCATGAAACAACAAATGGGGCTGAAAACTTCCTTTGTAACAGTTGATACCATATAACAGATAGCAATGGCATACATATATAAAAAAAAAAACTTATCTTTTTATCCTATGTAAAATGTTTGAATAATTTATCCATGTTGTATCATGATTAAATCAAATTACAACACTGAAGATAGACTGATCGAAACTAATACTTGACTCATAAGATTCATTAATCCCACTAAGCTTGAATACCTTATATACTAACGAATTACATACTTAAAACTCCTATAACCAAAGTTGCATTGACATGGGATCCCTGTCACGTTATATATATATATAATATTGATTTAAGGTTTACGTGAGGTTTCTCCGGTGTTATGATAAATTTTTTTTTTAAAGGTTTCATTATCGCTTGCCAACCCACATAGTGTAACATCCAAGGTAAATGATAAGACCGAGGCATATCTGGCACGTCTGGCTTAATTGATTGCAAAAGGTACAAGAATTTAATCTCTGGGACAGATTTGAATCTTTCCATATTCATATGCGGATTTCATTGGTATTCCATTTAGATTTCCACCGTCGATTCTTATGAGATCGAGGGCTCACAAATCCGGTGGGAAAACATTATTTGGTAATTTCGCTAACCCTAGCAGACTTTACCATTTGTCACTTCTACCCTATGAGTTTGACTCAATGTGCCTCTGAGCTCTGCTCCTCATGGTTTTGTTTTAGCAACAACATGGTTGAAGGTGTATCTGCCTTCCGCAATGCATTTGCTAAAGAGCATGACCTTTGTTTGCCATGGCTGTTACCACAGTACCAGATTTAAGCTCCTCCTTTATGATTTTGTAGTGGCGTTCTCTTTAAGGAATTCCAAACAATCCCAAATTCATGGCTACGTCACCCTTCTCAGCATGGTAAGAATTAATTCGAGGTTCTAATTCATTCTCTCTTTAGTGAGTTTCGATTTGTGGTTTCTGGAACGGTGAATAGACACCGTTTAACGTGCTTCTCTTGCTTGCAGCTCAGTATTCTTCCAGGCTTAGGATTTGATTAACCACAGGTGAGAAAATTTATGCTTTCACATTCTCTGTCTTCAATAGTTTCCATTTTATAGTTTTGTCTAAATTTCCACCTTGCTACCTTTACACACTTTTTTTATCAGATGTTCTGATTTATCTGCAGGTAAATCTCTGCCAAGATAATGTGGAACTTCTATAGTTTAATGGACTCAGCTAACATTTTAATAATTCCCTCCAGGTATTCCGAGTTTTCTTATCTGGGTCTGCGTTCTTTTCTTTAGGGCTAGCACCGGTTGTGCAACAATGAACTCCAAAATTTGTTAAAGTTTACTCTTTTAAATGAGTTTGTCATCTTTTGGCTCTGGAGACTCTGTTTAAATGTTTAATGAATTTGAAAAACTCAAGAATTAGGGTCTCCACCAAGTTTTTGATATCGGTTGGAACTCTATGTATCTGAATGTTATCATTCAATTTTAGATTTTATAATGATAAACGTTTCCTGAAAACATTTTACCATACTGTCTATTAAGATATGTCCATTCCTTAGCCTTGTTATCATCTAAGATACTATTTCTCTGTGGCATAACAACTTGTATTACTATGCTTCATGGGTTCTCCAGAGAATATATTTAAGTGTTCGATAAGGTGTTTTGTTTCCACTACTTGGCTTGTCGTTCTCAAATCCATTGTCAGAATTTGTTCTTGTGCATTTCTTGAAATACTCTGCAAATTTGTGTACAGTTTGTTTACATAAGGGTCTATTTGTTTTAATAGCCAATAAGAAAATAAAATAGCTACAATCTTCTTTATTCGATTGGGTTTGGGCCTTGAGCCACACAAACATGTATATTTTTAAATTCTCAATGTATTTTTAGAGCTTATAAAAAGTAATTATGGTTATATGTTATCTTTCCTTCTTGTACAATTAAACTCTGTTTTCGAAAATATAAAAAGAACTATTTGAACTATAGTTCTTGACTATTTTTACCCTTTTTTCAATATATTTACAGCAATAATTTGAATAATTTTTTGTAACTGTGATGTTTAAAAAGGTGACCGGACCACCTTAATTGTAGTCCGTGATATCCATACCTGAGGGACGATGTGTCAAGGGTTGGGTTCTCACCTAGTACCCTCGACCAACAATCCGCTCTGTAATGTTTCAACTCAAGAATATTACCTACTGTTTATTTAAATACCATTCTAACTAAACAATCTTACAGCTTATTCTTTTCTTGAGTATTAAGTTACTGTAAGTTTGGTAGAACAATTTACTGCACAGATTCTTTACAGTTCTGCAACGGACACCTACTGTTTACTGCACACAATCATTCAGTATACATTTTGCACACAGCTTACAGTATCAAACTATAACTGTAAGATATATATATATATATATACATGGAAATCATAATAATAACGAAAATCTCAACATACCTATCATTTTTCTATTATACACTTTTCATTTTTCTTTCATTAATAGATAAACCTTGTATACAACTCAAACTAAGCTATATCTATTCTTAATTCTCTGAACTTGTATAGCTACTTATCTGGTTATGTAGTTTCACAGCTGAGGTCCTCCCAACCTTCAAGAGAGGCGATTACGTCCTCCTCTTGCCCTCGTGCTCCAATCTTGAAAGGTATGGGTTAACAGTGGATATTTCTGCTCCAGTCAGTCCCAAAAATAATTTAGGATTGCTGTGTGTTTTCCACTGGTCTCTACCAACTCTGGAAAATCTACACTCTTCCTTAGACCATCAACAAAACCCCTACTCCTCACTGGGAGCAGTCTCTTATCCCTAGAGGAGCAGGTAACTATTTCCAACTATCCCCAACCAAATTCTAGTTCTTGGAAAACATTTACCATCAGCTTTTACTTTTTATGAAGTTATTTTCCATAGCTGATTTTATTATTCATAATTAATCACTACTGAAAATAACTTTTCAGCAAAACATTAATAGTTCCAAAATTTTCTTAAAACAAATAATAAAAATGTATTTTAGCTAGTTAACAACTAGTTATAATTAAATGCAGTTGTCACAACTTCCCCCTTGGAATTAACATTGTCCTCGATGTTTCACTCTATCTCTGAAAATATTTATGGGTAAGCTTCACGCACAAATATGTCATCCTCCCAAGTAGCCTCATCTGGGCTGAAGTGCTTCCACTACCCTTTAACCTGGGTGATAACCCGCTTTTGGAGCATAATTTCTCTTCGGTCAAGTATGTGTTGCGGCTCGACCAGAAACCTGCTGTCCAGCTCTACCTAAAAACAAAAAAATTCTTTATCAAATTATCATAAGGAAATCATTTTTTCAAGTCAAGATTTTAAATTCTATCCTACCTGTATATTTTACTAATGAATTACGTACTTCGAATCATACACATAACATTTCAATAGGGACACATGGAATACATTGTGTACTAGGATGTGACTGAGTAAAGCCAACCGATAGGCCACAGATCTTACCCTTTCCAAAATTTGGAAGGGTCCACAAAACCTGGGAGCCAACTTGGCACAAGAGGTCCACCGCAGGGTGCTCCTCTTGGGTTTAATCCTCACATACACATGGTCCCCCACTTCGAATTCCCGATAAGTGCTCTTCTTATATGCATAGATTTTCTGTCGATCTTGTGTAGCCTTCAAATTTTGTCTTATATTCTTCACTTCAGATTCCATTTCAACCAACATTTCAGGTCCCAACATTAATTTTATTTCGGGGTTGCTCCAATTTATGGGTGTGTGACACTGCCTCCCATACAAGGCCTCGAAAGGACTCATCTTAAGGGACTCGTGATAATCATTGTTGTAAGAAAATTCAATAAGATACAAATAGTCTTCCCATTTGGATGGCTGCTACATCACGTACATGCGTAGCATGTCTTTCAAAACTTGGTTTACTCTGTTTGACTATCTTTCTGGCGATGATAAGCGGTACTAAAATTTATTTGGGTCCCCAAATATGTGAATAGAGTTTTCCAAAATGCTGATGTAAACTTTACATCTCTGTCTGAGATCACCTTCTTTGGAATACCATGCAGCCTAAAAATTTCTCTCATGAAAATGTCTGTTATCTATACAGTTTTATAAGTAGACTGCACAGGTATAAAATGTGCAGATTTACTCAATCTGTCAACTACCACCATGATGGAGTCATTGTGCTTCTTTGACCACTGTAAACCTGTAATGAAGTCTAGGGATATGACCTCCCACTTCCATTCAGGTACCCGTATGGGCTGCAACAATCCTGTGGGATGTCGATGCTCCACCTTAACCTGCTGACACTCCAAACATTTATTTAGATATTTAGCAATATTTTTACACATAATAGGCTAGAAATATAATTTTCTAATAGTTGTTAACATTTTCTGGTATCCTGGGTGACCCGCATAATTGCTACGATGGTATTCATCCATGATCAGCTCCTTTAGGTCCACACGATTTGGTATATACACATTTCCTCTAAAGGTCAGCATCTGATTTTTATCAACTCCATATTTAGAAGTACTTCCTTTCTTTCTAGTTTCTTCCATTTGCTGACATAGGAATTGATATTCTGGATCTTTCTATGCTTCCTCTTTCACCTAATCTAAGAATTTATTTTCAAGCTGATTGTAGTAAAGCTCATAGACACAATGCAGATTCCTACTTAAAGAATTAGCCACCCAATTTTCCTTACCTTTCACATGCTGGAATTCCATCTCAAATTCACTTAGAAAGGCATTCTATATTTCCTGTCTGGAATTTAAATAAGCTTGTTTGAAATAACTAGTTAAGCTACTATGATTTGTCTTTAGCATAAAATTTTTACCTAGCAAGTAATGTCTCCATACTCAAAGTGCCTGTACTACTGCTGTTAATTCTAGAACATAGGTTAAGTACCTTTGTTCATTTTCTTTTAACTTTCTTGACTCATATGCCACTATTTTTCATTATTGTGATAAAACTTCCCCAACACCCTCTTTGCTTGCGTCTGTACAAACTTCAAAATCTTTGTTGGGGTTAGCTACCCTCAACACTGGTGCAGTGGTCAAAAGCAATTTCAGCTTTTCAAAATTATTTTGACATTCAACAATCCACTTGAAGAATTTTCCTTTCCTATGCAAATAAGTGACAAGAAAAGAAATTCTGGAAAATCCCTCAATAAATATTCGATAGTACCCTGCTAACCCCATAAAGGATCGAATATCTTCCACATTCTGGGGTACGCACCATTTCATGATTGTCTTGATTTTCTCTGGATCAACAACAATCCCTTCTGCTGAAATGACATGGCCTAAATACTGAATTTTTGTTTTAAAGAAATCACATTTGCTGAACTTAGCATACAACTGGTGTTTTCTTAGCATTTCCAGCACAATTCTTAAATTCTCCTTATGTTCTTCTTGGTTTTTAGAATAGATTAAAATTTCATCTATGAATATAACTACAAAATTATTCAGGAAAGGATGAAATATTCCATGCATTAACCTCATAAAGGTTGCTGGTGCATTTTTTATCCCAAAGGGTAACACCACAAATTCATAATGCCCATACCTAGTACAAAATGCAGTCTTGTAAATGTCTTCATCCTTGATTTAGATATGGTGATATCTAGATCTTAAATCTATCTTTGAAAATAATGTGCCCCCCTTTACTTGATCAAATAAATCATCAATCCTGGGTAAAGGATATTTATTATTGACTGTTAACTTGTTAAGTTGTCTATAGTCTCTATAGTCCATGCACATTTGCATGGTTCCGTCCTTCTTCTTCAAAAACAACACTGATGCTCCCCAAGGGGACACACTTGGACGAATGTAACCCTTGTCCAGCAGTTCCTGTAACTGCATTTTTATTTCAGTTAATTCTGGAGCCCTTGACACATGTGATGCTCCTGACATTAACTCTATAGTAAAATTGATATCTCATCTTGGTGGTAATCCAGGAATATTTTCTGTAAAAGCATCCATGAAATCTTGCACCACAGGTATGTTTTCCATCATAGGTGATTTTTCCTTGAAATCATTATATCCCACTTGAATAACATATATCTAGCATCCCTTCCTTATATATTTATTCATTTGAGATGTTGTAATTGGACGTAGCTATAGTGGCTTCTTGATTCCTTGAATCTCCTTGCGTGTTCCATCTTGCATTATGTAATAAATGATCCTTTCCTTGCAGTCTACTAAGGTCCAATGTTTTCTAGCCAATCCATGCCCAAAAAAACATCATAGGACCCTAATGGTAGTATTTTCAAATCCACATTTAACTGTTTTTCTGCAATTTCTAAGGTGTAGTTTGGAATCTTGGCAGTTACCTTTATTTTTTCTTCTGTGGCTAGCTGTACCAGTCACGAGTTTTTGAATTTCTGTTCTTTTAATTTACACATTTCCACTATTTTGCGACTAACATAACTTAGAATTGCACCTGGGTCTACCAAAATAGAAACATATTGAGACAATAAATTACCTTTCAACTCAATCATTGTTGGCTGATAATCTTCCTGTCAATCCTCCATCGCCGTGTTGATACGAAGAATGTTTCGCACCACATCGCCTATTGTAGAAGCTTCCTGCAAGTTGGAGACTGTGTCATTTCTTGCTCACTGTGAGCAATTTTTATAATAGTGTGCCTCACCACACCCCCAACAATGTAGAGGTGGCTTGGTCACCTGCCCTTGCTCAGGCTTGTTGGATGCCTCTGTAGGCTTCTCTTCTGCTGGTCATCAATTTCTTTGATGATTTCTAACAAATTTTTTACTGACAGAACTTCGTGCAGAATTCTTAAAATTATTTCTTTTGGCACCTTTGAAATTTGAGCTACTTTTCCGTCCTTTCCTTGGCTGCCAACTTTTTTCAACCTCCCCTTTAGACTTAAACTTCTGATAGCACATTCGTTCCTTACAAATGGCTTCGTACATGGTTCTGGGATTTACAAATTCAATTCACTCTTTCATATGTGTTGGCAAGCTGCTCAGAAATCTTTGTACCTTAGCCTTTTCCTCTCGAAGGTATGGAATGTATCATAATAGGGAGGTGAACTTGGTGATATGCTCATCCATAGTCATTTGTCCCAACCTCAAGTCATGAAATTATTTAGATTTCTCATCGTAGAAATGTTATGTTAAATACTTGTCTTTAAAGTATTGCTAGAACAATTCCCAAGTAACATATTGTTCCTGAATGCTGCTAAAATTCTTTACTTCTTCCCACCATAGAGTGACTTTATCCCTTAATTGATATATGAACAATCTGGCCTTTAGGTTACTGCTATATTTGTACACCTAAAATACTTGTTCATGTTTATTAACCATGCCTCTGCCACTTCCTCAACTTCACCATCAAATGTTGGTGGTTTTATTTTTCAAAAATCCCCCTGAAGCTCTACTTTCTGCTTCTTAACCTCTTGTTGATCCGACAAATTGCCAGATTCCACTTCATTGTAGTTTTTGTTCTTGTTGCTTCGCTGAGATATGATTATTTCCACTCTGTTAGTGGTGTTGTCTCTGGTTTGCTGTTCTTCAACTTCTTTCATACCCTTGTCAGCACTGGGGTGTTCCATTTCTTGGTTTTTCTTGTCTGACATGCTCCTAAGTATATTTCATTATTCTTGCATTAATTGTTCATTATCCCTTCGAACCTGTACCATCTCTTCTTGTAATTTTTGTACTGTATTCAACAGTCTGTTGGTTTGATGTTATTGTTCCTCCAAAAATCTACTTGTTTGTTGGTGTTGATCGACACTCAGCTAAACCCACATCTCAGTGCTCACTATTGGTTGTGTTTGTGGTTCCCCAGTGTCCTGGAGTGGTTGCTGCATTGTTCCCCTCCTCATGATATTTCCTGCTAAGCTTCTATTATGTGCATCAATATACACATAGCTTAATTTTTAGTTGACCCTTAGGGTCCCAGCGTATGAACGCTGCTCTGATACCACTTGTGGCATACATATATAAAAAAAAATAAAAAAACTTATCTTTTTATCCTATGTAAAAAGTTTGAATACTTTATCCATGTTGTATCATGATTAAATCAAAATTACAACACTAAAAAATAGACTGATCGAAACTAAGACTTGTCTCATAAGATTCATTAATCCCACTAAGCTTGAATACAAGTCTTAATACCTTATATATTAATGAATTGCATACTTAAAAATCCTATAACAAAAGTTCCATTGACATGGGATCCCTGTCACTTTATATATATAAGATTGATTAAAGGTTTACGTGAGGTTTCTCTGATTTTATGCTAATGTTTTTTTTTTTTAAAGGTTTCATTATCGCTTTCCAACCCACATTGTGCAACATCCAAGGTAAATGATAAGATCGACCCGTAGCTGGCATGTATGGCTTAAGTGATTGCAACAGGTACAAGAATTTAATCTCTGGGACTATTGTGAATATTTCC
The DNA here is from genome assembly GCA_034641835.2 of Pinus albicaulis. NCBI lineage: Eukaryota > Viridiplantae > Streptophyta > Pinopsida > Pinales > Pinaceae > Pinus > Pinus albicaulis. The sequence goes on along the minus strand of CM076578.1, from coordinate 577,517,626 downwards.
ATATTCATATACGGATTTCATTGGTATTCGATTTAGATTTCCACCGTCGATTCTTATGAGATCGAGGTCTCACAAATCCAGTGGGAAAATGTTCTTTGGTAACTCCGCTAACCCTAGTAGACTTTATCATTTGTCACTTCCACCCTGTGATTTTTATTCACTGCACCTCCGATCTCTGCTCCTCATGGTTTCATTTTGGAAACAGCATGGTTGAAGGTGTCTCTGCCCTCCGCAATGCATTTGCTGAAGAGCATGACCTCTGTTTTCCATGGTCGTTACCACGGTACCAGATTTAAGCTCCTCCTTTATGATTTTGCAGTGGCTTTCTCTTCAAGGAAGTCCAAACAGTCTCCCAAATTCATGGCTTCGTCGCCCTTCTCAGCCCGGTAATAATTAATTCAAGGTTCTAATTCATTCTCTCTTTAGTGAGTTTCGATTTGTGGTTTCCGGAACTGTGAATAGACACCGTATAACGTGCTTCCCTTGTTTTCAGCTTGGCGTTCTTCCAGGCTTAGGATTTTATTAACCACAGGTGAGAAAATTTATGCTTTCTCCTTCTTTGTCTTCAATAATTTCCATTTTATAGTTTTGTTTAAGTTTCCACCGTCCTAACTTTACATGCATTTTTGATCTGTTGTTCTGATTTATCTGCAGGTAAATCTCTGCCAAGATAATGTGGCAGTTATACAGGTTAATGGACTCATCTAACATTTTAATAATTCCCTCCAGGTATTATGAGTTTTCTTATCTGGGTTTGCATTCTTTTCTTCAGGCTTAGCATTGATTGTGCGACATTGAACTCCAAAATTTATTAAATTTTACTCTTTTAAATGATTATGTCCTCTTTTGGCTCCAAAGACTCTATTTAAATGTTTAAAAAAATTGAAAAACTCAAGACTCAGGGTTTCCACTGAGTTTTTGATATCGTTTGAAACTCTATGTATCTGAATGTTATCATTCAATTTTAGACTGTATAATGATAAACGTTTCCTAAAAACATTTTACCATACTGTATATTATGATATTTCCATTCCTTAGTCTTTTTATCATCTAAGATACTATTTCTCTGTGGCATAGTAGTCTGTATTATTATGCTTCATGGGTTCTCCAGAGAATAAATTTAAATTTTCGATAAGGTGTTTTGTTTTCACTGCTTGGATTTTCATTCTCAAATCCTTTCTCAGAATTCGTTCTTGTGCATTTCTTGAAATAATCTGAAAATTTGTGTATAGTTTGTTTACTTAAGGGTTTATTTGTTTTAATAGCCAATAAGAAAAGAAGATAGCTACAATCTTCTTTATTCGATTGGGTTTGGGCCTTGAGCCGCACAAATATGTATATTTCTAAATTTTCATTGTATTTTTATAGCTTATAAAAAGTAATTACGATTATATTGTATCTTTCCTTCCTATACAGTTAAATTGTGTTTTCGGAAAGATAAAAAGAACTATTTGAACTACATTTCTTGACTATTCTTACCCTTTTTGCAATATATTTACAACAATAAGTTGAATAAGTTTGTGTAATTGTGATGTTTAAACGGGTGACCGGACCACCTTAATTGTAGTCTGTGATATCCATTCCCGAGGGACGATATGTCGAGGGTTGGGTTCTCACCCAATACCCTTGACCAATAGTCTGCTTTGTAATGTTTCAACTCAAGAATATTACCTACTGTTTATTTAAATACCATTCTATATAAACAGTCTTACAGCTTATGATTTTCTTGAGTATTAAGTTACTGTAATTCTGATAGAACAATTTACTACACAGATTCTTTACAGTTTTGCAACGAACACCTACTTTTTACTGCACACAATCATTCGGTATACATTTTGCACACAAATTACAATATCAAAATATAACTGTAAGATATATATATACATGGAAATCATAATAATAACGAAAATCTCAACATGCCTATCATTTTTCTATTATACACCTATCATTTTTCTTTCATTAATAGATAAAACTTGTATACAACTCAGACTAAGCTATATCTGTTCTTAATTATCTGAAATTGCATAGCTACTTATCTGGTTATGCAGTTTCACAGCTGAGGTCCTCCCAACCTTCAAGAGAGGTGATTACGTCCTCCTCTTCCCCATGCTCCAGTCCTGAATGGTACAGGTTGATAGTGGATATTTCTGCTGTGACCCCAGGACACCTAGTCCAGTCAGTACCAGAAATAATTTAGGATTTTTGTGTGTTTTCCACTACTCTCTACCAGCTCTGGAAAATCTACACTCTTCCTTAGTCCATCAACAGAACCCCTACTCCTCATTGGGATCATTCTCTTATCCTAAGAGGAGCAGGTAACTGTTTCCAACTGTCCCCAACCAACTTCCAGTTCTTGGAAAACATTTACCATAAAATTTTACTTTTTATGAAGTTATTTTCCATAACTGATTTTATTATTCATAATTAATCACTACTAAAAATAAATTTTCAGCAAAAAATTAATAGTTCCAGTCTTTTCTTAAAACAAATAATAAAAATGTCTTTTAATTAGTTAACATCTAGTTATCATTAAATTCAGTTGTCACAATAGCCTTACTATTGTTGTTTTAGGTGGTAGAATTATATACTATGAGTTTAGATAGAGAGAAGGATGAGGAGAGATAGCACAAGTCTGTAGCCCATAACCCATGGAGACAGAGGTGTTGGCTAACAGAAAACAGGCTTCTATTGCCCTCCCAAGTAATTTATATACCAGACTTGTAATTTGAATTAAAGATAACCGACTTACAAACACAAACGTAAACCCGTACACCTTGTAGAGGGGCAGTATCCTGACCAAAAAAATTGTGATGATCATTGTAAGGGACAAAGACACGATTGGGCATGTTCTGCATTGCCATGCATGTAGTCTCATAGGTCTGAGATGCCAGGGGCCTCAAATTTTCCCTACAGACTAGAAATAGAGCCCTATTTTGGTTGAAGGCAACCCGACATGGGGTACTAAAGCAAGGATCGACAAGAGGGGCCAGGAAAACTAGAAACAACAGAGTATCAAACATCTAACTTAAAGAAAATTGATAATACCCTTCTAACCAAGCTTCACCATTATAAAAAGAAAATTTTAATTTGTTCCAGAATCCATATGTAGAGAGACACCGACAATGAAGAACCACATACAAACCACCTATAAATTTTAGGTTTCCATTATTATGGTTATGACAGTGAGCGGGAGCAGGTAACTTAATATTCTAACTAACCATACTCATCACGTACCAAATGACCAGCCGAATTCGTAAACCAACAACCTTCGTTCCCACTGCTCCTCCTTCAAATTTCCGCCCGAGAAAAATGCTCTTCGTCCTCACCACCTCATGCCTTAACCCATTCTACCTACATTGATGTTTCCAAGGTTAGTCTGACATTCTTAGTTGGTGCCCATAGTTTCTGTCAGCAGTCATAATGTTGCGGCGTGCGAGCATACCTGCTACTAGCTAGCTGCGGGCCCTAAACTTGAATGATGGTGTGGTGCATGCCGCCATGTGACACCACCCGTCTCCATCCTCCTCCACTTGGCACCCCGATCAGGGGACCGTAATTAAAATTTTGAATATCCATAATATTATTCTTACAATTAAGTTTTCATTTTTTTGATTAATTCATCCAAACTCTAATAATACTTATATATTTTTAAAATCACTTGAACTTAAATAAAACTTTGAAAAACTAACATCTATTATTCTTTTATACTTATAATAATAAAAAAGTGATAATAAACAAAACGACAATAAAAAATTCTCATTATAATGAAATTATTGATAAAAATCAATAAATCTACAAGATTTATACCGTGTATATGTAAAACTTGTATGTTATAAATATTTTAATAAATTTAAAATAAATATAAACCAACTTAGTAATAAAAACACCACAGTATACCATTACACAAAACACAGAAGTGTTTTGAAGGTGCCTTTTGTTGCTATTGAATTTGAAAATAGGAAAAGAACCCGAGAGTATGTATGTTTCTTTTGAAATTAGGTGTTGCAATGGGATTACATTCATAGTTGTCCATCACTTCACTCTGTTTTGACAAAATAAAATAATAAATGAAAATACAGTGATGGAAATATGTAGCTAATTTTTCTCATTCGAAATCTTGACTTGCCTAGTTATCCATATACGAGGCCAGATATTGGAGCTAGAACGTTGTATTTTTATCTATCCTGAGCCTCTAAATCAGTGGAATTAGTGAATCATTTCATGGAAAATTGATTTTTTTAAAATAAAAGTAATGAGTTAATTTACATTTTTTTAAAATAAAAGTAACGAGTATCAATGGAATTAGTGAATCATTTCATGGGAAATTGATTTTAAAATAAAATAAAATTAATGAGTCAATTTCCATTTTTTTAAAATAAAAGTAACAAATGTGTGATTTCTTAGTGCTAATTTATAATAAATTTTACTCAATATATTAAAAAAAAAACTAAATCATCTTCTAATTTTTTTTATGAAATATATAAAAGAAGAAAATATGTTTATTTAATATCATCATGGTAGGAATCAACCCCAAAAAAATATCATTATTGTTTTAAATTTTAAGTATAGATATGAAGTCTTTACTCAAAAACAAAACCTGCATTAACAAACCCCCATTTTTCAATGAAACCTGGAATTTCTTACGCATAGATATTGATTTTGAACCTTAGAGACGAAAGGCGTATATATATCAGAGTGATTGGTGATCATATTTTGAAAATAATGCATTTTTTCTGATTTTACTGAGAAACCGTGAGTCCTGCACCCCAGCTGATGCTGTGCAGAAGCACTTTAATATCACTTCTTGAATGATCAAATTGCAAACTCATTACCGAAATTATTTCTGGGGAATCCATTCACCACCTCCTCCAATGTGTTCACGTGGATGAGAGGGCTGAAGGCACCATATAATTCTAGGTGGGTTCCAAAGAAGACAAATGCATTCTCCGACGAGTGTCCAAATGTCTCGCATATGTTGTCTGGGTGGCTGAAAACAACCTCCGCAACTTTGTCACTCAGTCGCTCCTTCATGAAGCAGAAATTCTCGGGCGAGCAGCGCACTCCTCTGTGGAATTCAAAGGAAAGTGGTTTCTGTTGCATGGCCACGGATGTGAGACCCAAGTCGTGGAGCATCCATGCCAAGTAGAGCATCTCGGATCCCAATTCCAATGACAAAAAATCACGATGGCTATGGCCGTTTCCAAATAGTATGAAGACGGAAGAGTCGAGCCACAATTTGGAGTAGGCAGTGGCTTTCTCTGTTAGTGGAGTTTTTGGGAGAGGAATTGGTGCCAACTATATGGGCTTGGGAGGGGTGAGGGTGCCATTGGATGCCAATGGAAGAATTATCCAGATACAAGACCAGATTCCAGGAGTAGTATTTAACGAAGCTCTGGAAAAACACGATGGAGAAAATTGATGAACGACCTGACATTGTTGAGATTTGTGAATCTCAACAGTGTCACAAGAATAAACCTAATAATAAAATGTGTATCGACATAATCAACACATGTTACATAAAAGGTTTACAATATATTTCTTAAAAATTTATACATCAACGTAGCTGTGGTCTGTAAGATCTATTATCATCTCGGCAAAATGATGGCACACTCAATAAGCTAAATTAGGGGGGAGCCCATCTTGAAGAACACTTTGGTATTCCGCCAACCATCCAAAACCCGTGGGGACCATGCGAGGCTCTGTTTGTCATGTCTGCTTCATTTTTGTTCTTAGTCATAGGCTCTATAATGATGGGAAGTAATCACATGGTCCTATATTATATCTGTTTATCCAAACTCATCATAGAATATCTTGGGTATGGTTAAGTGTCTCTAGAGAGAATTTTCTCTGTAAATTTTGAATAACATTAATAAATTTTATTTTTAAACAAATTAATGCCATGTAAAAACAATATTAAAATTTTTGTGATATTTATAAAGATATTATGATTAAATAAATGTATAATTTTGTTACTAAAATTAAATATATTATAATTTACTTTTAGGTTGTTATAAATTTTTTTATTATGGATTATTACTTATTAATATCAATTAGATAATTTTAATTAAAAATTAAAAATTGTAAAATTAAAAATAAAATAATTCATTGAAACTACTTTGAAAAATATTCAAAATACTCTATTAAACTCCTTTCATCAACTTACTAATTTTTGAGCGGTCTAGCAACATGGTTAAATAATGGTCAAGTAGCATGAAGCGATTGATTCCTCAATTGGAAGAATGGATTGCTTAAATCGAATCACTCAAGTGTAAGTGAAATTGAGTGAAGAAGGGTTTCGAGTGAAAATCTCAAGTCACTTTTAATTAAATCTCTTACTATTTGTAAAAAAAAATAAAAAAATTAATGATTATATTATGAAAAAAGATCAGGAGAAAACTAGTTGAGAAAAAAATCTTAATTTTTTATTTTGTATCTTTTTACATTTTTTTTCAATCTTAATCTTTTGTTTAATAAAAAATTAAATTAGTTTTTGTAACAAAAGTTTGAAGGTACACGATAAAGGTGTACATTAATGTAGAAAGACAAAAAGATAATGATGTAGGAAACAAGGATATGGATGTGAAAAGCATGATTAATCAATTCTAGCAAAAAAAAAAACACAATGTTGAATGAATAAGTGATCACTCAATGGATTCAAGGAGAATATTAAATTAGCTTCATTCCGTTAATGAATATCCCAATTCAAAGTTATTCAGAGCATTTCATATATTCTTGTAGCAAGATGTATTTCAACTATTTCCCACACTAAATAGAATTCAAGTAAAATCTACAAGGAAGTATGATTTGATACCTGAAAATGTAATCCAGTTTAAAGCGGGTGTGGCTCTTGCACTCTTAGCGCGGGAAACCAAAATAACAATTATACACTCTACTTTAAAGTGGGTGTGGCTCTTTCACTCTTAGTCCGGGAAACCAAAATAACAATTGTACACTCCAGAGCCCTTACATGCATTTTGATGACATGTGGAAAAAAAAACCATTTTTCTTTTAAATCTAACTCTGAAAATGGCTCAAGTGGCTCAAATAAGTGGAGCAGAGGATTAGAGTTCCACTCTCAAAATTATATTATCAATATTTTCCTCAAAATTTCCTAAAGAATCCATATTTGATCAGTTGTTTCTATTTGCTTCTGCCTTGAAAAAAAAGTTCACAAGTCTCACTCATATGACTGCATCATATGTTTGAAAGAGGTATAAAGTAAGATAATAAGCCATGTATAGTCTAGGAACATTGAAGGAAACTTCTTTAATAATCCACACCTCTTCCATACGAGCCTTTGTGTGGCTATTTGCAACCTCTTTGAATTTTAACGAACAAACATTTGTTTGGCCATAATGAGAAATCATGAAACCATCAATTATTTTGTAGTCCTCCATGAATGAATTTATTATTTTTTCCTCGTAAATTGCATCACATCCATCGTATTGAATGAAAGTAGTATGAGAGTGCTCCATGTAAATCCAAAGTCCACTTCTGTGGCTGAAGTAGCCAAAAATAACATGCCTAATAATTTATGCAAGCCCATCACTAGATGTGAACATTGATGGGTCTCTTGAAAGCTTGATGATAAAGCAATATTCGACACTTGTTTTATCCTCATTGATGCATTTTTCATTAGCAAACATGGTTACATTTGACCTTGGATCCAAAGCATACACAAAAGACAAGGTAATGACATGATTAACTCAACATTGACCAATTTTGAAGTGAAATCTTGCTAACTGTTCCATGTTCATAACCATCCAATCAAATATTCATGTTTGTTCAATTCATTTTATTCTCACCGATGCATTTTTCATTAGCAAACATGGTTTCATTTGACCTTGGATCCAAAGCATACACAAAGGAAAAGACAATGACATGATTAACTCAAAATCCACCAATTTTGAAGAGAAATCTTGCTAAGTGTCCCATGTTCATAACCATCCAATCAAATATTCAAGTTTGTTCATTTATTTATCACTAACATTGGAATTCGATGTTAGTTTCTTTTAGAGAATTTTAACATTATACTCTTTCATTATGATAGAATTTTGGATGGATAGAATGATATGTTAATATTGGAAACCAACATAAATACAATCATTAGAAGTTTGATAAATAGCCTAGAAAAAATTTCTATTTTTGTATATTAATTAATATATTAGTGACTAAATTAACCCAAAAAAAAAATCTATTATAATGTGAAAAGTTGTTTTTCTTCCAGAGTATTAAGTGTCATAGTGTCATAACATAATTTAAAAGACATTTTTGGATTATTTGTTCAGGTGATAATATAACATGTATTTAGGATCATCAATATATTTTTATAGAAGCAAAAAAATAGAATTAAAAATAAACGTTAAAGAATTAAAAATTAAATTATAATAATAATATTTTATTAATGATATTTAGAGTTAATATAATTATTTAGAATTAATATAATTTTTAAATAATTTATTTATTATTATAGTATTAATTAGTTTATGGTACATACATTTATGGAGTAGTTCATTATTGTTATAAAAATAGTATAGCATATAAAATAATTTATCATTTATTTTAGGGAAACATATATGTATTTTTGTTGAGCAAGAAAAACAATGAAATATTAGAAGTTACTCTAAGATTAGAGTATTTTTTTATTTTTAAATAATTTTTGTGTTAAAGTAATTTTAGATATTATTTTAAGATAAAATCATTTAATTACAAATAGTCTTTGAGCATTAAAAAATTTAATTATTATAATAATAAAAAATATTTCTTATTAAAATTTAACCATTTAATTAGATCTTAAATAATATAATAAGCATTAGGTATACTTTCAAATATTTAAATCTCACCTCATTTTAAAAATACTAATCAAAGTAATTTTACAAAAATTACTATTTAAAAAAATAATCTCCATATTATCAAAGTCTCCAAACTAACATAGTGTCACTTTCACCCTTAAAACATTGAATAGTAAATAAAATAAATAAATAAAATTTCTATCTGCCAACACATAAAAAGACATCTATCAAAACTTTCACCATGATCGATATCAATATTCATCATTTGTAATGTACAGACTCATTTACTTTTTCTTTTAATCATTTAGCAGAGAGATAATTACAATAATACGGAGGTTGATGTTAAACATACATGGCTCTTATCATATGTTGGTGTTTGTATCAAGGCGAACATTATTATACTATAGTTCTCGGTTTTCAAAACGATGGTTGCATATAATTGGACTTTTCCATTTCGTTGTGTATTCTCTGAACATTATCTATGGTTTGATGGGCGTTTAATTCGTGCCATGGGATACTTATCCGTCGTCATTATTGGCATTTATTTCATCACAATCAATGGTACTACTATGTATCGGCGATCTTGGTTGCGAATCCTTTGGCAACTGGCACGCAATTAAATTGATTGATTGGAATGTGGTTCTTTTTACGCCGTTGATCTTAGAGTTGATCGAACGGTGAGAGCTTGTTAGGGTTGGGTTGATGACTATTGAGCTCGTAACCGCTTTCTGCTCATTCGCATTCCTCTAGAGGAGGGTCTGGTACCCTCTCTGCCCACCGCCCAGTTTCTCCTTCCGGTTGCTGGCTCATGGCCTTTGTTCGGTGATGAACCATCATTTCTATGCGTTTGTCGTGCTCTCCATTGGCTATTTCATTCTGTCTTCTACTGCGGAGCGGTATGGTAAGTTTTTGTTATTGTATCTGCTGCTAGTTCGCCTTCCATTGACAAGGTAGAATTCTTTTCCTTTTTGGTTTGAAGCTTGAGTTTTAACACCAATGTGTTGTCTCGTCTTTTGGCTTCTTGCATGGCTTTCTACGATCCAGTCTATGGCTTGCGAATGTTTTTTTTTTAACATCCTACAGGTATTATTCAGGAAATCCTCCGATTATCTTTCCCAACTTCCTGTTCAAATGGTTAAATTTGGTTAAAGGTCAGGGTAGGGTCTCTATTCCTTAGCTCGGATCGGTTTTTAACTCAAATTGTTTTTCTTCATGCAGGTACGGGTTCCTTTCATCTGCGCTTACGTTTTTTACTCTTGCGAGTTATATTGGTCCGAATTCTGCTTGACAAGCTGACCGGTACTTCCTTTACTTACACAGGTACCCTGTTTGAGTTATACGATGATTCCTTAGCCGTAAGCGGCCGGTGGACACCCTGATCTTAAGTTGAAGGGTTATTATTATTTCTTTTCCAATATTTTGATGACTACGTGGCTTAATATTTTAATTGCCACACCTAGGGTTAGTATTAAGGACTCTGTCTATTACGGCCACATGCCTATCTTCTGTATAAAGCCCTCTTGGTGCATGAAAATTTAAGAACAATGGCGATAGGCTTGTTTAACTATCGTCGAGTTATTAAGTTCGTGGTTTACTGTCTCTGTCCTCGTTGCTAAACATTGCATTGGTTTAAGCTCTCAAGGTTTACACTGTATTGGTTTACGATTTCTGAATTTTACAGCAGAGTCTATCTCTAATTGGTCTACAGTGAACATATTTGTATATTTATGTATGTTAATATGTCATTTACAGTTATCCTGTTTAACATGCGATGTCCTCTCCTATACATGCATGGACTGTAAATTTGTCTGGTTTCTTATTCCTTCTTGCTCAATATTTAGATGTATCTGAATGGCGAGCAAAATGGTTTTTCTTCGTCGAACGCAGTCTATCTCTCCTCTATGAATAAAAGAGTTCTTTTATTTTGTTTTCGCAGATGTTGGGTATACTTATGGCCTTTATTTATATGTATACATAGTTATTCAATTCTCTCAGAGGTTTTCATTGTTTTTGTTCCTATGGCGAATTTACATGTTCGATTAGCATTTTTCCTTTTCACTTAATGAGGAACTCTATTAATGTAAATTTTCTCACTACTTAGTATTTCGTTTATGATTCAGTTATGCTAGTGTTATCTGTAGTACGTGTCCGGACCACGACCTGTCCGTGTATTATCATATATTCTGAAGGACGACCAGCCCAGAAATCTGGTTGCGGTTATTGGGCTAACAATCCTTCGGTTAGCTAGTTAGATGGTAGCTTGTTTCTTTTCTAAACAGAGTTAATTCACTTATGCAGAGTATAAAAGAAAATTCCATCCTAAATTTTCTTTGCTATCTGTTGCACCTGAAACTCCTAAGTTATTCAACCCTTACAACATTTCAGGTTTCCTATCTGAAAAACAAACTAAGAAAATAATCTTTTATTTCTCTGTCAAGGATACATAAATTCCATCTAATAAACTAAGAAACCATCATTTACTCTACTGTCAGAAATTCAGAGTCCATCTATCTATTTTAAGAAAATAATCACTTATTCTACTAACAAAGATACAGATTCTACTCATCTGTACTTAAATCTAACTGATGATTTTTGGTTTCCTCCCTTCCACGAGTTGGGAAATTACGTCCAGCAACTCTCCCCCGTGCAACCAAGTCTGAGTCTTCGTTGAACACAGAAAAAAAAATCTGGAGGAGAAACTCGGGACAGTCCAGTTCAATTCTCCAACTCTAGTGGAACAGTCTCCTCTGCAAGTTCCCTTCAAGGGTTACTTCCCAGGATGACATATTTCCTTTTTTTTTTCTCCTTTCACACACAGAACCCCAAAATCTCTCCCAGAATCCTTATTTATTCCAGAGTTTTTCCTTGGGTAACTGTGGAACTGTTTTTTCTGTTCAACTAACTCCATATCTTGAATTACTTTTACCATTAGTTTTTACTCATGAAACTAATTTCACAAGTAATATTTTATTCCAATACCAAAATTAATTTCTGTTCATAATATTCTATTTGCAATAAAATAACAGTCATATTTAGTCCATTCTTAATAATATTTTAACCATTTGTCAACAACTAAGACAGTGGTTACAGTTTCCCCCCTTTGGAAGAGAACACCGTCCCCGGTGTTCTTATTCCAATTTAGCAAAAAGCTTAGGATAAGATTCACGGAAAAAACTTTCGTCCTCCCAGGTGGCCTCCTCCGGTCCAAAGTGCTTCCATTGCACTTTAACCTGGGTGATGGCTCATTTGCGGAGCATGATTTCCCTTTAGTCTATTATACTGTGAGGCTCGACTAGAAATTCCCCGTCCAGTTCTACCTACACACAATACACTCATGTTAATTATATAATTCTTCAGCATAATATTATTTTTAACTATTATGCTCACCCACTACCTGAATGTTCTGCCAATGGATTATGTGTCTTGGATCATGAACATATCATTTTAATAACGACACATGAAAAACATTATGCACCCGAATATGGCTAGGAAGAGCCAAGTGATACGCCACCGGTCCTACTCTTTCCAGTATCTGGAAAGGACCACAAAACCTGGGCGCTAACTTCACACAAGATGCCCATATTAATGTACTCTTCTTTGGCTTAATTATTAGATACACGTGATCTCCCACTTCATATTCATGGTATGACCTCTTTTTATCTGCATACACTTTTTGCCTGTCCTGTGTTGCCTGTAAGTTTTGCCTAATTTTCTTCACTTCTAATTCCATTTCTGCTAGCATGTCTGGTCCTAGCATGAGTTTGGTCTCGGGACTACCCCAATTAATGGGATTTCTGCACTGCCACCCATATAGGGCTTCAAATGGACTCATTTTCAACGATTCTTGGTAACCGTTATTATATGCAAATTCCACTAAGTGTAGATATTCCTCCCACCTAGTCGGTTGCTGCATGACGTACATTCTCAACATGTCCTCCAGCACTTGATTTACCCTTTCAGTTTGTCCATCCGTTTGTGGATGATATGCAGTACTAAAATTAACTTGAGTTCCTAAACCTGTAAACAGGGCCTTCCAAAAGGCTGATGTAAATTTTACATCCCTATCGGAGATCACTGTCTTAGGAATACCATGCAATCTGAAGATCTCCCGCATAAACAAATATGCAATCTGTACTGTTTTGTAAGTGGACTGAACAGGTATGAAATGTGATTATTTACTTAATCAGTCCACAACTACCATTATAGAGTCGTTACCACGTTTTGATTTGGGTAATCCAGTAATGAAATCTAACGAGATCACCTCCCATTTCCATTTCGGAATTGTTATGGGCTGCATTAATCCAGTCGGATGTCGATGTTCTACTTTCACCTACTGGCACTCTAAACACTTGGTTAGGTAGTTTTCTATGTCCTTCCTCATACTCGGCCAACAGTAATCCTTTCTGATTGCTGTCAACATCTTTTGGTACAGGATGCCCTGCATAGTTGCTGCTATGATATTCGTCTAGTACCAAATTTTTTAAGTCCACTCTGTTTGGAATGACTGTCCTTTTCTTATAAACTAGCAATCCATCCTGGTTAATTTCATAATCCCCCAGCCTTCCTTGCTCTTCAGATTCCTGTGCTTGTTGCCACAAAAATTTATATTCAGGGTCTTTTCTTGGTTTCATTTTAATTTGATCTAAAAATCTGCTTTCAACTTGACTAACATATAACTTGTAAATGTTATGCAGTTTTCTGCTCAATGCATTCGCAACTTTGTTTTCTTTTCCTTTTACATGCTGCAGATCAATGTCAAACTCACTCAAGAAAGAATTCCACCTTTCTTGTCGGGAGTTTAAATCAGCTTGTTTGAAGCAGCTGGTTAGACTGCTATGGTCAGTCTTCAATACAAATCTTTTCCCAAGTAAATAATGTCTCCATACCCGGAGGGCGTGCACGACTTCGGTCAGCTCCAAATCATAGGCTGAATAGCGTAGCTCGTGATATTTTAACTTACGGGATTCATATGCAATTACTTTTCCGTCTTGGGATAAAATTTCCCCAACAACCTCCTTGCATGCGTCCGTGCAAACCTCGAATTCCTGATTTGGATCAGCCACACTCAACACGGGTGCTGATGTTAATAATTTCTTCATCTTTTCAAAGCTATCCTGACATTCTTGTGACCGTTTAAAAATTTTTCCCTTCCGTTGCAAAGAACCAATAGGGAAAGCTATCTTTGAAAATCCTTTAATAAATCGCCGGTAATAGCCAGCGAGTCCCATAAATGATCGTATATTTGCCACATTTTGTGGCACCTTCCATTCCATAATAGTTTTGATTTTCTCCAGGTCTACTGCTATACCTTTTTCAGATATCAGATGTCCCAGATATTGTATTTCTTCCTTGAAGAAATCACATTTGCTGAATTTCACATATAGCTGATGCTTTCTTAACATTTCTAGTACCATTCGCAAATGTTCCTTGTGTTCTTCCACATTCTTGGAGTAAACTAATATGTCATCAATGAAAATTAACATAAAATTATCCAAATAACGGTGGAAGATAATATGCATCAGTATCATGAAAGTGGCTAGTGCATTAGTCATCCCAAAAGGTAATACCACGAATTCATAGTGACCATATCTTGTGCGGAAGGCAGTTTTATGTATATCTTCATCTTTGATTCTAATTTGATGATAAACGGACCTCAAATAATTTTTTGAAAATACAGTAGCTCCCCTTACCTGATCAAACAGATCGTCAATGCGTGGTAAAGGATATCGGTTCTTAACAGTCAGCTTGTTTAACTGTCAGTAATCCATGCACATGCACATGGTTCCATCCTTCTTTTTGACGAATAGTATAGGTGCTCCCCAGGGAGATACACTGGGTCGTATATATCCCTTGTTTAATAATTATTGAAGCTGCATTTTCAGCTCAGTCAATTCTAGCACACTCATACAATAGGGTGCTCGTGAAATCGGTGATGCTCCTGGTAGCAATTCTATTGTAAAATCTATATCTCTTCTAGGTGGCAATTCGAGTATCTCTTCTGGAAATATATCCTTGAATTCCTGTACTACAGGTATATTTTCCAACATAGTAGCTTTGTCTTTAGAATCAGATAATCCTACTTGTATAGCGTACAGTTGACATCCCTTCCTTATACATTTTCCCATTTGGGAAGCTGTAATTGGGCGCAGCTGTACAGGCTTCTTTATTCCCTGAATCTCTTGGCGTTTGCCATTCTTATCTCTATAGTAGATAATCTTATCCTTGCAATCTATGAGAGTCCAATGCTTCTCCAAAAAAACATACCAAGCAGCACATCATAAGATCCCAAGGGAAAAATATTCAAATCTACCATTAATTTCTATCCACTGATTTGTTGTGCACAATCTGGTATTTTGGCGCTAACTTTTCTTTTGGCTCCAGTAGCCAACTGGACTAACCATGTCTTTCTAAATTGTTGACTTTGCAATTTACATATCTCTACTAGTTTAGGACTTATATAACTTAAACTTGCCCCCAGATCTACCAAAACAGAAACAGTTTGAGACAACAATTTACCTTCTAGCTCTATCATTGTAGGTTGGAAATCAGCTTGTCGATCTTCCAATGCTGCATTAATTCTGGGTACGTTTCAGGCGACATATCCCACAGTAGAGGCCTCCTGCAGGTTATTTACTGCTTCGTTTCTACCCCGCTGTGGGCAGTCTCGATAGTAGTGCACTGCTCCACAACCCCAGCACTGCAGAGGTGGCTTCTGATTTTGAGGTTGCTCAGGTTTACAAGACGCCTCAACAGTTTTATCTTCCATAGACTATCTTACCCTCTGATGGTTCTTACCGAACTGCTTACTAACTGAGTTCCTTGCTGTGTTTTTAAAATTACTAGTTTTTCCTCGTTTAAAACCAGCACTACCCTTGTTATCTTTCCTTGATTGCCACCCTTTTCCTTGGTCTGTTTTGGCTTTAGCTTGCTGATAGCACATCCTAGCCTTCCTAATGGCCTCATCCATTGTTTTGGGATTTACGAATTCGATACGTTCCTTCATATGGATGGGTAAGCTGCTCAGGAATCTTTGTACTTTAGCTTTCTCATCTCTTAGGTAAGGTACATAATGCATTAATGAGGTGAACTTAGTGACAAACTCGTCCATGGTCAATTTTCCAAGTTTCAAATCATGGAATTCCTAAGCCTTTTCGTCATAAAAGCGCTATGTCAGGTACTTATCTTTGAAGTACTGTTGGAACTTATCCCATGTGACATCCTGATCCTCTATTCCGCGCACATTCTTCACTTCTTCCCACCATAGAGTGGCTTTATCTCGTAGCTGGTATATAGCTAACCGTGCCTTAAGACTGTTGTCATAGTCATATACCTGAAAATATTTGTTCATATTGATCAGCCATGCCTCTGCTACCTCCTCTTTCTCTCCATCAAATGTGGGGGGTTTTATCTTCCTAAATTCGCCCTGCAACTCTATCTTCTGCCTTTTATTTGCCTTCTGCTTAGTTTCATTTTCAGCTTTAGCCTCATTAAATTTTTTATTTTGATTACTTCGCTATGACATACTCTTTTCTCTTCGGCCTGCATCTTGATCTCTCATTTTCTGTTCATTACCTTCCTGAAATTCTTTGTCAGCACTAGGCTTCTCAATTCTTTGGTTTTGCTTATCTGAGAGGCTCTTTAGAATTCTTTCCTACTCCTTCATCAACCTTGCATTATCATTTCGTACCCTCTCCATTTCCTCCTGCAGCCGTTGCACTATGGTTAACAAGATGCGGGTTTGGTGCTGCTGTTCTTCAATCAGCCTGTTAGTCTGTTGATGTTGTTCCATTTCCAACTGAACCCACATTTCGGGGTTCCTCTCCTGTTGAGGTTGGGTCTCCCCAACATTTTGAGGTGGCGGCTGCAAAGGTGTTCTTCTCGTTTTTCCTGTTATTCTTTCCATTTAACACACACACTCTCTCTCTCTCTGCATTAGTAACACAGAATGTAACGTTAGTTGACCCAATAGGGTCCCAGCGTTGTAACACGCTCTGATACCACTTGTCACTTTCACCCTTAAAACATTGAATAGTAAATAAAATAAATAAAGAAAATTTCTATCTGCCAACACATAAAAATACATCTATCAAAGCTTTCACCATGATCGATATCAATATTGATCATTTGTAATGTACAGACTCATTTACTTTTTCTTTTAATCATTTAGCAGAGAGATAATTACAATAATACGGAGGCTAACGTTAAACATACATGGCTCTTATCGTATGTTGGTGTTTGTATCAAGGCGAACATTATTATACTATGGTTCTCAGTTTTCAAAACGATGGTTGCATATAGTTGGACTTTTCCATTTCGTTGTGTATTCTCTGAACATTATCTATGGTTTGATGGGTGTTTAATTCGTGCCATGGGATACTTATCCGTCGTCGTTATTGGCATTTATTTCATAATAATCAATGGTACTACTATGTATCGACACTCCTGGTTACGAATCCTTTGGCAACTGGCACACAATTAAATTGATTGATTAGCATGTGGTTCTTTTTACGCCGTTGATCTTAGAGTTGATCGAACGGTGAGATCTTGTTAGGGTTGGGCTGATGACTATCGAGCCCGTAACCGCTTTCTGCTCATTCGCATTCCTCCGGAGGAGGTTCTGGTACCCTCTCTGCCCACCGCCGAGATTCTCCTTCCGGTTGCTGGCTCATGGCCTCTATTCGGTGATGACCCGTCATTTATATGCGTTTTCCGTGCTCTTCGTTGGCTATTTCATTCTATCTACTACTGCGGAGTGGTATGGTAAGTTTTTGTTACTGTATCTGCTGCTATTTCTCCTTCCATTGACAAGGTAGATTTCTTTTCCTTTTTGGTTTGAAGCTCGAGTTTTAACACCAATGCGTTGTCTCGTATTTTGGCTTCTTGCATGGCTTTCTACGATCCAGTCTATGGCTTGCAAATGTTTTTTTTTTAACATCATACAGGTATGATTCAGGAAATCCTCCGATTATCTTTCCCAACTTCCTGTTCAAATGGTTAAATTTGGTTAAAGGTCAGGGTAGGGTCTCTATTCCTTAGCTTGACTCGGTTTTTAACTCAACTTGTTTTTCTGCGTGGAAGGTACAGGTTCCTTTCATCTGCACTTATATTTGTTACTCTCGCGAGTTATATTGGTGCGAATTCCGCTTGACAAGCTGGCTGGTACTTCCTTTACTTGCACAGGTACCTTGTCTGAGTTATACGATGATTCCTTGGTTGTAAGCGGCCACTGGACACCTTGATCTTAAGTTGAAGGGTTATTATTATTTCTTTTCCAATATTTTGATGACTATGTGGCTTAAGATTTTAATTGCCACACCTAGGGTTAGTATTAAGGAATCTGTCTATTACGGCCACAGGCCTATCTTCTGTATAAAGCCCTCTTGGTGCACGAAACTTTAAGAACAATGGCGATAGGCTTGTTTAACTATCGTCGAGTTATTAAGTTCATGGTTTACTGTCTCTGTCCTCGTTGCTAAACATTGCATTGGTTTAAGCTCTCAAGGTTTACACTATATTGGTTTACGCTTTTCGAATTTTACAGTAGAGTCTACCTCTAATTGGTCTACAGTGAACATATTTGTATATTTATGTATGTTAATCTGTCATTTACAGTTATCCTGTTTTACATGCGATGTCCTCTCATGTACATGCGTGGACTGTAAATTTGTCTGGTTTCTTGTTCCTTCTTGCTCAGTATTTAGATGTATCCGAATGGCGAGCAAAATGGTTTTTCTTCGTTGAACGCAGTCTATCTCTCTTCTATGAATAAAAGAGTTCTTTTTTTTTTTTTTCACAGATGTTGGGTATACTTATGGCCTTTATTTATATGTATAAATAGTTATTCAATTCTCTCAGAGGTTTTCATTCTTTTTGTTCCTATGGCGAATTTACATGTTCGGTTAGCATTTTTCCTTTTCCCTTAATGAGGAACTCTATTAATGTAAATTTTCTCACTACCTAGTATTTCGTTTCTGATTCAGTTATGTTAGTCTTATCTGTAGTACGTTTCCGGACCACGACCTATCCGAGTATTATCAGAGATTCTGAAGGATGACCAACCCAAAAATCTGGTTGCGGTTACTGGACTAACAGTCCTTCGGTTAGCTAGTTAGATGGTAGCTTGTTTCTTTTCTAAACAGAGTTAATTCACTTATATAGAGTATAAAAGAAAATTCCATCCTAAATTTTCTTTGCTGTCTGTTGCACCTGAAACTCCTAAGTTATTCAGCCCTTACAACATTTCAGGTTTCCTATCTGAAAAACAAACTAAGAAAATAATCTTTTATTTCTCTGTCAAGGATATAGAAATTCCAACTAATAAACTAAGAAACCATCATTTACTCTACTGTCAGAAATTCAGATTCCATCTATCTATTTTAAGAAAATAATCACTTATTCTACTAACAAAGATACAGATTCCACTCATCTGTACTTAAATCTGACTGATGATTTTTGGTTTCCTCCCTTCCACGAGTTATGAAATTACGTCGAGCAACTCTCCCCCGTGCAACCAAGTCTGAGTCTTCGTTGAACACAGGAAAAAAATCTGGAGGAGAAACTTGGGACAGTCCAATCCAATTCTCCAACTCCAGTGGAACAGTCTCCTCTGCAAGTTCCCTTCAAGGGTTACTTCCGAGGATGACACTTTTTTTTTTTTTTCCTTTCACACACAAAACCCCAAACTCTCTCCCAGAATCCTTATTTCTTCCAGAGTTTTTCCTTGGGTAACTGTGGAACTGTTTTTTCTGTTCAACTAACTTCAGATCTTGAATTACTTTTACCATCAGTTTTTACTCATGAAACTAATTTCAGAAGTAATCTTTTATTCCAATACCAAAATTAATTTATGTTCATAATATTCTATTTGCAATAAAATAACATTCATATTTAATCCATTCTTAATAATAGTTTAACCATTTTTCAACAACTAAGACCGTGGTTACACAGAGAGAGAATATATACATATGTCAGTGATAATTACTCACATTATTATGATAATTCCTCACATTCATCTTTTATAAAAATGCATAATTAAACAGTTTTAGTAAATGTTAAAAGATATTGTTTACAATATCTTTTTAAAGTATTTATCAATTCCATATCATCCATATTTTTATCTAATGTTATTCTTTTATCAAGTATTGGGAATTGAGTTTGTAATAATATATTTTATTGCAAATTTATAAACATAAAAGTTAATGTGTGTTATGCAATGGTGAGGTAATTTGGGTTCATTTAATTTTTTTTACTTTTTTCATTTTCATGCTCTCCCTTAAGATATTTGGCCCTCCATAAGGGGATTTGTTCTTGAAGGAGCATTGAAGTTTGTATGGGTTCTGGTCTAGCTGGTTTAATTTGGGCTTAATCTTGGTTTCTAGGTAGAAAAATTATGTAATATATTCCTAAATTGGGTTGTCTCAAATCTTCTTTAGATTCCTATTGCCTTTTCTCCTTCAGTATCAGAAGATTTTGTCACAATAACAATGGATCATCAACCTCCCTGAACTAGAAAAAGGTTGTCATAGCAACAATGGTACATGAAACTCCCATACTCACACACAAAGGGAACATTCATGACAATCAACTAAAGCAATACCCCTAGCAATCCAAAAGGAAATTGACTATGCTGAGAGGGAAGTCAAAATTGATGATAGGATTATAGAAAATGAAGAGGTCTTGGAGCACATCAACAATTGGATTCCGAATACAGAAAGTACAACAATGAGACACACCAAATACATTAAAATTATGGATATTTATTTGAAACTCAAAAGCTTAATGGGAAAGATGTTGATGGAGCCATAGAATTAGCAAAAGAAAACAAACTAAACTAGACATCATGATAAGAACACTGACAAGAAAATTTGCCAATTTAAAATTCCCACCAACTATTAATATAATTATTTTGATTAACAAATGAAGATATAAAAAAATCTAAAACTTAGATAATAAATACTAATATATTTGATTGACCATATTTAATAAATGGTATATAAACCTAAATAGGAAAACAATGTTTCTCGTGTGATAATAAGCAAAGCTAAATTATAATTATATATATCATATGATATAAATCATCAACCTAATTCTCGATTAAAAATATATATATTCTTACTTTAAAAACATTATATCATTAAAAAATATAAATAAGAAAAACAAAAAATAGTAAACAAAATCTTTGCTTGCAAAGTTAAAATTCACCCATACCTTATCTCCCTTTTCGCTTCCGCGCTGTCAAAAGACGCGTTCGAATTAAAATATGTATGAAGCATTATTTGTTATTTTAGACATTATTATCTCAACACATTGCTAAACTTATCAGCGTATCATGTGTTAGGTCCATTATTTTTGCGAAAGCGAAAGTCCGATAATTATTTTTCAGTGTTTCAACCATAGACGGTGCTTACATAAACTATGGTTATGAAACTTCTTTTACGGTACGTTGAAAATGAAATACATCGATGTTAGAGAGTCGTGAGAATTCGCATGTGCGATTTTACAAAAATAAAAGAATATATCTATATATATATATACAAAAATAAAAGAATATATATATAACATGAGAATTCGTATGTGGGATTGATTTTAGAAAAATTAAAAGGAAGTGTATATATATATATATTCCCATAGCATTTTGCGCCTGGCATATTATATCAGATTTCCCAGAGCATCTTGTTTTGGGTATACTTGGATTGTTGATTCTACGAATATTTGGTAATCAAACCGACATAGCGCGATCAAATAATTGACTTCCCTTGTTCCTCTGATTGCCAAATATTCGAGAAATCAACAATCCACATACATCGGCTTAG
The DNA here is from genome assembly GCA_034641835.2 of Pinus albicaulis. NCBI lineage: Eukaryota > Viridiplantae > Streptophyta > Pinopsida > Pinales > Pinaceae > Pinus > Pinus albicaulis. Next base: position 577,496,022 of record CM076578.1, on the reverse strand, counting down.
GGACCAGGCCGGAGACGCCAACGGCAATAAAGGGAATATTTTAACAATTAACTGGAGGAACACCCGTTAAAAAATATTTCATTAAATTGCCCCTGTAGGTTGAGATCAGATTTCAACCCTCGGAATTTATGCATATTATGGACCGTTGGACATATGGAATGGCGCGCATCTACTTGGACGTATGTCATGGTGTCTCCTTGTATTTTGAAAAGGAGATTCATACGACTTTATAGTATTTTCATTGCAATTTGAAATCATTAAAATTTATTATATTTAAAATTATGTTTATTATTTTTTTGATGATGATGTTTAATTTAGATCATGTTAGTTGCGGTAATAAGCTATCGCAGACATCATCATGATTCGCCCAACATTTTGTAAGGCATAAAGACGGACAGATAGATATGCATGGAAAGTCTTATTTTTCAGTCTATTGGCTTATTAATGCATTTAAAAGTACCAATTCGGAATTAATAGCCTCGCTCATTTAACTGCTAAAAACTCGCGAAAATAAACTGTGCCGGATGGAGGGTTAATGGCGCACTTGAGACAGGGAAATGAGAGAGTTAATGGCAGAGTTGATGGCCACAGAATTTTTTGGCTGCTCAAGATTGAAGATGAAAAGGACGGCTAAAGATGGCATAAGCATGAGTCGCATGAACATGATATAGTCATTGGTACTCTTATAACATTAATGGGCCAATAGACTGGAAAATATTGGTATTGGTTGCCGATATACATGGCTGGCTCATATCATTTTGATCTTCGAGAAGAGGCGGCAGGAACATATTCTGCTCGTTATGCACGTGGAGTAAAGCCCGAGATATGCCCGAGATTAGAACGCCGGCGTCTTTTTTTTGACATTGGTGGAAGGACACACCCTTCCCTTCCCGAAGACGCGCAGTGCCCTGACATGCGCCGCGTCTACCATTTGCCAAGGAATCAGAAACCGCAGGTCGACCTCGGCCAACAGGCAGAACAGTATCGTTGAAGTAATCATTGGCGAGTTACAAGTAGGTCGATCTTGGCCAACAAGCAACTTACTTCACCCACAAATCGGTTAGAGATGACAAGTTCCTTCCCTGGTTTATTTCAGTGCCGTTGGAAAATTATGGTGGTGTTCGATGAATATATATTCACTCATTATTCTTATTCAAAGAAAATTATGAAAGAAAACTAGAATTCTTAACTAGTAAGTTTTCACAATTATGTTACATAAAATTAACATTCTTAAAAGGTAAGTTTTCACTCATCTCATTTACCTTTTAGCTATCCTTACAGGGTAATCTCTCATTTATCACATATACTTTTGGGTCTTAGATGATTAATGTGTTTATCTACTATAAATAAAAAGATCTCTTAAGAAAACAAAAATAAATTGAGACATTGCAAACTTTCCTAAATTTTAGAAACATAAAATATTTTATTATTTTACAAATAATAAAATTAATTAAATATCTTAATCATTGTAATCAAATATTCTTATATAAAATGCTCAATGAAATATATTATGGAGTAACTTTTACATTTTAGAAACATAAATATTTTATATATTTATAAATAAATATAAAATATTTTATTATTTAAAAACTAATAAAAAATAATTAAATATCTTAATTACTTAGCGTAATTAAATATTCTCATATAAAATATTTAATAAATATTATGGAATAGTTTTTATGTTATTTTTTGGGGTTTTTTACGGATTTTATGAATTCAACACTCACAAAAACTTTTAAGGGCACATTAATTGTGAAGATTTCACCTAACAAACTTGTGATTTCAATAAATCTTTACTAGATTTTAAACAAATTAGATCAAAAACTAAACCACACTTAAAAACTACTCTTAACATAGTTTATTTTTTATTTGTAATTTTTTATTAATAATTTGTTTATATTCTAATTAGTTATTTAGAACGACATTTTAACTCAAAACAAAAATAAATGAAAAGCATATTTAAATATTTTATTAATAATATTGTTTAGTTATAACACATGATTAAATTAAAAGTATATTTAAATATTTTATTAATAATATTGTTTAGTTATAATACATGGTTTTGAAAAAGATATAGGTTAAAAATATCATATAAATATCACCTAAACATGATTCTTTGCATGTGGAAATAATAACAAAATATTGATATTTTTTCTTTATCATGTTTATGTACAACTTTAATTTTTAAGTACAAATTCATATTTACTTTACATTTTCACTATCTTGCTAATTAAACTCTTCATAGAAAAATTATAAAAATTAAAAATTAAAAAAAAAGTCATAAATATTTTTAAACCTAATATTTAATAATATAATATTATTAGCAATTTAATTATATAATTTTAAAAATTATAATATATAAAAATTACACTATATAAAAAAAACCTAAAAATAAATTTAAATAAATTTATTTAAATATTTAATAAATAAAAAACATGTATTTTTATTCTTATTAATAAAATTGATGGAGAATAAGTTATTATAAACATGGAATTGTCGCCATTATAATTTATATAAAATAATCAAAACTTCATATTAATATTCTAAAATATCAAAATTTAAATTATTATAAAAGAAAAACAAATAAAAGATTAAATTTAGAAAATTAGAAAGATATGGGTCATAATTATTATAAAATTTAAATGGAATAGAATATTATAATTAATAATATTGAAGAATTTTTTCAGGTTGTAAGTTCACTTTTGTTATTAATAATGTCCGAAAGTATATTTATATTGAAAAGAGAATGTTAGTTTTTAAAGATTTTGTATTATAAATATTGTTGGTATGTTTGATATTTAATTAAAAAAATGTTTTTTATTGTTATAGTTTAATGAATGTTTGTAATAGAATTTATTAAATTATTTGTATTTTGTATTTTATATATAAGATATGTGGTTGTTTGCATTATTAAAAGTTTTTTGCACTATACAATTGATTTTCAATTTTTAAGTTTTTATTCTCATTTATCTTATTACTATAATTATTGTCTTCTAGTGTTTTAAACTTATTAAAATATATCAATCATTTAATTTATATAATTAAATAAATAAAAATTAAATATTTATATATAATAAATTAATTATCTAAATTTAAACATAAAATATCTATATATATATAATAAAAATGAAATATTTTTTTTAATAAAAAATAATAGTCTTTTATTAAAATATAATAAAAATAAAAACAATAATTCTCGTTTTCAATTTCGATATCAACCAATTGTGATGGCACCTTTGTTACGAAAACCTTGAAAGCTCTACCATGAGAGTCTAGTCTTATTAACCCTTTTTTCTTTTCTTGAATGGACGTGAACATGTTGACAGCACGGCCAATTAGCCATTTATGTTCTAGAGCAACTTCCCGCCCGAGTAATCTTTAAGGGAATCTAGGATAGGGACCTTAAAAGATGAGTTGGTAGGTCTATAAGCACTTGAGCAAGGGACCCTAATCAAACTTAGAGGGTTTGAATGCCTTAAAGTTGCATTACTTTAAATAAAGTAAAGTAATATGGTTCTGTGGTTCTAGATGCTACTCAGGGATATCCATGCATCAAATCTTTTGATGATTTGTAGGATGTTACAGTTACTGGAAATATCCAGAAGAAGCACAAAACACATTCCAGGACGGCTTTCCCGTCCTTTCCACAGGTGCTAGATTGGGTTGAACCCGGGACCTCCGCCCGACCATTCCGCTTGGTAAGCTTGTAAATTTCGCAATGAATAAGCAGATGGGATTTGCGATTCTTTGTCAAACCACACACCGCCGTTACTTAATCTTTTGTAACGATGATCTCCTTCAACCAACCCAAACCTGGCTGCACGTTTACTTCCCTACGAAGCGTAAGATAAGATGTGTTCGTTGCATGCTCACGTGGCTAAACCTTCTAATGCCTGATGTGCAAAATATAGCAGATTTACGACTGAAAATTAGAAAGGATATGCTACAGCCATGCATATTTCTTTCTGTCTTTGAATCTTTCCATTTTTTTAAAACTGTATTGTTGGGAGGATATGATTTCGGCACTATGTTATCCCCTATATCTTACTTCACGCTTACATTTTCTGCGGCAGCCGAGATTCATCGACTTCTTCGCTCTTATTACATGTCTGCCTTCACTTTCTCATGTCACTAGTCTTCATCAACAATATATAAAGAGGTCAAGTGTAGGCATATTTTAACATCTTTTCTTCAGCGAAGAGTTTCCTCTGCTGTTGTAATCAACTATACTGTCGCTACATCCGTCCAGACCTTGCCGTTACTTTGCTACTAATTAGGGTTCTTTTTCATTGTTATTGTTAAAATGAACAGCGGATTGTGTCTATTGTTTGTAGTCGCTGCTTTAAGTGCTGTAACGAGCATCTTGCAAGTGGTTGCAGCAGGTACAGACATTAGTGATACGATTGAGGGATTTCTTGTTCCACAGAACAAGGCAAGGAAACAAGTGGGAGTCCCTCCACTAAAATGGGATACAACGCTTACAAAGTATGCACGTACATATGCAAGGGAAAGAAGGGGTGTTGGAATATTGAATAATTCCAGAACAATAATGAAGAGAATAAACTCTCTTCTTCTAACACAGAGAAATTAAAATATTTCTCACTGGAAACAGAGTTTCAACTCATAAAACAAACTTTTATTTCATAAAAAATGTTGTTACAAATTATTCCTCTAACAGAGGGATTTACAAAATATGATTGACTGCTACAGACGCAGTGCCTCTCAAAACAAATCTCTGTCTCTCTCTCAGAAATATGATGCTGTGTATTTTCTTCTAATTCCGCACTGCTGTGCATAAAATGACTCTGTTTTGTGTACAATACAAAACATTGTTTTTAAACAGGCTCTCGGGCCTTTCTTTTATAAGTGGCGCGCACTTTATAAAAATATTAAACATAAAACATAAAACATCGAGTCCGCACTATTAAAACATAACACACGACCGAATGAAATTCCAATTTCGCGATGTTGCGATGGCGCGGTCGCGCGATCACATCGCAACTATTTGCGATAACATATATGGCGGAAATAACAGAAAATGCGATGATGTGATATTGCGATGGCGTGACGATCGCCCATCGCAACTTTCAACGGAACCTTGGCATGGGCGGAGGGTGATTATGTAAAATTGCGATGTTGCGATGGTGCGTTAATCGCACATCGCAAACATCCACATCAACAAGACACTTTGCTCTTCAAAACTGAAAGCTGCGCTCTGCGATCTGCGCTAAAGCGCTTAAGTGGTAGGGACCACTTGTCCGGCCTCTTCATAACTTTTGAGTTCTCTGCCTGTTTAATCAATTTCATTCATTTCTGGTTGTTGAGGGCGTTAAAGCCCAAAATGACTGTTTTAAATAAAATTGTTCTTCCGTGCTATGAAGCCACGAAAGTCTTTGGCATTCAAGTCTGTTGTTAATTAAAAAGGTTACCGCCTTTGATAAAATATCAAAGGGATCAAAATCCCATCTGCTCTTTACTGCACCTGTGCGCTTTCCAATCCTTTTGCAATTTGTTCAAGATTGCAGGCAACCGCCTTAAACTTGGCTTCAATGTGCCGCATATCTTCCACTTCTGCATTTACTGCTGATTGAATTTAGCAGTTGGAATTAATTTCCAACACTCCCCCTTAATTTCAACTGCTGGGTTTTAATGCATACCCAGGCATTTCCTGAAATGTTCAAAGCTTTTCTGCACAAGTGGCTTTGTGAGGATATCTGCAAATTGATCCTCTGTTCTGCAATGCTGCAAAACTATCTCACCATTGTTAACCAATTCATGTATGAAGTGAAACTTGGTGTCAATGTGCTTTGTCCTTTTATGAAAAACATAATTTTTAGACAATGCAATAACTGAGCTATTGTCACAATAAATCACTGTCCCTTTCACCTGTTCTTGACATAAGCTTCTCAACATTTTTCTCATCCAGACTGCTTGACACGCTGCTGCTATAGCTGCCGCATATTATGCTTCTGTTGTAGATAATGCTACAATGGGCTGTTTCTTAGAAGCCCATGAAATGGCTCCTGAACCCATATGAAAAACATAACCGGAAGTGCTCTTCCGATCATCTACACTTCCAGCCCAATCACTGTCTGTGTATCCAATTAAATCTGAACATTCTGAAGCAGTATAAAAAATACCAAAACTTTTAGTACCTTTAACATACCTCAAAATTCTTTTTACTTCTTGCCAATGTGCATCCTTTGGCTTTTCCATGAATCTGGAAATCAAACTAACAGCATGCATTATGTCTGGCATAGTTGCAGTCAAATACATAAGGCTGCCAACTATGCTCTTGTATAAACTAGGATCAAAATCCTTGCTGTTGTCCTCTCTGCTGATTTTTAATCCCATCACTGTGGGAGTGATTGCTGCTTTGCATTCCTGCATGTTAAATCTTTGAAGTACCTCATTAACATACTTTGCCTGTGAGATGAAAATCCCACTTTTATCTTGCTCTACTTCTATTCCCAAGAAGTATCTCAACAAACCCATATCAGTCATTTCAAATTCTTCTTTCATGACTGTTTTGAAATGTTCAATAAGGCAATCATCATTACCTGTAAAGATAACATCATCAACATACAAAAATACTATCAATAGTTTTCCGTCCTTTTATTTGATGTAGAGGGTGGGTTCTCCCTCACACTTCTCAAAACCATTTTCGAGTAGATAAGAGTCTATTCTACTGTACCACGCTCTTGGCGCTTGCTTCAGCCCATAAAGAGCTTTCTTCAACTTGCATACTTTGTGCTTTTGGCCTTTCTTTTCATAGCCGAGAGGTTGTTCAATGTAAACCTTTTCCATTAACACTCCGTTTAGGAATGTTGACTTCACGTCCATTTGGTAAACTTTCCACTTGTTTTGTGCTGCTATGGACAGCACTGCTCTCACTGTTTCCATTCTGGCAACCGGTGTGAAAGTTTCCTCATAATCTATCCCATGCTTCTGCTTATAGCCTTTGACAAAAAGTCTTGCCTTGTGTCTCTCTATTTTTCCTTCATCATTACTCTTGGTCTTGTAGACCCATTTAACGCCAATGACATCTTTACCTTTTGGGAGTTCAACAAAATCCCAAGTTTTGTTCCTCTCTATGGCATTTATTTCCTCATCCATAGCTTCTATCCATTTCTCATCCTTGATGGATTCTTCAAAATGAATAGGATCATCAACATGACAATATAAAGAAAACAAAGAATTGATACCTTCATTAGCTAAATCTTGTTCATAAATTTCTTTCAAACTTCTAAATTTTTTACCTCTTTCAGTAGGTGTACAAATGCTTGAAGAAGCACTTGAATTTCCTCCTTGTGGTGTGCTTGGAGAAGAACTTTCATTTCTCCTCAAGGGTGTGCTCTGCTGCTCTTGTGTTGGTGCTGCTGTTTGGGGATGTATTTCAGCCAACTCATCATCATTCTCATCATGAGATAAATAGTGTTTAACATTCACTGTTTTCTCTATGCTTCCATCCCAAGCTTCCTCTTCAATAAACTGAACATCTCTGCTCATAATAAACCTTTTATTGGATGGGTTATAGAATCGATAAGCCTTGGATTCCTCACTGTATCCAATGAAGATACATTTCTCCCCCTTGCTGCCCACCTTCTTTCTTAGTTGATCTGGAATGTGTGCATAAGACACACATCCAAAAACCTTCATGTGTGTGACACTTTGCTTTGTGCCACTCCATGCCTCTTCCGACACTTTGTTCATTACTACTTTTGTAGGGCATCTATTCAAGATGTACGCTGCACAATGTACAGCTTCAGCCCAATAATCATTAGACAAATGCTTTGCCTTTAACATGCTCCTTGCCATGTCCATTATGGTTCGGTTCTTCCTTTCGGCTACTCCATTTTGCTGCGGAGTATATCTAGTTGTAAATTGTTTATGAATACCATTTTCTCTACAAAAACGTAGAAAATCTTTAGAGATATACTCACCTCCTCTATCAGTCCTTAAGACTTTGATATGCAGTCCACTCTGGTTCTCAACAAGTGCTTTGAAATTGCAAAAATTTTCAAACACTTCACTTTTGTTTTTCAAAAAGTAAACCCAAGTTTTTCTTGTAAAGTCATCTATAAATGTTAACACATAGTGGCTGTTAGCAAGTGCTGGAGTCTGCATCGGTCCACATACGTCTGAGTGGACAATCTCTAAGGGTGCCTTTGCCCTTACGCTTTTCCCGGAAGGAAAACTTTCTCTATGTTGTTTCCCCAAGATACAACCTTCACAAAGGCTATCCGGTTTCTCTATCAATGGTAAACCACTTACCATTCCTTTTCTAGTTTAACAAATTAAGACCTCCAAAGTTGAGATGTCCAAATCTCAAGTGCCATAACCAATTATCATCTTTTGGTTCGCTTTGGAAAGTCTCCTGTGCAACTGCTGCTTTCTCTTCACCGTTCTTCAAGTCTGCTCTCATTCTGAGAGGGAACATTCTGTTCCTTGTCATCTTCACTTCAGAAATACATTGTTTGCTGGGTGGTTTATCCATGATGGTACAAACATCATTATCAAAGAAAACATTATACCCCTTATGGACAAGCTGTCCAATACTTAAGAGGTTACACTTCATTCCTTGAACATAATAAACATCTGCTATGGTTTTCTTTGCACCTAATATTGTTAAAACATTTACATCTCCTTTTCCCATAACAGAAACTTTGCTATGAGTTCCTAGTGTGACTTGTGACTTCACACTTTCATGTAACATGGAAAACATTGCTATGTTTCCTGTCATATGGTTACTGCAACTGGAGTCTAGAAACCATAAATCCTCACTTTTCTCTTCAGCTATATTACAAGATAAAAACAAATTCTTTTGATTGACATTTTCTCTAGTGAAATTTGCACTAGTTCTGTTTGCCATATCTTGCTGCTTCTTTCTGCATTCATTTGCATAATGACCATATTTTTTACAATAATGACATTGGACATTGGATTTGTCATACCTCTGTCCTTGAGCATTCTGCTGACCACTTTGCTGGCTGCTGTCTTGGCCGTGGCTGTGATTTTCATTGTTGCACCTTCCATGTGAATGTGAAGGGTTGTTACTTCCACCTTTGTTTTGGCTTTTTCCTTTTCCTCTTCCTCTGCCTTGCCCTCTTCCTCTTCCGAAAGTCATCTGGGTCTTAAAGGCATTCTCAAGAGATGAGTTTTCATTCCTACTCAATCTCTGTTCATGGGTCATCAGTGATGCATGTAGTTCTTCCACTGAAAACTTTGTGAGATCCCTAGTCTCCTCTATGGTGGTGACAATCACATCAAATCTTGAGGGTAAACTTCTCAAGAGTTTTTCAACAATCCTTTTGTCTTCAAGGGTTTCTCCATGTGATATTATTTGTGTGACCATTCCAATCACATGAGTGACGAATGAGTCAATAGTATCTGACTCTTTCATGCAGAGAGTCTCAAAGTCTCTCCTCAGCAACTGAAGTTTTGATGTCTTCACTTTCTCCATTCCTTGGTAGGCTATCTTGAGAGTTTCCCATGCTTCTTTGGATCTATTGGCTGCTGCTATCCTCGGAAACACACTCTCATGCACTGCTTGATACAAAAAGAAAAGAGCCTTGGCATCTCTCTTCCTATTTTTCTTTAGTGACTCCCTTTCTGCCTGAGTTAAAACATAAAACTCTGCTTCATTTGCTGGCTCTTCAAAGCCATCCTCAACTAATTCCCATAACTCTTGTGAGGTAAATAAATCTCTCATAGTTATTGACCAGTAGTCATAATTTTTCCCATTAAATTGTGGGAGATGGATATTTCCCAAACTCATACCAGTGCTGGCTCCAACCATTCTGCACTCTTAACTATGTTTCAAAAACACTTGACTGTGTATCTAAATAACTTAACTGTTCTGCAACAGTAACACTAAAACTGTATAGAGAAATACCTTTGGATTCTTTTTGGCTGAGTCTTCACACTGCTGGAGAAGCTACTGCAACAAAGAGCTCCTTCCTTCAACTTATTTGACTTTCAAATAGCCTGGACTAGCTCTGATACCATGTTGGAATATTGAATAATTCCAGAACAATAATGAAGATAATAAACTCTCTTCTTCTAACAAAGAGAAATTAAAATATTTCTCACTGGAAACAGAGTTTCAACTCATAAAACAAACTTTTATTTCATAAAAAATGTTGTTACAAATTCTTCCTCTAACAGAGGGATTTAATAAATATGATTGACTGATACAGACGCAGTGCCTCTCAAAACAAATCTCTGTCTCTCTCTTAGAAATACGTTGTTGTGTATTTTCTTCTAATTCCACACTGTTGTGCATAAAACGACTCTGTTTTGTGTACAATACAAAACTTTGTTTTTAAACAGGCTCTCGGGCCTTTCTTTTATAAGTGGCGCGCACTTTATAAAAATATTAAACATAAAACATAAAACATAAAACATCGGGTCCGCACTGTTAAAACATAACACACAACCGAATGAAATTCCAATTTCGCGATGTTGCGATGTTGCGATGTGCGATGGCGCGGTCGCGCGATCGCATCGCAACTATTTGCGATAACATATATGGAGGAAATAACAGAAAATGCGATGATGCGATATTGCGATGGCGCGACGATTGCGCATCGCAACTTTCAATGGAACCTTGGCATGGGCGGAGGGTGATTCTGTAAAATTGCGATGTTGCGATGGTGCGTTATTCGCACATCGCAAACATCCACATCAACAAGACAATTTTCTCTTCAAAACTGAAAGTTGCGCTCTGCGATCTTCGCTAAAGCGCTTAAGTGGTAGGGACCACTTGTCCGGCCTCTTCATAACTTTTGAGTTCTCCACCTGTTTAATCAATTTCATTCATTTATGGTTGTTGAGGGCGTTAAAGCCCAAAATGACTATTTTAAATAAAATTGTTCTTCCGTGCTATGAAGCCACGAAAGTCTTTGGCATTCAAGTCTGCTGTTAGTTAAAACGGCTATCGCCTTTGATAAAATATCAAAGGGATCAAAATCCCATCTTCTCTTTACTGCACCTGTGCGCTTTCCAATCCTTTTGCAATTTGTTCAAGATTGCAGGCAACCACCTTAGCCTTGGCTTCAATGTGTCGCGGATCTTTCACTTCTGCATTTACTGTTGATTGACTTCAGCAGTTGGAATTAATTTCCAACAAGGGGCGACTGCCTCCTCCAGCATTCAGAAGGGCCTTTCGGAGAGAACATCTTCTAGGGAAGCGACAGCCGCTGGAACGCTACCGATGTTGTTGGTGCATGGGTGGATGAAAAAAAGTGGTATAACTATGCCAAAAATAGCTGCAGCTCGAGTCAAGACTGCACCCACTACACTCAGATCGTTTGGAGAACAACCACTAAAGTTGGATGTGCGGCCATCCAATGTAAGAGCGGTGACATCTTTATCACATGAAATTATTATCCTGCTGGCAACTATGTTGGCTCCAGACCATGCTGAAACTTGGTACCCACCATTTAGCATTCATTCTCCCTCTTGGATTACCATTTTCCCCTTACACTGTTTTCATTCTTTCAAAGTAACAACTATATTCATATTCTTCCATTGCATAATATTTCATATTTTGGATTTAATTGCACGTAACCTAGTTGAAATCGTATTGATTCATGATTTTTGGATGTAAGTGTTTCTCTATTGGACCATCACATAATTGTCTAATATTCAATAAAACTAATCATTGATTATGGATCAGACTCAGACCATTAGTGAACCTGCTCGCATTATTTTCTAGCGCTCGAGAAAACTTATCCTTGATACTTGATCAAACTTAATTTCCATCGGCGTACGTGCTCTATTATCAATTAATGAATTGATAACTTTAAATGAATTACGACATCAGTTACACGCAACGAGTGCAGCTTACTCCTATCATAGTTTTCTTTCAATTATTTGAATTCATCTAAATTTTTGTTGAATGTTTATGATTTAAATGTGTATTCCATGGATAAATTTCTCTAATGGTTTTGTGACCTTAAATTATAATGAAATATTAATTATATTTTCTTATCAAATTTATAAAAAAATAATAGTTACTAACACTCTTTTAAATAATAAAACAAACTTAGATATCTGCGCTCAAATACAAAAGCTCTATCCATACTCAAAACTCAAGTATATTGGAATGTAGGGCTTCTAGCATGCTTCTAAATGACCTGGTCTAACGTCCCCTACATTTAGTTCATGAGGCATTTTTCATTTGCACACACTTTCTCATTTGTCGACATTACAACGACTCATTGTCTATTACATTATGCCACCGTCTATAGACTTCCACGCTAATGGTAGACCATGAAAATGATACATTTTTCGGAAATTAAAGGGATAACTTAAATATAAAGAGATGGAATGTAAATCGTTACGAAGTTTAATATTATGAGTAGTTTAACATTCATTATTGATTAGTTATAAATTGATAACTTAAATATAAAGTCTGGCAAAGTAAATCGTTACGAAGTTTAATATTATGAGTAGTTTAACATTCATTATTGATTAGTTTATAAATAATATTACTAAAGAATAAATTAAAAAGCAATGCTTAATAAATTTTAAAAAAAAAAAATTATACAAGTATAAATTTATTGTAAGAATTATAATTTTAAGTTTTTTATAAAGTAATTTCTTTTTATTCATATTGGATATAATCATATCTATTGGGTAAAAATTTAATATATATTATATATGGCTTAAAACTTTATGCATCAAGTTGAAGTGTGTTTCGTAAGATATATTCTTATCTAAATTGGAGGTTAATAAGATATATTCTTATCTGCCGTGAAATGACGGTAGACTCAATAAGCTAAATTGGAGACGAGACCATCTTAAATAACACTTTGGTATTCCGCTAACAATCCACAACCCCCTGGGGACCATGCGAGTCCAATTCCAGAATCAGCTTTGTCTATCATGTCTGCTTCATTTTTGTTCTCAGCAGCTTTGTCTATCATGTCTGGTTCATTTTTGTTCTCAGCAATAGGCTTTATGAGAATGGAAAGTAATCACAGGATAAAACTGCTTTGTTTTAGCAATATTATATTATGTATGTTTATTCTAACTCATCGTAGGATTAGTTTTGGATATGGTCAGGTTTCTTTATAGGGGATCTTACAATTTTAGATGTAAGTTGTGAATAATATTAATAAATTTTATTTAAAAAACATTAACATATATTTTTATTATTATTTGATATTTAGAAAGATGTTTGTAGTTATGTGATCATAATTTTTTTTTGTGAAAATCATTCTTCCATATGGAATAAGTTATTTATAAAAGAATATTATGATTAGGATTAGATAGTTAATAAAATGTAAATAGATTATATTAAAAATAAATTAAATATTTCATTAAATTCCTCTCATCAACTCGGTCTATTAACATGTTTAGATACAGAATGTGTTGGGATGTTTGAAAATTCCAAAACAACAGATGGAGAATAAAACTCCCCTTTTCAACACAGAGAAAATATTAAAATTGCATTCACAGTGACAGAGTTTCCACACTTAAAACAAATTTCTAATTCTTCAAAAACTAATACAGATTCTTCCTCAACACAGAGAGATTACAACTGTTGGACTGCTTCTAAGCACAATGCTAGAATAACACACTCTATCTCTCTAAAACATTCACTGTTGTGTATACAAAAACAAATTCACACTGCTCTGTATTCTCTGTTTTCCCACACTGCTGTGCTTCTCATTTACTGTCCTGTGTAATAAAAAAAAAATTACAACTCTGTCCCCTCACTTGTTCTCACGGCACATCACAAAAATATATGACATTACAATATGTTAATATATATTATAAATATAAAATATTTATAATATATATAACCAAATGTTAAAACAAATATACTATGGTAATAAAATTAACTCAAAGTTAAAAACACAAAAAAAATTGTTGCAGCAAATGTAAACTAAGTCAAAGGTATTTAAAATAGACTTTCCCTTTATGCTTTCCCGGGGCCTCGTGGGGTTCATCCTCCCCAGCTCTCATACCCCCGTGGAATGGCTGTGTTCTAGTGTGTGGGGACCACTATGACGTGGCTCTGTTTTTAAATTAAAACAAAGACTTTGCCATGTAATTTAGAACTTTCATTTGCTGGCTGGTGAGGGCTTTACTGCTGGTGGGTGAATCGTTAATTGCAGAGGAGACTGGTTGCGTGAAGATCGAATGTGGAGATTTCTTGCTCCTGCAACTGTCCTTTGAATTTCCATCAGCAATTAATCTTGCTGTCTTGCCAATCCCATCTACGTTGAATTTTTCTGTCCTGCTGCTATGTGTAGCAGTTGGAATTAAATTCCAACACTCCCCCTTAATTTCAACTGCTGGGTTATTTGTCATACCCAAGCATTTTCTTAAAAATTCAAATGTCTTCTGCCCCAATGGTTTTGTCAAGATATCTGCATATTGCTCCTCTGTTTTACAATGCTGCAAAACAATTTCTCCATTGTTCACCAATTCTCTGATATAGTGAAACTTTGTATCTATGTGTTTTGTTCTCTTATGAAAAACATAATTTTTTGATAAAGCTATCGCTGAGCTATTATCACAGTAAATCAATGTCCCCTTTGTCTGTTCTTGGCACAAACTTCTTAGCATCCTTCTCATCCAAATTGCTTGACACGCTGCTGATGTAGCTGCCACATATTCTACCTATGCTGTAGATAATGCTACAATCAACTGTTTCTTAGAAGCCCATGAAATGGTTCCTGAACCCATATGAAAAACATAACTGGAAGTGCTCTTCTGATCATCTACACTTCCAGCCCAGTCACTGTCAGTGTATCCAACTAATTCTGAATTTTCTGAAGCTGGATATAAAATACCAAATCTTTTAGTTCCTTTCACATACCTCAGAATTCTCTTTGCTGCCTGCCAATGTGCTTCTTTTGGCTTCTCCATAAATCTGGAAATTAGACTAACAACATGCATAATATCCGGCCTAGTTGCAGTCAAATACATGAGGCTGCCAACTATGCTTTTATATAAACTTGGATCAACATCCTTGCTGCTGTTATCTTTACTCAACTTCAATCCCATTACTGTGGGAGTAATTGCAGCTTTGCATTCCTGCATATTAAATCTTTCTAAAACTTGATTCACATACTTTGCTTGAGAAATAAAAATTCCTTTTTCATTTTGTTCTACTTCTATTCCTAAGAAGTATCTCAACAAACCCATGTCAGTCATTTCAAATTCATCTTTCATGACTGTTTTAAAATTTTCAACAAGATAATCATCATTACATGTAAAAATGAAATCATAAACATATAAAACCACAATCAACAATTTACCATCTTTTTCTTTGATGTAGAGGGTGGGTTCTCCCTCACACTTTTCAAATCCATTTTCCAGTAGATAGGAGTTTATCCTACTGTACCACGCTTTTGGTGCTTGCTTCAGCCCATAAAGATCTTTCTTCAATCTGCAGACTTTATGCTCTTGGCCTTTCTTCTCATATCTGAGAGGTTGTTCAATGTAAACCTCTTCCATTGAAACTCCATTTAAAAATGTAGATTTTACATCCATCTGGTATACTTTCCATTTGTTTTGTGCTGCTATTGACAGCACTGCTCTTACTGTCTCCATTTTTGCAACTGGTGCAAAAGTTTCTTCATAATCTATTGCATGTTTCTGCTTATATCCCTTGACAACAAGTCTGGCCTTGTGTCTTTCTATCTTTCCTTCAGCATTGCTTTTGGTCTTATAGACCCATTTAACGCCGATGACTTCTTTACCTTCTGGGAGATCAACCAATTGCCATGTTTTGTTCTTCTCTATGGCATTAATCTCATCATCCATAACTTCTATCCATTTTCTATCTTTAATAGCATCTTCAAAATGAATAGGATCATCAACTTGACAATACAAAGCAAATAGGGAATTCATACCTTCGTTTGCTGCTCCCTGCTCATAGATTTCTCTAATACTTTTGAACTTTGTTCCTCTTTCACTTGGTGTAGACGTGCTTGATGAAGAACTCAATTCTGCTCCACGTGGTGTGCACGGAGATGCACTCCCGCTATTTCTCAAGGGGGTTCTCGCTGCCGCTTGAGGCATCCCTTGTTGTCCCTGTGTTGGTGGAGGTTGTGCTACAGATGGGTTGTTAATTTCAACCACATTTTCTTCATCTTCATCATGAGATAAACAGGTTTTAACTTTAATTTTTTTCTCAATGCTTCCATCCCATGCTTCCTCTTCAATAAATTGCACATCTCTGCTTATCACAAACTTCTTTGTGGATGGGTTATACAATCTGTATCCTTTGGAATCTTCGAAATATCCAAGGAAAATACACTTCTC
Source organism: Pinus albicaulis (assembly GCA_034641835.2). Lineage (NCBI taxonomy): Eukaryota > Viridiplantae > Streptophyta > Pinopsida > Pinales > Pinaceae > Pinus > Pinus albicaulis. The sequence continues at coordinate 577,479,735 of CM076578.1, read as the reverse complement.
CCCCTTACTATCCAACTTCTTCCTCAACTTGTCAGGAATATGTGCATATGTCACACATCCAAAAATTCTCATGTGGGTGACTCCCTGTTTTCTGCCACTCTACGCTTCTTCTGGAACTTTGTTCATCACTGCTTTTGTGGGGCATCTATTTAAAATATACACAACATAGTTTGCTGCTTCTGCCCAATACTCATTTGGCAAGTGTTTTTCCTTTAGCATGCTACTCACCATTTCCATTATGGTTCGATTCTTCCTTTCAGCAACTCCATTCTATTGTGGCGTGTACCTTGTGGTAAACTGCTTGTGTATGCTGTTCTCTCTGCAAAAGCGTAGAAATTCCTTTGATATATATTCTCCTCCTCTATCAGTTCTGAGAACTTTAATGTGCAGTCCGCTCTGTTTCTCTACAAGAGTTTTAAAGTGGCAATTTTTTTGAAAAACTTCTCTTATTTTTCAGAAAATAAACCCACACTTTTCTTGTGAAATCATCTATGAAGGTCAGCATGTAATTGCTGCCTGAAACTGATGTTGTTTGCATCGGCCCACATAAATCTGAGTGAATGATCTCTAAGAGTGCTTTCGCCCTTATGATTTTCCCTGAAGGAAAATTTTCTCTGTGTTGCTTTCCCAAGATGCAGCCTTCACATAGGCTATCAGGCTTCTCAACCAATGGCAAGCCTTTTACCATTCCTTTTCTGTGCAGCAAATTTAATCCTCCGAAATTGAGATGTCCAAATCTCAGGTGCCATAACCAATTTTCATCTTTCTTTTCCTTTTGAAAGGCTTCTTGTGTTACAGCTGCTATACTCTTTCCTTTTCCTTTCAAGTCAATGTTGAGCTTGAGGAGAAACATTCTATTGCTGGTCATTTGTATTTCAGCAATAATTTTCTTGCTTGGAGGTATATCTTTTATTCTGCACACATCATCTTTGAATATTACATTGTAACCTTTTTTTATGAGTTGCCCAACCGTCAAAATATTACATTTCAAACCTAGTACATAATACACATCAGGGACAAATTTCTGCTCACCATTTCTTGCTCGAATACTAACTCTGCATTTTCCTTTTACAGAGATTTTAGTATCAGTCCCTGTGGTCACTTCAGATTTTACTTCTTCATCTAGATTAGCAAACATTGCTCTATTTTCAGTCATGTGATTACTACATCCTGAATCTAAGAACCAAACATCATCTTCTTTATCTTGTGCTACATTACAAGCTAACAACACATTACTTGGGTTCTTTTCTTCTTTTTCTACATTAGCATTCTGCTTATTTTTCATGTCATTTTGCTTCTTTCTACATTCATTGGCATAGTGCCCATATTTTTTGCAATAATAACATTGGACATTGTATTTGTCATACCTTTGTCCATGAGCATGTTGGTGTTGATGTTCACCTTGTTGGTTGTTGCATTGGCTGTGGCTCTGACTTTGACTGTTGCTCCTTCCATGTGAATGTGAAGGGCTGTTCCTTCCACCTCTGTTCTGGATTTCGCCTCTTCCTCTTCCTTTTCCTTGACCTCTTCCTCTTCTTGAAGGCATCTGGGTCTTGAAGGCGTGCTCAAGAGATGAGGTTTCATCTCTACTCAATCCCTGTTCATGAGTTATTAGTGAGGCATGAATTTCATCCACTGTGAACTGTGAGAGATTTTTTGTCTCTTCTATGGTGGTAACAATTACATCAAACTTTGAGGGTAAGCATCTCAAAAGTTTCTCCACAATCCTTCTTTCTTCAAGAGTTTCTCCATGGGATCTTATCTGATTTACAGTCCCAATCACATGTGTAAAAAATGTGTCAACACTGTCTGACTCTTTCATGCAAAGAGTTTCAAAATCTCTTCTCAGCCACTGAAGTTTTGCTGTCTTAACTTTCTCCATACCTTGATAAGCTACTTTCAGAGCTTCCCATGCCTCCTTGGATTTCTTAGCTGCTGCTATCCTTGGAAACACGCTCTCACTTATTGTCTGATACAATAATAAGAGAGCTTTAGCATATTTCTTCCTATTGTTCTTCAATATATCTTTCTCTACTTGAGTTAGCCTGCTCATCAGCTGGTTCAGTAAAACCATCTTCTACAAGTTCTCGTAAGTCTTGTGATACAAACAGGGCTCTCATGGTAATGGCCCAATAATCATAATTCTTTCCATTAAATTGTGGAAGTTGCACATTTCCAAGACTCATTCCTGTACTTGGTCCAGCCGTTGCACTTAAACTGAACACGGCTCTGTTATCTTTGAGAAATACCTGAACTTTGACCTCTGTTGAGCTTTTCACACTGCTGGAGAAATCACTGCAAAAAGTCTTCTTATTCAGCTTCTTTGAAACCTTCAAAGAGCCTGCACTGGCTCTGATACCATGTTGGGATGTTTGAAAATTCGAGAACAACAGATGGAGAATAAAACTCCCCTCTTCAACACAGAGAAAATATTAAAATTGCATTCACAGTGACAAAGTTTCCACACTTAAAACAAATTTCTAATTCTTCAAAAACTAATACAGATTCTTCCTCAACACAGAGGGATTACAACTATTGGACTGCTTCTAAGCACAGTGCCAGAATAACACACTCTATCTCTCTAAAATATTCACTGCTGTGTATACAAAAACAAATTCACACTGCTCTGTATTCTATGTTTTCCCGCACTGTTGTGCCTCTCATTCACTGTCCTGTGTAATAAAAAAAAATTTACAACTCTATCCCCTCTCTTGTACTCACGGCACATCACAATATGTTAATATATATTATAAATATAAAATATTTATAATATATATAACCAAATGTTAAAACAAATATACCGTGGTAATAAAATTAACTCAAAGTTAAAAACACAAAAAAATCTTGTTGCGACAAATGTAAACTAAGTCAAAGGTATTTAAAATAGAATTTCCCTTTATGCTTTCTGGGGGCCTCGTGAGGTTCATCCTCCCCAGCTCTCATACCCCCGCAGAATGGCTGTGTTGTAGTGTGTGGGGACCACTATGACGTGGCTCTATTTTTAAATTAAAACAAAGACTTTGCCGTGTAATTTAGAACTTTTATTTGTTGGCTGGTGAGGGCTTTATTGTTGGTGGGTGAATCGTTAAATGCAGAGGAGACTGGTTGCGTGAAGATCGAATGTGGAGATTTATTGCTCCTGCCACTATCCTTTGAATTTCCATCAACAATTAATCTTGTTGTCTTGCCAATCCCATCTACGTTGAATTTTGCTATCCTGCTGCTGTGTGTAGAAGTTGGAATTAAATTCCAACATAATGGTCAAGTAGCATGGAATAATGAAACGGTTGATTGATCAAACGTAAGGATGGATTGTGTAAATCGAAACCCTCACGTCTTAAAAAAAGCAAGTCACTTTTAATAAAAGCTCTTCCTATTTGTAACAAAATAATAAATCATTACATTATGCAAAAGGAAGAGGAGAAAACTTCTCTACTATAGCTTCTTGTCTAACACTAAAAATATTTTTCAATGTTAAATCCTAAGCCTCTATTTAATAAAACATTACTTAACCCACCTATTCCTAAATAAATACTCTTTCGTCATAATTGTAATACTTATGGTACGTTGGAAATAGAATATAATGATGTTAGAGACTCTTGAAAATTCGTATGTGGGGTTCTAGAAAAAGAATGTACATATCTGTGTGTCATGTCGATTCGCAGATCATAGAGCATCTTGCCACATAGACGTGATCGATTATTTTAACAAGGCCAAACAATTCACTCGATGATAACTCGTCAAAAAAAATTCCATTAATTGGCACCCTCGGTTGTGTCGAGATTTCAACCCTCCGAATTATGCATATTATGGACGTATGCCATGGCGTCTCCTTATAATAAATATTTAATTATGTTTACATTTAATAAAGGGAGATTCATATAATTTATATGACTTCATAATTTGATGATTAACTTGTTTCCTTACTATGAGTGAAGAGAGCTCTTTAAGAAAACAAAAATACTACATACTCCAAGTTTTCCTAAATTTTAAGAATATAAAATATTTTTATAAATTTATAAATAAACATAAATTATTTTAAAATTTAAAATGTTATAAATATTAATTAAATATTTTTATTATAATATAAAATATATTTACATTTAAAATATTCAATGAAAAATATAGTGGAGTAGTTCTTAAGTGTGATTTTATGACAGATTTTGACTAGAATGGGATGCGAAAAATTGTGGTCAAATTTTCATTTGCGTTTTTCGAATCATTTTTTTTATTATATATATGGATTCAAGACCTTCTAAATCTCTAGAGTGTGAAGAGTTCACCAATCAAATTTAGATTAGAAAATAAATTAGAAAACTTTCCAAAAATTCACAGTAAAAAATTACACAAAATATAATTTCTTTTTTATCTGTAATTTTTTTATTGATAATTTGTTTATATTCTAATTAACTATATAAAATGAAATTCTAGGTCAAAATATATATATATAAAATATGTATTTAAATATTTTACTAGTAATAATTTTTTTAATTATAACACATTATTTTAAGAAAGTAACAAGTTAAAAAGACCATATAAATAAGATATGAATATTTGAAATAATAACAAGATTGCACCTAATATTCGATAATATAATATTATTAGCAATTTACTTATATAATTATAAAAAATTGTGATGTATTGAAAAATTTAAAAGTGAATTTAATAAAATTATTTAAATATCTAGTAAATGTTAAATAAAGAACATGCATTTTTATTCTTATTAACCAAATGGATACACAATAGGTTGATATAAATATGAAATTGTTACCATTATAATTTACAAACTTCTAATATATTATATTATTAAGTAAAATATCAAAATTAATATATATATATATATATATATATATTTAAAAAATATGGTTCATAATTATTGTAAAATTATAGTTTGAATAGAAAATTATGATTAATAATAGTAAAGAAAATTTATTTTATTTTATTTTCTATTTTATTTAATGTTGTAAGTTTGTATTTTATAGAAAAAAGTATGTGATGAAAGTTTGTGATTGAAACTAGTAAATTATTTGTATTTTATAGATGGGATATGTGATGAAAGTTTGTGATCGAATTTATTAAATTATTTGTATTTTATAAATGAGATATTTAATTATTTGTATTATTAAACTTTTTTTTGTTACATCCTAAGATTTCCATTTTAGTTAATCTTATTACCACAATTGTCTTCCTTAATTGTATTAGTATCCTAACCTTATTGAAATCCATCAATTATTTAATTTCTATAACTAAATTAATAAACTTAAAATATCTATGTATAATAGTTTAAATAACTAGATTAACAAAATAAATATAAATAAAATAATTTATATTTTTTATCAAAATAAATATTATTTATTATTATTATCCATTCCCATTTCAATACTCATACCAACAAATTGTGATGGGATCTTTGTTACGAAAACCTTAAATGATCCACTAGAGAGTCTAGTCTTTTGAGCCATCGTTTCTTTTCTTGAAGGGATGATGTGAACATGTTGAGGTGTAAGTCACCAGATTCGGCAAATTTTATTGTTGGGGTTTGAAATTTGTCGAACCTGAAACAATGTCAAACAAGTTTGTAAATTTTTTCCAAATTTTATGCCGAACTCAAACTCGATCACGAACTCGAACTCGAACTTGAACATAATCGTGAACCTTAAAGATTTTTTTTTTTTTAATTTAATTTAAAAATCGTGAAAAATCATGAAAAAAATACATTTAGGTTCGATAAGTGAGGGTTTCGTTTTAAATTTTGTTTAGCCCGAGTGAGTCGTGACTTTAGTCTGACAATTTACAAACTATGTTGGCATGCCCTGGCCCCTCGTGACTAGTCTTCACTACTCAAAACTCCTGCAGGCTGCTCCTCAGCGATGACCACCACTGCCTCCTTCTCCATCCTCAAGTGCTACATTCTACTACTACAGTTCCAGTGCTACTGCTCTAGTGCTCCGCTTCGTGACTTCTCTAGTGTTCCAATTCTCCACTCCAGCATCTAGCCACGAGTCACGATGACTCCAACCTCCAGTGTCCAGCCTCTCGCCTCCCACGACTCACTCCACCCTCCAACCTTGGCCCTCCTACTATTGACTACGCACAATTCCAGAATCTAAAATTCCCTTGAGGGCTCATGCTCGTCGCTCACATGTTAAAAATATTCCAGTTCCATAATCCACTGTCACGGGTTGCCTCAGTGTTGCACAATGCACTGCTGGCTCACGCTCACGCTCAAGTTTGCAACCTCCATAGTGAATGCATAGCCTTGGAAACTTGCAAGTTGGCCCTTCACACTCCGACCCCCAGTGCCCACAAGCCATCACCCAGTTACCAACACCCCCAACAATGTAGAGGTGGCTTGGTCACCTGCCCTTGCTCAGGCTTGTTGGATGCCTCTGTAGGCTTCTCTTCCACTGGCCATCGATTTATTTGATTATTTCTACCAATTTTTTTACTGACAGAACTTCGTGCAGAATTCTTAAAATTATTGCTTTTGGCACCTTTGAAATTTGAGCTACTTTTCTATCCTTTCCTTGGCTACCAACTTTTGCCAACCTCCCCTTTAGCCTTAAACTGCTGATAGCACATTTGTGCCTTAAAAATGGCTTCGTCCATGGTTCTGTGATTTACAAATTCAATTCACTCTTTCATATGTGTTGGCAAGCTGCTCAGAAATATTTGTACCTTAGCATTTTCCTCTCGAAGGTATGGAATGTATCGTAACAGGGAGGTGAACTTGGTGATATACTCATCCATAATCATTTGTCTAAGCCTCAAGTCATGAAATTATTTAACTTTTTCATTGTAGAAATGTTATGTTAAATACTTGTCTTTAAAGTATTGCTGGAATGATTCCCAAGTAACATATTGTTCCTCAATTCTGCAAACATTCTTTACTTCTTCCCACGATAGAGTGGCTTTATCCCTTAACTGATATATGAAAAATCTGGCCTTTAGGTTGCTGCTATATTTGTACACCTGAAAATACTTGTTCATGTTTATTAACCATTCCTCTGCTACTTCCTCAGCTTCACCATCAAATTTTGGTGGTTTTATTTTTCGAAACTCCCCTTGAAGCTCTACTTTCTGCTTCTTAACCTCTTGTTGATCCAACAAATTTCCGGATTCTGCTTCATTGTAGTTTTTGTTCTTGTTGCTTCACTGAGATGGGCTTCTTTCCACTCTGTTAGTGGTTTTGTCTCTGGTTTGACGTTCTTCACCTTCTTGAATACCCTTGTCATCACTGGGGTGTCCCATTTCTTGGTATTGCTTGTCTAACATGCTCCTAAGTATATTTTCTTATTCTTGCATTAATTATTCGTTATCCCTTCGAACTCGTACCATCTATTCCTGTAATTGTTGTGTTGTATTCAATAGTATGTTGGTTTGATATTGTTGTTCCTCCAACAGTCTACTTGTTTGCTAGTGTTGATCGACACTCAGCTAAACCAACATCTCAGGGCTCACTACTAGTTGTGTTTGGGGTTCCCTGGTGTCCTGGAGTGGTTGTTGCATTGTTCCCCTCCTCATGATATTTCCTACTAAGCTTCTATTATGTGCATCAGTATACACACATCTTAATCATTACTTAACCCTTAGGGTCCCAGCATATGAAGGTTGCTCTGATACCACTTGTGGCATACATATAAAAAAAAAAAAAAAAAAAAAAAACTTATCTTTTTATCCTATGTAAAAAGTTTGAATACTTTATCCATGTTGTATCATGATTAAATCAAAATTACATCACTGAAAAATAGACTGATCAAAACTAAGACTTCTCTCATAAGATTCATTAATCCCACTAAGCTTGAACATAAGTCTTAATACCTTATATACTAACGAATTGCATACTTACAACTCCTATAACCAAATTTCCATTGACATGGGATCCCTGTCACTTGATATATATATAATATTGATTAAAGGTTTACACGAGGTTTCTCCGATTTTATGCTAATGTTTTTATTTTAAAGGTTTCATTATCGCTTGCCAACCCACATAGTGTAACATCCAAGGTAAATGATAAGATAGAGGCGTAGCCGGCACGTCCGGCTTAAGTGATTGCAACAGGTACAAGAATTTAATCTCTGGGACTATTTTGAATATTTCCATATTAATATGCGGATTTCATTGGTATTCAATTTAGATTTCCATCGTCAATTCTTATGAGATTGAGGGCTCAAAAATCTAGCGGGAAAACGTTCTTTGGTAACTCTGCTAACCCTAGCATAATTTATGATTTGTCACTTCCACCCTGTGAGTTTGATTCACTGAACCTCTAAGCTTTGCTCCTCATGGTTTCATTTTGGCAACAACATGGTTGAAGGTGTCTCTGCCCTCCGCAATGCATTTGCTAAAGAGCATGACCTCTGTTTGCCATGGTCGTTACCACAGTATCGGATTTAAGCTCCTCCTTTACAATTTTACAGTGGTGTTCTCTTCAAGGAAGTCCGAACGTCCTCCGAAATTCATGGCTTTGTCTCCCTTCTCAGCCCGATAAGAATTAATTCGAGGTTCTAATTCATTCTCTCTTTAGTGAGTTTCGATTTGTGGTTTCTAGAACTGTGAATAGAATCGTCTAACGTGCTTCCCTTGCTTGAAGCTCGACGTTCTTCCAGGCTTAGGATTTTATTAACCACAGGTGAGAAAATTTACGCTTTCTCCTTCTTTGTCTTCAATCATTTCCATTTTATAGTTTTTTTTAAGTTTCCACCTTACTACCTTTACATGCATTTTTGATCTGTTGTTCTGATTTATTTGCTGGTAAATCTCTGCCAAGATAATGTGGCACTTATATAGGTTAATGGACTCGTCTAACATTTTAATAATTCCCTCCAGATATTCCAATTTTTCTTATCTGGGTTTGCGTTCTTTTCTTCAGGGTTAGCACTTATTGTGCGACATTGAACTCCAGAATTTGTTAAATTTTACTCTTTTAAACGAGTTTGTCTTCTTTTGGCTCCAGAGACTCTATTTAAATGTTTAATGAAATTGAAAAACTCAAGACTCAGGGTCTCCACCGATTTTTTGATATTGTTTGCAACTCTATGTATTTGAATGTTATCATTCAATTTTAGACTGTATAATGATAAATGTTTCCTAAAAACATTTTACCATATTGTCTATTATGATATTTCCATTCCTTGGTATTTTTATCATCTAAGATACTATTTCTCTGTGGCAAAGCAGTTTGTATTATTATGCTTCACGGGTTCTCCAAAAAATACATTTAAATGTTCTATAAGGTGTTTTGTTTTCATTGCTTGGCTTGTCATTCTCAAATCCTTTGTCGGAATTCGTTCTTGTGCATTTCTTGAAATAATCCGCAAATTTGTGTACAGTTTGTTTACTTAAGGGTTTATTTTTTTTAATAGCCAATAAGAAAAGAATATAGCTACAATCTCCTTTATTTGATTGGGTTTGGGCCTTGAGCCGCAAAAATATGTATATTTCTAAATTCTCAATGTATTTTTACAGCTTATAAAAATTAATTACAATTATATGCTATCTTTCCTTCCTGTACAGTTAAACTGTGTTTTCGAAAAGATAAAAATAAATGTTTGAACTATAGTTCTTGACTATTCTTACCTTTTTTGCAATATCTCTACAGCAATAAGTTGAATAAGTTTTTGTAATTGTGATGTTTAAATAGGTTACCAGACCACCTTAATTGTAGTCTGTGATATCCATTCCCGAGGGAAGATTTTTCGAGGGTTGGGTTCTCACCTGGTACCCTTGACCAACAATTGTCTTTGTAATGTTTCAACTCAAGAATATTACCTACCGTTTATTTAAATACCATTCTATATAAACAGACTTACAGCTTATGCTTTTCTTGAGTATTAAGTTACTGTAATTCTAGTAGAACAATTTACTACACAAATTCTTTACAGTTCTGCAATGAACACCTATTGTTTATGGCACACAATCATTCATTATACATTTTGCACACAACTTATAGTATCAAACTATAACTATAAGATATATATATACATGGAAATCATAATAATAACGAAAATCTCAACATACTTATCATTTTTCTACTATACACCTAACATTTTTTCTTTCATTAATAGATAAACCTTGTATACAACTTAGACTAAGCTATATTTGTTCTTAATTCTCTGAAATTTCATAGCTACTTATCTGGTTATGCATTTTCATAGCTGAGGTCCTCCCAACCTTCAAGAGAGGCGATTATGTCCTCCTCTTCCCCCGTGCTCCGGTCTTGAATGGTACGGGTTGACAGTGGATATTTCTGTTGTGACCTCAGGACACTTAGTCCAGTTAGTACCAGAAATAATTTTAAGAGTGTTGTCTATTTTCCACTGGTCTCTACCAGCTCTGGAAAATCTACACTCTTCCTTATTCCATCAACAGAACCCCTACTCTTCACTGGGATCAGTCTCTTATCCCAGAGGAGCAAGTAACTGTTTCCAACTATCCCCAACAAACTTCCAGTTCTTGGAAAACATTTACCATTAGCTTTTACTTTTTATGAAGTTATTTTCCATAACTGATTTTACTATTTATAATTAATCAGTACTGAAAATAACTTTTCAGAAAAATAGTAATATTTCTAGTCTTTTCTTAAAACAAATAATAAAAATTTCTTTCAACTAGTTAACAACTAGTTATCATTAAATGCAGTTGTCACAATAGCCTTACTATTGTTGTTGTAGATGGTAGAATTATATAATATGAGTTTAGATAGAGAGAAGGATAGCGCAAGTCTGTAGCCCATAACCCATGGAGACAGAGGTGTTGGCTAACAGAACACAGGCTCCTATTGCCTTCCCAAGTAATTGATATACCAGACTTGTAATTTGAATTAAAGATAACCGACTTACAAACACAAACATAAACCCGCACGCCCTGCAAAGGTGCAGTATCCTGACCAGAACAATTGTGATGAACATACTCAGGGACAAATACATGATCAGGCGTGTTCTGCTTTGCCATGCATGTAGTCTCATAGGCTTGAGATGCTAGGGGCCTCAAATTTTCCCTACAGACCATAAATAAAGCCCTATTTTGGTTGAAAGCAACTCGACATGGGGTCCTAATGCAAGGATCAACAAGAGGGGCCAGGAAAACCAGAAACAACAGGGTATCAAACATCTGACTTAAGGAAAATTGATAATACCCTTCTAACCAAGCTTCACGATTATAAAAAGAAAACTGTAATTTGTTCCAGAATCCATACATAGAGAGAGACCGACAATGAAGAACCACATACAAACCACCTATAAATTTTAGGTTGCCATTGTTATGGTTATGACAGTGAGCATGAGCACGTAAATTAACAGTATAACTAACCAGACTCATCACGTACCAAATGACCAGCTAAATTCACAAACCAACAGCCTTCGTTCCCACTTCTCCTCCTTCAAATTTCTGCCCGAGAACAATGCTCTTCGTCCTCACCACATCATGCCTTAACCCATTCCGCGTGCATTGATGTTTCCAAATTCAGTCTGACATTCTTAGTTGGCGCCCAAAGTTTCCGTCAGCAGTCATAATGTTGCAGCATGCAAGCATACCTACTACTAGCCAGCTGCGAGTCCTAAACTTGAATGATGGTGTGGTGCCCGCCGCCGCGTGACACCACCCATCTCCATCCTCTTCCTCTTGACACCCCGATCGAGGGACCATAATTAAAATTTTGAATATCCATAATATTGTTCGTACAATTAAGTTTTCATTTTTTTGATTAATTCATCCAAACTCTAATAATACTTATATATTTTTAAAATCACTTCAACTTAAATAAAACTTTGAAAAACTAACATCTATTATTCTTTTATACTTATAATAATAAAAAAATGATAATAAACCAAACGACAATAAATAATTCTCATTATAATGAGATTATTAATAAAAATCAATAAATCTACAAGATTTATACCGTGTATATGTAAGACTGGTATGTTATAAATATTTTAATAAATTTAAAATAAATATAAATCGACTTAGTAATTAAGAAAACACCAAAGCATACCATTACGCAAAACACAGAAGTGTTTTGAAGGTGCTTGTTGTTGCTATTGAATTTGAAAATAGGAAAAGAACCAGAGAGTACGTATGTTTTTTTTGAAATTAAGTGATGCAATGGGACTACATTCACAGTTGTCCATCACTTTTGAAAAAACAAAATAAAAAATGAAAATACAGTGACGGAAATCTGTAGCTAATTTTTTTCATTAGAAATCTTGACTTCCCTAGCTATCCATATACGGGGCCAGATATTGGAGCTAGAATGGAACTAGAACATTGTATTTTTGTCCATCCCTAAGCCTCTAAATCAGTGGAATTAGTGAATCATTTCATGGGAAATTTATTTATTTTAAATAAAAGTAATGATTTAATTTACATTTTTTTTTTAATAAAAGTAACGAGTACTAATGGAATTAGTAAATCATTTCATGGGAAAATGATTTTTTTTTTTTTAAATAAAATTAATGAGTAATTTTTTATTTATTTTTCAATAAAAGTAACAAGTCTATGATGTCTCAGTACTAATTTATAATAAATTTTACTCAATATCTAAAAAACAAAAACTAAATCATCTTCTAACTTTTTTTTATGAAATATATAAAAGAAGAAAATATGTTTATTTAGTATCATCATGGTAGGAATCAACCCAAAAAAACTACTCATTATTGTTTTAAATTTTAAGTATAGATATGAAGTCTTTACTCAAAAACCAAACTTGCATAAATGAACCCCCAATTTTCAATGAAACCCGAAATGTCTTACACATAGATATCGATTTTGAACCTTAGAGACCAAAGGCATATATATATCAGAGTGATTGGTGATCATATTTTTCAAATAATGCATTTTTTCTGATTTTACTAAGAAACCATGAGTCCTACACCCTATCTGACGCCATCCAGAAGCGCTTGAATGTCACTTCTTGAATGAGAAAATTGAAAACTCATTACCGAAATTATTTCTAGGGAATCCATTCACCACCTCCTCCAATTTGTCTGCGTGGATGAGAGGGTTGAAGGCACCGTAGAACTCTAGGTGGGTTCCAAAGAAGAGCAATTCAATCTCTGACAAGTGTCCAAAGGTCTCACATATGTTGTCTGGGTGGCTGAAAACAACCTTCACAAATTTGTCACTCAGTCGCTCCTTCGTGAAGCAGAAATTCTCGGGCGAGCAAAGCACTCCTCTATGGAATTCAAAGGAAAACAGTTTCTATTGCATGGCCACAGATGTGAGACCCCAAGTCGTGGAGCATCCATGCCAAGTAGAACATCTCGGATCCCATTTCCAATAACAAAAAATCACCATGGATATGGCCGTTTCCAAATAGTAAGAAGATGGCAGAGTCGAGCCATGATTTGGAGTAGGCAGTGGCTTTCTCTGTTAGAGGAGTTTTTGGGAGAGGAAGTGGTGCCAACTATATGGGCTTAGGAGGGGCAAGGGTGCCATTGGATGCCAATTGAAGCATTATCCAGATACAGGGCCAGATTCCAAGAGTAGTATTTAACGATGCCCTAAAAAACCACGATGGAGAAAATTGATGAAGGACTTGACATTGTTGAGATTTTTGAATCTCAACAGTGTCACTAGAATAAACCTAATAATAAAATGTCTATCGACATAATCAATACATGTTACATAAAATGTTTACAATATATTTTTTAAAATTTTATGCATCAACATAGGTGTGGTTTGTAAGATCTATTATCATCTCGGCGAAATGATGGCAGACTCAATAAGCTAAATTGGAGGGGAGCCCATATTGAAGAACACTTTGGTATTCCTCCAACCATCCACAACCTCTGGGGACCATGCGAGGCTCTGTATCTCATGTCTTCTTCATTTTTGTTCTCAGTCATACGCTCAATAATGATGGGAAGTAATCACATGGTCATATATTATATCTGTTTATCCAAAATCATCATAGAATATTCTGGGTATGGTTAGGTGTCTCTAGAGAGAATTTTCTCTGTAAAATTTGAATAACATTAATAAATTTTATTTTTAAACAAATTAATGCCATGTAAAAACAAAACTAAAATTTTTCTGATATTTATAAAAATATTATAATTAGGGTTAAATAGTTAATGATATATAGATAAATGTATAATTTTGTTACTAAAATTAAATACATTATAATTTATTTTTAAGTTGTTATAAAAAAAATTATTATGGATTATTACTTATTAATATCAATTAGATATTTTTTAATTACAAATTAAAAATTTAAAATTTAAAATAAAATAATTCATTGAAACTACTTTGAAAAGTATTCAAAATACTCTGTTAAACTCCTCTCATCAACTTACTAATTTTTGAGCGGTCTAGCAACATGGTTAAATATAGAATGGTCAAGTAGCATGAAACGGTTGATTCCTCAAATGGAAGGATTGATTTCTTAAATCGAATCACTCAAGTCTAAGTGAAATGAAGTGAAGAAGGGTTTCGAGTGAAAATCCCAAGTCACTTTTAATTAAATCTCTTACTATTGGTAAAAAATAAAATAAAAAAATTAACGATTACATTATGAAAAAAGATCACGAAAAAACTAGTTGAGAAAAAGATCCTAATTTTTTTATTTTGTATCATTATACATTTTTTTCAATATCTTTTATTTAATAAAAAATTAAACTAATTTTTTATTTTGTATCATTATACATTTTTTTTTCAATCTTAATCTTTTATTTAAAAAATAAATAAATTAGGTTTTATAACATATGTGTGAAGGTACACGATAAAAGTGTAGATTAATGTAGAAAGACAAAAAGGTAGTCATGTAGAAAACAAGGATATGGATGTGAAATGCATGATTAATCAATTCTAGCAAAAAAAAAAAAAAAACAATGTTGAATGAATAAGTGATCACTCAATGGATTCAAGGAGAATATTAAATTAGCTTCATTCCATTAAGAATATCCAAATTCAAGGTTATTCAGATCATTTCATATATTCTTGTAGCAAGATGTATTTCAACTCTTTCCCACACTAAAGAGAATTCAAGTAAAATCTACAAGGAAATTTGATTCGATACCTGAAAATGTAATCTAGTTTAAAGTGGGTGTGGCTCCTGCACTCTTAGCCTGGGAAACGAAAATAACAATTATACACTCAGTTTAAAGTGGGTGTGGCTCCTGCACTCTTAGTCCGAGAAACCAAAATAACAATTGTACACTCCAAAGCCCTTACATGCACTTTGATGACATGTGGAAAAAAAACCAATTTTCTTTTAAATCTAACTTTGAAAATGGCTCAAGTGGCTCAAATAGGTGGAGCAGAGGATTATAGTTCCACTCTCCAAATTATCTTATCAATATTTTTCTCAGACTTTCCTAAAGAAGCCATATTTGATCAGTTGTTTCTATTTGCTTCAGCCTTGAAATTTTTTTTCACAAGTCTCACTCATATGACTGCATTATATGTCTGAAAGAGGTATAAAGTAAGCTAATAAGCCATGTATAGTCTAGGAACATTGAAGGAAAATTCTTTAATCATCCACACCTCTTCCATACGAGCCTTTGTGTGGCTATTTGCAACCTCTTTGAATTTGAAAGAGAAAAAATTTGTTTGGCCATAATGAGAAATCATGAAACCATCTACTATTTTTTAGTCCTCCATGAATGAATTTATTATTTTTTCCTCATAAATTGCATCACATCCATTGGATTGAATGAAAGTAGTACGAGAGTGCTCCATGTGAATCCAAAGTCCACTTCTTTAGCTGAAGTAGCCAAAAATAACATGCCTAATAATTTATGCAAGCCCATCACTAGATGTCAACATTGACGAGTCTCTTGAAAGCTTGATGATAAAGCAATATTCGACATTTATTTTATACTGGTTGATGCATTTTTCATTAGCAAACATGGTTACATTTGACCTTGGATCCAAAGCATACAAAAAAGACAAGGTAATGACATGATTAAATCAACATCGACCAATTTTGAAGTGAAATCTTGCTAACTGTTCCATGTTCATAACCATCCAATAAAATATTCATGTTTTTTGAATTGATTTTATTCTCACCGATGCATTTTTCATTAGTAAACATGGTTGCATTTGACCTTGGATCCAAAGCATACACAAAGGAAAAGATAATGACATGATTAATTCAACATCCACCAATTTTGAAGCAAAATCTTGCTAACTATCCGATGTTCATAACCATCCAATCAAATATTCAAGTTTGTTCATTTATTTATCACTAACATTGGAATTCAATGTGAGTTTCTTTTAGAGAATTTTAACATTATAGAATTTTGGATGGATAGAATGATATGTTAATATTGGAAACCAACATAAATACAATCATTAGAAGTTTGATAAATAGCCTAGAAAAAATTTCATTTTTGTATATTAATTGATATATTAGTGACTAAATTGAAAAAAGAAAAGAAAAGAAAAAGAAATAATCTATTATAATGTGAAAAGTTCTTTTTCTTCCAGAGTATTAAGTCTCATATTGTCGTAATATAATTTTAAAGACACTTTTGGATGATTTATTCAGGTAATAATATAACATGTATTTAGGATCATCAATATATTTTCATTGAAGAAAAAAAATAAAATTAAAAATAAACATTAAAGAATTAAAAATTAAATTATAATAATAATATTTTATTAGTGTTATTTAGAGTTAATATAATTATTTAAAATTAATATAATTTTTAAATAATTTATTTATTATTATGATATTAATTAGTTTATGGTACATTACATTTATGGAGTAGTTCATTATTGTTATAAAAATAGTATAGCATATAAAATAATTTATCATTTATTTTAGAAACATATATGTATTTATATGTTGAGCAAGAAAAAACAATGAAATATTAGAAGTTACTCTAAGATTAGAGTATTTTTTTATTTTTAAATAATTTTTGTGTTAAAGTAATTTTAGATATTATTTTAAGATAAAAATCATTTAATTACAAATAGTCTTTGAGCATTAAAAAAATTTAATTATTATAATAATATAAAAAATATTTCTTATTAAAATTTAACCATTTAATTAGATCTTAAATAATATAATAAGCATTAGGTATACTTTCAAATATTTAAATCTCACCTCATTTTAAAAAATACTAATCAAAGTAATTTTACAAAAATTACTATTTAAAAAAATAATCTCCATATTATCAAAGTCTCCAAACTAACATAGTGTCACTTTCACCCTTAAAACATTGAATAGTAAATAAAAATAAAATAAATAAAAATTTCTATCTGTCAACAAATAAAAATACATCTATCAAAGCTTTCACCATGATCGATATCAATATTCATCATTTGTAATGTACAGACTCATTTAATTTTTCTTTTAATCATTTAGCGGAAGATAATTACAATAATACGGAGGTTGAAGTTAAACATACATGGCTCTTATCGTATGTTGGTGTTTGTATCAAGGCGAACATTATTATACTATGGTTCTCAGGTTTTCAAAACGATGGTTGCATATAATTGGACTTTGCCATTTTCGTTGTGTATTCTCTGAACATTATCTATGGTTTGATGGGCGTTTAATTACGTTCCATGGGATACTTATCCGTCGTCGTTATTGGCATTTATTTCATCACAATCAATGGTACTACTATGTATCGTGATCTCGGTTGCGAATCCTTTGCGTCGGCACGCAATTAAATTGATTGATTGGCATGTGGTTCTTTTTAAGCCATTGATCTAAGTGTTGATCGAACGGTGAGGAGCTTGTTAGGGTTGGGTCTGATGACTATCGAGCAGTAACTTCTTCGCTCGTCGCATTCCTCTGGAGGAGAGTGCGGTACCCTCTGCGCTTGCACCGCCTGTTCTCCTTTTGGTTGCTGGCTCATGGCCTCTTTGTTTCGGTGATGAACCGTCGTTTATGTCGTTTGTCGTGCTCTCCATTGGCTGTTCGATTACATCTTCGCTATCTACGGAGCGGTATGGTAAGTTTTTTGTCTTGTATCTGCTGCCATAGTTTACTGCTCCATTGACAAGGTAGAATTCTTTTCCTTTTTGGTTTGAAGCTCGAGTTTTAACACCAATGCTGTTGTCTCGTCTTTCTGGCTTCTTGCTTGGCTTTCTACGATCAGATCTATGGCTTGACGAATGTTTTTTTTAACATCTCGTATTATTCAGTAAATCCTCTAGATTATCTTTCCCAACTTCTGTTCAAATGGTTAAATTTGGTTAAAGGTCGGGAGTAGGGTCTCTATTCCTTAGCTCAGACTCAGTTTTTAACTCAACTTGTTTTTCTATCAGCGTGTACGAGTTCCTTTCATACGCGCTTACGTTTGTTACTCTCGCGAGTTATATTGGTCGTAATACCTTGTGACAGTGACTAGGTACTTCCTTTACTTGCCGGTGCATGTTTGGAGTTATACGATGATTCCTTGGCACGTAGCGGCTTTGCGGTGGACACCACTGAACTTATGTTGAAGGGTTATTATTATTTCTTTTTCGGTATTTTGATGACTCACGTGGCTTAATATTTTAATTTGCCACACCTAGGGTTAGTATTAAGGACATTCTACTGTCTATTACGGCCACATGCCTATCTCAATATACATACCCTCTTGGTGCATGAAACTTTAAGAACAATGGCGAGTAGACTTGTTTAACGATCGTCGAGTTATTAAGTTTGTGGTTTATGTCTCTCGTCCTCGTTGCTAAACCTTTGCATTGGTTTAAGCTCTCAAGGTTTACACTATATTGGTTTACGATTTCGAAATTTTTACGATGATTCTGATCTCTGAGTTGGTCTACAGTGAACATATTTGTATATTTATGTATGTTAATATGTCATTTACGTTTATCTCGTTTTAACATGCGATGTCTCTCTCCTGTACATGTGTGGATTTGTAAATTTGTACGGTTTCTTGTTCCTTCTTGCTCAGTATTTAGATGTATCCGAATGGCGAGCAAAATGGTTTTTCTTCGTCGAGCAGTCTATCTCTCTTCTATGAATAAAAGAGTTATTTTTATTTTGTTTTCATGAGATGTTGGGTATACTTATGGCCTTTATTTATATGTATACATAGTTATTCAATTCTCTCGGAGAGTTTTCATTGCTTTTTTGTTCCTATGGCGAGTTTACATGTTCGGTTAGCATTTTTTCCTTTTCACTTAATGAGGAACTCTATTAATGTAAATTTTCTCACTACTTAGTATTTCGTTTCTGATTCGGTTATGCTAGTGTTTATACGTAGTACGTGTTGCGTACCACGACACAGTCCATATATTATCATAGATTACGAAGGACGACCACCCCGACAATACAGTGCGGGATTCTTGAGCTAATAGTCCTTCGGTTAGCTAGTTAGATGGTAGCTTGTTTCTTTTCTAAACGAGATTTAATTCACTTATACGAGTATAAAAATAAAATTCCATCCTAAATTTTCTTTTCAAATACATTTGCACTGAAACTCCTAAGTTATTCGACCCTTACAACATTTCGGAGTTTCCTATACTGAAAAACAAACTAAGAAAATAATCTTTTATTTCTCGTGTCAAGGATACGAAATTCCATCTAATGAACTAAGAAACCATCATTTACTCTATCGTCGAAATTCGATTCCATCTATCTATTTTAAGAAAATAATCACTTATTCTACTAACAAAGATACGATTCTACTCATCTTTGTACTTAAATCTAATGATGATTTTGGTTTCCTCCTTCCACAGGTTGGGCAATTACGTCCGACAACTCTCCCTGTGCAGACCAAGATTTCGAGTCTTCGTTGAACACGAGATTTGGAGGAGAAACTTTCGGGACGGTCAGGTCCAATTATCTAACTCTAGTGGAACGAGTCTCCTCCGCAAGTTCCCCTCGGGGTTACTTCCCGGGATGACATGATTTCCTTTTTTTTCTCTTTTCACACACGAACCCCAAAACTCTCTCCCGGAATCCTTATTTATTCCCGAGTTTTCCTTGGGTAAGCCTGTCAGGCCCTGACCGTTTTCTACGTTCAACTAACTCCAGGATCTTGAATTACTTTTACCATCGAGTTTTTACTCATGAAAATAATTTCACAAGTAATATTTTATTCCAATACCAAAATTAATTTTTGTTCATAATATTCTATTTGCAATAAAATAACGGTCATATTTAATCCATTCTTAATAATAGTTTTAACCATTTGTCAACAACTAAGACGGTGGTTCACGGTTTTCCCCCTCTAGAAGAGAACACGCGTCCCCCGGTGTTCTTATTCCAATTCGGCAAAAAGCTCAGAGGGATAAGATTCACGGACAAAACTTTCGTCCTCCCGAGGTGGCCTCCTCCATTCCAAAGTGCTTCCATTGCACTTTAACTCGAGCGATGGCTCGTTTTCCGGAGCATGATTTCCCTCCGATCGGTTATCTTGTGAGGCTCGACAGAAATTCCCAGATTCGGTTCTACTACACACAATAGACTCATGTTAATTATATAAGTCTTGACTAATATTATTTTTAACTATTATGCTCACCCACCACACGAATGTTACGCAATGGATTATGTGTCTTAGATCATGAACATATTGTTTTAATAACGACACATGAAAAACATTATGCACCCAAATATGGCTAGGAAGAGCCCAGCGATCACGCCACGGTCCTACTCTTTCTAGTATCCGGAAAGGACCACAAAACTTGGGCGTAACTTCGCACAAGATGCCCATCTTAATGTACTCTTCTTTGGCTTAATTCTTACATACACGTGATCTCCCACTTCATATTCATAGTATGACCTCTTTTTATCTGCATACACTTTTGCTCTGTCCTATGTTGCCTTTAAGTTTTTCCTAATTTTCTTCACTTCTAATTCCATTTCTGCTAGCATGTCTAGTCCTAGCATGAGTTTGGTCTCGGGACTACCCCAATTAATGGGAGTTACATTTGCCACCAATATAGGGCTTCAAATGGACTCATTTTCAATGATTCTTGGTAACCGTTATTATATGAAAATTCCACTAGGTGTAGATATTCCTCCCACCTAGATCGGTTCTTGCATGACGTACATTCTCAACATGTCCTCCGACGCACTTGATTTACCCTGTCAGTTTGTCCATCCGTTTGTGGATTATATGCGATACTAAAATTAACTTGAGTTCCTAAACGCGTAAATAGGGCCTTCCAAAAGGATGATGTAAATTTTACATCCCTACTCGGGAAGATCACTATTTTAGGAATACCATGCGATCCGAAGATCTCACTGTAAACAAATCTGCAATCTGTCTTGTTTTGTAAGTGGACTGAATAGGTATGAAATGTCTTGATTTACTTAATCGGTCCCACAACTACCATTATAGAGTCGTTACCACATTTTGATTTGGGTAATCCGGTGATGAAATCTAATGAGATCACCTCCCATTTCCATTCGGAATTGGTATGAGTGCATTAATCCAGTAGGATCTCGACGTTCTACTTTCACTGTTGGCACTCTAAACACTTGGTTAGGTAGTTTGCTATGTCCTTCCTCATACCGGAAAACGATAATCCTTTCGATTGCTATCAACATCTTTTGGTACAGGATGTCTGCATAGTTGCTTCTATGATATTCTTCTAGTACCAAATTTCTTTTAAGTCCATTATGTTTGGAATGGCTATCCTTTTCTTATAAACTAGAAATCCATCTGGTTAATTTCATAATCCCCTCGACCTTCCTTGTTCTTCGATTCTCTGTGCTTGTTGCCACAAAAATTTTTATTCGGGGTATTTGCTGCTTTCGTTTTTAATTTGATCTAAAAATCTGCTTTCAACTTGATTAACATATAACTCGTAAATTTTATACGGTTTTCGCTCAATGCATCCCGCAAATTTGTTTTCTTTTCCTTTTACATCTTTGCGGATAATGTCAAACTCACTCAAGAAAACATTCCACCTTGCTTGTCGGGAGTTTAAATCGGCTTGTTTGAAGTATTTGGTTAGAGCGCTATGAGTCGGTCTTCAATACAAATCTTTTCCCAAGTAAATAATGTCTCCATACACTGGAGGGCGTGCACGGCTGAGTCAGCTCCAAATCATAGGGTGAATAGCATAGCTGCATGATCTATTAACTACGGGATTCATATGCAATTAATTTTTCGTCTTGGGATAAAATTGCCCCAACACCACTCCTTGCATGCGTACTGTGCAAACCTCGAATTCCTTATTTGGATCAGCCACACTCAACACGGGTCTTGATGTTAATAATTTGCTTCGGCTTTTCAAAGCTATCACGACATTCTTGTGACCATTTAAAATGTTTTTCCCTTGGTTGCAAAGAAGCTAATAGGGAAAGCTATCCTTGAAAATCCTTTAATAAATCGTTGGTAATAGCCGGCGAGTCCCATAAATGATCATATGCTCACACATTTTGTGGCACCTTCCATTCCATAATAGTTCTGATTCTCTCGCAGGGTCTCTTTGCTATACCTTTTTCAGATATCACATGTCCCGGATATTGTATTTCTTCCTTGAAGAAATCGCATTTGCTAATTTCGCATATAGTGATGCTTTCTTAACATTTCTAGTACCATTCGCAAATGTTCCTTGTGTTCTTCCACATTCTTGGAGTAAACTAATATGTCATCAATGAAAATTAACACAAAATTATCCAAATAAGGGTGGAAGATACTATGCACGGTCGTCATGAAAGTGCATTTGGTGCATTAGTCATCTCAAAAAGGGTAATACCACGAATTCATAGTGACCATATCTTGTGCGGAAGGAAGTTTTATGTATATCTTCACCTTTGATTCTGATTTGATGATAATAGAACCTCAAATCAATTTTTGAAATCATGGTAGCTCCCCTTACACGAGTCGAAAGAGATCATCAATGCATGGTAAAGGATATCGGGTTCTTAACGAGTCATCTTGTTTAAGCGTAGGTAATCCATGCACATGCGCATGGTTCCATCCTTCTTTTTGATGAACAGTATAGGTGCTCCCTAGGGAGATACATCGGGTCGTATATATCCCTTTTTTAATAATTCTTGAGCTACGTTTTTTAGCTCGGTCAATTCAGCACACTCATACGATAGGTGCTCGTGAAATCGGTGATGCTCACAGCGGCAATTCTATTGTAAAAATTTATATCTCTTATAGGTGGCAATCGAGTATCTCTTCGAAATATATCCCGAATGTACAAGTTATATTTTCCAACATACTAGCTTTGTCTTTAGAATCGAGATAATCCTACTTGTATAGCGTACGGTTTAGACATCCTTCCTTATACATTTTTCCCATTTGGGAAGCTATAATTGGGCGCGGCCTATCGGGCTTCTTTATTCCCCTGAATCTCTTGGCGTTTGCCATTCGAGTCTCGTAGTAGATAATCTTATCCTTGCAATCTATGAGAGTCCAATGCTTCTCAACCAATCCATAGCAAGCGAGCACATCATAAGATCCCAAGGGCAAAATATTCAAATCTACCATTAATTGTTGTCCAGCGATTTGTAGTGCACAATCCGGTATTTTTGGCGCTAACTTTTCTTTTTTGGCTCCGAGTAGCCAACTCGACTAACCATGTCTTTCTAAATTTTTGACTTTGCAATTTACAGATCTCTACTAATTTAGGACTTATATAACTTAAACTTGCCCCTAGGATCTACCAAAAGCGAGAAAGCAATTTGAGATAACAAATTACCTTCTAGCTCTATCATTGTAGGTTGGAAATTAGCTTGTCGATCTTCCAATGCTGCATTAATGCAGGTACGCTTCGAGTGACATCTCCCCACATTAGAGGCCTCACAGTAGGGTTGATTTCTTTGCTTCGTTTCTACCCGCTATGGGCGATCTCGATGGTAGTGCCAGTCGCTCCACAACCCTCAACAATGTCAGAGGTGGCTTCCAATTTTGAGGTTGCTCGGGTTTTACTAGACAGCCTCAACGGTTTTATCTTCCATAGACCATCTTACCCTACGATGGTTCTTACCAAGCGCTTACTAGCGAGTTCCTTGCTTTGTGTTTTTAAAATTACTAGTTTTCCCTCTTTTAAAACCTGCACACTACCCTTGTTCTCTTTCATTGAATGCCACCCTTGCAGTACTGTTTTGGTTTTAGCTTTAGCGATAGCACATCTAGCCTTCATAATGGCCTCATCCATTGTTTGGGATTTACGAATTCGATACGTTCCTTCATATGGATGGGTGAGCTACTCGGGAGAATATTTGTACTTTAGCTTTCTCATCTCTTAGGGTAAGGTACGTAACCTTGATAATAAGAGTGAACTTGAGTGATAAACTCGTCCATGGTCAATTTTCCAAGTTTAAAATCGTGGAATTCTGAGCCTTTTTCGTCATAAAAGCGCTACGCTGGGTACTTATCTTTGAAGTCTTGTTGGAACTTATCCCATGTCACATCTGATCCTCTATTCAGCGCATGTTCTTCACTTCTTCCCACCATAGAGTGGCTTTATCTCGTAGTCGGTATATAGCTAACCGTGCCTTAAGGCTGTTGCCATAGTCATATACCTGAAAATATTTTTTCATATTGATCAGCCATGCCTGCCGCTACCTCCTCTTTCTCTCCATCAAATGCTGGTGGGTTTTATCTTCCTAAATTCGCCCTGTACGACTCTATCTTCTTGCCTTTTATTTGCCTTCTACTTAGTTTCATTTTCAGATTTAGCCTCATTAAAATTTTTAATTTTGATTACTTGTTTATGACATACTCTTTTCTCTTCGGCTTCTGCATCCTAATCTCTCGTTTTCTGTTCATTACCTTCCACGAAAATTCTTTGTCGGCACTAGGCTTCTCAATTCTTTGGTTTTTCTTATACGAGAGGCTCTTTAGAATTCTTTCTGCTCTGCATCAACCCTTTGCATTATCATTTCAGTACCCTCTCATTTCCTCCTGCATGTTGCATTTGCACTTTTGGTTAACAATATGCGGGTTTGGTGCAGTTTGTTCTTTAATCAGCTGTTAGTACTGTTGATGTTTCGTTCCATTTCCAACCTCGAACCCACATTTCGGGGTTCCTCTCCTATTGAGGTTGGGTCTCCTCAACATTTTGAGGTGGTGAGCTGCAAAGGTGTTCTTCTCGTTTTTCCTATTATTCTTTCCATTTTAACACACACACACACTCTCTCTCTCTCTCTCTGCATTATTAACACACGATGTAACGTTAGTTGACCCAATAGGGTCCCGGCGTTGTAACACGCTACGATACCACTTGTCACTTTCACCCTTAAAACATTGAATAGTAAATAAAATAAATAAATAAAATTTCTATCTGCCGACACATAAAAATACATCTATCAAAGCTTTCACCATGATCGATATCAATATTGATCATTTGTAATGTATAGACTCATTTACTTTTTTTCTTTTTAATCATTTAGCGAGAGAGATAATTACAATAATACTGATAGTACGTTAAACATACATGGCTCTTATCGTATGTTGGTGTTTTGTATCAAGGCGAACATTATTATACTATGGTTCTAGGTTTTCAAAATGATGGTTGCATATAATTGGACTTTGCCATTTCGTTGTGTATTCTCTCGAACATTATCTATGGTTTGATGGGCGTTTAATTACGTGCCATGGGATACTTATCACGTATGTCATTATTTGCATTTATTTCATCATAATCAATGGTACTACTATGTATCGGCGATCTCGATTCTAGAATCCTTTGCAAAGCCGGCACACAATTAAATTGATTGATTGGCATGTGGTTCTTTTTATGCAGTTGATCTTAAGTTAATCGAACGGTGAGAGCTTGTTAGGGTTGAGGCTGATGACTATCGAAGCCCGTAACCTCTTCTGCTCATTTGCATTCTCCGGAGGAGGTTACGGTACCCTCTCGCCCTGCCGCAGAGTTTCTCCATCGGATTTCATGAGCTCATGGCCTACTGTTCGGTGATGAACCATCATTTATATGCGTCTTGCGTGCTCTCAGTTGGCTATTTCATTTACGTATGCTCTTTACGGAGCGGGCATGGTAAGTTTTTGTTATTGTATCTGTTGTTATTTCGCCTTCCATTGACAAGGTAGAATTATTTTCCTTTTTGGTTTGAAGCTCGAGTTTTAACACCAATGCGTTGTCTCGTCTTTTGGCTTCTTGCATGGCTTTCTACGATCCGATCTATGGCTTGCGAATGTTTTTAACATCCTCCGGGTATTATTCGGAAATCCTACGATTATCTTTCCCAACTTCTGTTCAAATGGTTAAATTTGGTTAAAAGGTCGGGGTAGGGTCTCTATTCCTTAGCTTGGCTCGGTTTTTAACTCAACTTGTTTTTCTGCATAGCGGTACGATGTTCCTTTCATACGCGCTTACATTTGTTACTCTCGCGAGTTATATTGGTGCGAATTCCACTTGACAAGCTGGCCAGGTACTTCCTTTACTTGCACGGGTACCTTTGTACAGGGTTATACGATGATTCCTTAGCCGTAAGCGGCGGTGGACACCACGATATTAAGTTGAAGGGTTATTATTATTTCTTTTCAATATTTTGATGACTATGTGGCTTAAGATTTTAATTGCACACCTAGGGTTAGTATTAAGGACTACTGTCTATTACGGCCACGAGCCTATCTTACGTATAAGGCCCTCTTGGTGCACGAAAACTTTAGAAACAATGGCGATAGGCTTGTTTAACTATCGTCGAGTTATTAAGTTAGATTTGGTTCTATCGTCTACTGTCCTTGTTGCTAAACATTTGCATTGGTTTAAGCTCTCAAGGTTTACACTATATTGGTTTACGCTTTTCGAATTTTACTGCTAGAGTCTATCTCTAATCGGTCTACGGTGAAAATATTTGTATGTTTATGTATGTTAATACGTCATTTTACGGTTATCTGTTTTTACATGCGATTTCCTCTCATGTACATGCATGGACTATAAATTTGTACGGTTTCTTGTTCCTTCTTGCTTGAGTATTTAGATGTATACGAATGGCGAGAAAAAGCTGGTTTTTCTTCGTTGATGCAGTCTGTCTCTCTTCTATGAATAAAAGAGTTCTTTTATTTTGTTTTTCATGAGATGTTGGGTATACTTATGGCCTTTATTTATACGTATAAATAGTTATTAAATTCTCTTAGAGGTTTTCATTCTTTTTGTTCCTATGGCGAATTTACATGTTCGGTTAGCATTTTTCCTTTTTCATAATGAGGAACTCTATTAATGTAAGATTTTCTCACTACTTAGTATTTCGTTTCGAGTTTCGGTTATGCTAGTCTTATACGTAATACGTGTAGGACCACGACACCATCAGTGCATTATCATAGATTCGAGGACGACCGACCCAGAGAAATTTGGTTGCAGTTCTTTGGGACTATGATCCTTCGGTTAGCTAGTTAGATGGTAGCTTGTTTCTTTTCTAAACGAAAGAGTTAATTCACTTATATAGAGTATAAAATGAAAATTCCATCCTAAATTTTATTTTTAAATGCATTTCACTCTGAAACTCTAAGTTATTCAGCCCTTACAACATTTCGGAGTTTCCCATACTGAAAAACAAACTAAGAAAATAATCTTTTATTTCTCTGTCAAGGATATGAAATTCCATCTAATAAACTAAGAAACCATCATTTACTCTCTTTGTTAGAAATTCGATTCCATCTATTTATTTTGAGAAAATAATCACTTATTCTACTAACAAAGATACGAAATCCACTCATCGTACGTAAATGACCGATGATTTTTGGTTTCCTCCCTTCCACGAGTTGGGCAATTACGTCCAGCAACTCTCCCCCGTGCGACCAGAGTACGAGTCTTCGTTGAACACAGAAAAAAAAATATGCGGAGGAGAAACTTGGGACGGTCAGGTCCAATTCTCCAACTCCGGTGGAGCGGTCTCCTACGCAAGTTCCCTTCAAGGGTTACTTCCCGCAGGATAATGCATTTCCTTTTTTTTCCTTTCACTACCTGAGAACCCCAAACTCTCTCTCGGAATCCTTGTTTCTTCCCGAGTTTTTCCTTGGGTAACTATGGAGCTGTTTTTTCATGTTCAACTAACTCCAGATCTTGAATTACTTTTACGATCGGTTTTACTCATGAAACTAATTTCGAAGTAATCTTTTATTCCAATACCAAAATTAATTTATGTTCATAATATTCTATTTGCAATAAAATAACAGTCATATTTAATCCATTCTTAATAATAGTTTAACCATTTTGTCAACAACTAAGACAGTGGTTACATATAGATCGAATATATACATATGTCGGTGATAATTACTCACATTATTATGATAATTCCTCACATTCATCTTTTATAAAAAATGCATAATTAAACGAGTTTTAGTAAATGGTAAAAGATATTGTTACAATATATTTTTAAAGTATTTATCAATTCCATATCATCCATATTTTTATCTAATGTTATTATTTTATCAAGTATTGGGAATTGAGTTTGTAATAATATATTTTATTGAAAATTTATAAACATAAAATTTAATGTGTGTTATGCGATGGTGAGGTAATTTGGGTTCATTTATTTGTTTTTTACTTTTTTTCATTTTCATGCTCTCCCTTAAGATATTTGGCCCTCCATAAGAGGAGTTTGTTCTTGAAGGAGCATTGAAGTTTGTATGGGTTCTGGGTCTAGCTTCAGTTTAATTTGGGCTTAATCTTGGTTTCTAGGTAGAAAAATTATGTAATATATTCCTAAATTGGGTTGTCTCAAATCTTCTTTAGATTCCTATTTCCTTTCCTCCTTGATGCTCAGAAGAGTTTGTCACAATAAAAATGGATCATCAACCTCCCTGAACTAGAAAAAGGTTGTCATAGTAACAATGGTACATGAAACTCCCATACTCACACCCAAAGGGAACATTCATGACAATCGACTAAAGCAATACCCCTAGCAATCCAAAAGGAAATTGACTATCTTTGAGAGGAAGTCAAAATTGATGGTAGGATTATAGAAAATGAAGAGGTCTTGGAGCACATCAACAATTGGATTCCGAATACGAGAAAGTACAACAATGAGACACACCAAATACATTAAAATTATGGATATTTATTTGAAACTCAAAAGCTTAATGGGAAAGATGTTGATGGAGCCATAAAATTAGCAAAAGAAAACAAACTAAGCTAGACATCATGATAAGAACAATGACAAGAAAAATTTGCCAATTTAAAATCACCACAAACTATTAATATAATTATTTTGATTAATAAATAAAGATATAAAAAAATCAAAAACTTAGATAATAAATACTAATATGTTCTTTTGTAACACGATAATAAGCAAAGCTAAATTATAATTATATATATCATATGATATAAATCATCAACCTAATTCTCGATTAAAAATATATATATTCTTACTTTAAAAACATTATATCATTCAAAAAATATAAATAAGAAAAAACAAAAAAATACTAAACAAAATCTTTGCTTGCAAAGTTAAACTTCACCCATACCTTATATCCCTTTTCGCTTCGCGCTATCAAAAGACGCGTTCGAATTAAAAATATGTATGAAGCATTATTTGTTATTTTAGACATTATTATCTCAACATATTGCTAAACTTATCAGCGTATCATGTGTTAGGTCCATTATTTTTGCGAAAAGCGAAAGGTCCGATAATTATTTTTCAGTGTTTCAACCATAGACGGTGGTTACCTAAACTATGGTTATGAAACTTCTTTTACGGTACGTTGAAAATGAAATACATCGATGTTAGAGAGTCGGGAGAATTCGCATGTGCTATTTTACAAAAATAAAAGAATATATATATATATATAACATGAGGATTTGTACGTGGGATTGATTTTTAGAAAAAATAAAAAGAAAGTGTATATATATATATTCCCATAGCATTTTGCGCCTGGCATATTATATCAGATTTCCCAGAGCATCTTGTTTTGGGTGTACTTGGGTTGTTGCATAGAGCTATCAAATAATTGACTTCCCTCGTTCCTCTGATTGCCAAATATTCGAGAAATCAACAATCCACATACATAGGCTTAGGGGCCAGGCCAGAGACGTCAACGGCAATAAGAGGAATATATAGGCTTAGGCGCCGCGTCTACCATTTGCGAAGGAATCACAAACCGCAGGTAGACCTCGGCCAACAGGCAGAGAACAGTATCGTTGAAGTAATCATTGGCGAGTTACAAGTAGGTCGATCTTGGCCAACAAGCAACTTACTTCACCCACAAATCGGTTAGAGATGACAAGTTCCTTCAC
This sequence comes from Pinus albicaulis, assembly GCA_034641835.2. Taxonomy (NCBI): domain Eukaryota; kingdom Viridiplantae; phylum Streptophyta; class Pinopsida; order Pinales; family Pinaceae; genus Pinus; species Pinus albicaulis. Next base: position 577,449,660 of record CM076578.1, on the reverse strand, counting down.
TGGTTTATTTTAGTGCCGTTGGAAAATTATGGTGGTGATCTATGAATATATATTCACTCATTATTATTATTCAAAGAAAATTATGAAAGAAAACTAGAATTCTTAACTAGTAATTTTTCACAATTATGTTACATAAAATTAGCATTCCTAAAAGGTAAGTTTTCGCTCATCTCATATACCTTTTAGCTATCCTTACAAGGTAATCTCTCACTTATATCATATACTTTTGATGATTAATGTGTTTATCTACTATAAATAAAAAGATCTCTTAATGAAACAAAAAATAAATTAAGATATTGCAAACTTTCCTAAATTTTAGAAACATAAAATATTTTATATATTTATAAACCAACATAAAATATTTTATTATTTTACAAATAATAAAATTAATTAAATATCTTAATCACTGTAATCAAATATTTTTATATAAAATGCTCAATGAAATATATTATGGAGTAACCTTTAAATTTTAGAAATATAAATATTTTATATATTTATAAATAAACATGAAATATTTTATTATTTAAAAACTAATAAAAAATAATTAAATATCTTAATTACTTAGTGCAATTAAATATTCTCATATAAAATATTTAATAAATATTATGGAATAGATTTTATGTTATTTTTTTGAGGTTTTCTATAGATTTTATGAATTCAACACTCACAAAAACTTGTAAGGACATTTTACTTGTGAAAGTTTCATTCACCAAACTTATGATTTCAATGAATCTTTACCAGACTTTAAACAAATTAGATCAGAAATTAAACCGCATTTAAAAACTACTCTTAACATAGTTTATTTTTTATTTATAATTTTTTATTAATAATTTGTTTATATTCTAATTAATTATTTAGAACGACATTTTAGCTCAAAACAAAAATAAATGAAAAGCATATTTAAATATTTTATTAATAATATTGTTTAGTTATGACACATGATTTTAAAAAAGATATAAGTTAAAAAAGTCATATAAATATCACCTAAACATGATTCTTTGCACGTGGAAATAATAAAAAAATATTGATCTTTATTATGTATAAATTTCTAACTCTAATTTTTAAGTGTTTCTTGGTCATCTCTCATATAGAAACCAATTCTTAAGTGTTTCTTGGTCATCTCTCATATGAAACTAAATTAATTACAAATTCATATTTACTTTACATTTTTTCACTATCTTGCTAATTAAATTTCTCAAAAAAAATTATAAAAATTAAAAATAAAAAAATTCATAAACATTTTTAAACCTAATATTTAACAAATTTAAATAAATTTATTTAAATATCTATTAAATGTTAAATGAAAAACATGCGAATAAGTTAATATAAACATGAAATTGTAAGCTTGTAAATTTCGCAATGAATAAGTAGATGGGATTTGCGATTCTCTGTCAAACCACAAACCACCGTCACTTAATCTTTTGTAACGGTTATCTCCTTCAACGAACCTAAACCTGGCCGCACGTTTACTTCCGTACGAAGCGTAAGATAAGATGTGTTCGTTGCATGCTCAGGTGGCTAAACCTTCTAATGCCTGATGTGCAAAATATAGTGGATTTACGACTGAAAATTAGAAAGGATATGCTACAGCCATGGATATTTCTTTCTGTCTTTGAATCTTTCCATTTTTTTAAGACTGTATTGTTGGGAGGATTTGATGTGGGCGCTATGTTATCCCCTATATCTTACTTCACGCTTACATTTTCTGCGCCAGCTGAGATTCATCGACTTCTTCGCTCTTATTACATGTCTGCCTTCACTTTCTCATGTCAATAGTCTTCATCAACAATATATAAAGAGGTCAAGTGTAGGCAGATTTTAACATCTTTTCTTCAGCGAAGAGTTTCCTCTGCTGTTGTAATCAACTATACTGTCGCTGCATCCGTCCAGACCTTGCCGTTACTTTGCTACTAATCAGGGTTCTTTTTCATTGTTATTGTTAAAATGAACAGCCGATTGTGTCTATTGTTTGTAGTCGCTGCTTTAAGTGCTGTAACGAGCAGCTTGCAAGTGGTTGCAGCAGGTACAGGCATTAGTGATACGATTGAGGGATTTCTTGTTCCACAGAACAAGGCAAGGAAACAAGTGGAGTCCCTCCACTAAAATGGGATACAACGCTTACAAAGTATGCGCGTACATATGCAAGGGAAAGAAGGGGCGACTGCCTCCTCCAGCATTCAGAAGAGGCCTTTCGGAGAGAGACATCTTCTGGGGGAAGCGGCAGCCGCTGGAACGCTACCGATGCTGTTGGTGCATGGGTGGATGAAAAAAAGTGGTATAACTATGCCAAAAATAGTTGCAGCTCGGGGCAAGACTGCACCCACTACACTCAGATCGTTTGGGAGAACAACTACTAAAGTTGGATGTGCGGCCATCAATGTAAGAGCGGTGACACCTTTATCACATGCAATTATTATCCTGCTGGCAACTATGTTGGCGGCAGACCATACTGAAACTTGGTACCCACCACTTTTAGCATTCATTCTCACTCTTGGATTACCATTTTCCCCTTACACTGTTTTCATTCTTTCAGAGAAACAACTATATTCATATTCTTCCATTACATAATATTTCATATTTTGGATGTAATTGCACATTCTTCCATTACATAATATTTCATATTTTGGATGTAATTGCACGTAACCTGGTTGAAATCCTATTGATTCATGATTTTTGGATGTAAGTGTTTCTCTATTGGACCATCACATAATTCTCTAGTATTCAATAAAACTAATGATTGATTATGGATCAGACTCAGACCATTAGTGAACCTGCTCGCATTATTTTCTAGCGCTCGAGAAAACTTATCCTTGATACTTGATCAGACTTAATTGCCATCGGCGTATGTGCTCTATTATCAATTAATGAATTGATAACTTAAAATGAATTACGACATCAGTTACACGCAACGAGTGCACCTTACTCCTATCATAGTATTCTTTCAATTATTTGAATTCATCTAAATTTTTGTTGAATGTTTATGATTTAAATGTGTATTCTCTAATGGTTTTGTGACCTTAAATTATAATGAAATATTAATTATATTTTCTCATCAAATTTATAAAAAAATAATAGTTACAAACACTGTTCTAAATAATAAAACAAACTTAGATATCTGCGCTCAAATACAGAATCTCTATCCATACTCAAAACTCAAGTATATTGCAATGTAGGGCTTCTAGCATGCTTCTAAATGACCTGGTCTAACGTCCCCTGCATTTAGTTCATGAGGCATTTTTCATTTGCACACACTTTCTCATTTGTCGACATTACAACGACTCATTGTCTATTACATTATGCCACCGTCTATTGACTTCCACGTTAATGGTAGACCATGAAATTGATAACTTAAATATAAAGACAGGGGATGTAAATCGTTACGAAGTTTAATATTATGAGTTGTTTAACATTCATTATTGATTGGTTATAAATTGATAACTTAAATATAAAGTCTGGGAAAGTAAATCGTTAGGAAAGCTTAATATTATGAGTAGTTTAACATTCATTATTGATTAGTTTATAAATAATATTACCAAAGAATCAATTAAAAAGCAATGTTTAATAAATTTATTTAAATTTTATACAAGTATAAATTTATTGTAATAATTATAATTTTAAGTTTTTTTATATAGTAATTTCTTTTTTATTCATATTGGATATAATCATTTCTATTGGGTAAAAATTTAATATATATTATATATGGCTTAAAACTTCATGCATCAACTTAAAGTGTGTTTAGTAAGATATATTCTTATTTGCCGTGAAACGACGGTAGACTCAATAAGCTAAATTGGAGGTTAGTAAGATATATTCTTATCTGCGGTGGAAATGACGGTAGACTCAATAAGCTAAATTGGAGGCGAGACCATCTTAAAGAACACTTTGGTATTCCGCTAACAATCCACAACCCACTGGGGACCATGCGAGTCCAATTCCAGAATCAGTTTTGTCTATCATGTCTCGTTCATTTTTGTTCTCAGCAGCTTTGTCTCTCATGTCTGGTTCATTTTTGTTCTCAGCAATAGGCTTTATGAGGATGGAAAGTAATCACAGGATAAAACTGCTTTGTTTTAGCAATATTATATTATGTATGTTTATTCTAACTCATCATAGGATCTAGTTTTTGGATATGGTCAGGTTTATTTATAGGGGATCATGCAATTTTGGATGTGAGTTGTGAATAATATTAATAAATTTTTATTTAAAAAACATTAACATATATTTTTATTATTATTTGATATTTAGAAAGATGTTTGTAGTTATGTGATTATAATTTTTTTTTGTGAAAATCATTCTTCCATATGGAATAAGTTATTTATAAGAGAATATTATGATTATGATTAGATAGTTAATAAAATGTAAATAAATTATATTAAAAATATTATAATTTATTTTTTTATTATTACTTATAAATATAGTCGTGAGATTTTTTTAATTAAAAATTGAAAACTGTAAAATAAAAAAGAAACAATTCATTAAAACTACGATTCAGCATGTCGTCCAGCAGTTGATTTACTCGTTCAGTTTGTCCATCCATTGAATATGTGGAAGGAAAACATATAATGGCATGATATAAACATTATATTATTGATATTTTAAAATAAAATAAAAAACAAAAAATATGTAACTAACCTTGTTTAAATAATTCATTTGCATTACAACACATGTAATTTCCATCCATCATAGTAACGAGTTTCCTTAAAACAATAAATCTTTAACCTAAACAAAAAGTCACCTTATAAAGCTTTCCATCCATTGAATATGTGAAAGGAAAACATATAATGGCATGGTATAAACATTCTATTCTTGATATTTTAAAATAAGAAAAAATAGAAAAGTATGTAACTAACCTTGTTTAAATAATTCATTTGCATTACAACACATGTAATTTCCATCCATCATAGTAAAGAACCATGTTCTAGGGTAAATAAGTTCATTTATTCCCTTTATTGTAAGTTTTAAGGAAATTCCCATAGTTTTATACTTCAAATGTAAAATTACTATAACGTTGATTTGTTTCCTTTTATGGTAAGTTGTATGATTTTAACTCGATTGGATTATCTACATTATAGATCACAAAAAGTCTTAGATCTAACAGTTGACTATCTTATCTCTTTCTTTGTTTATGGTAAACTTTAAGGAAATTCCCATGGTTGTCTCAAAGTGGTAGTTAGACATTCGATAGTTTGATATTCACTGATATAATTTGATATGCCCTCAACATTCACGTCTAATATGTGCAATGTGGTTGTCATAATATGTGCACATGTGTTGGTCACAATTTTATTTAGTGTACCAAAATTCTCACGCGGAATTTTACTTTTGGATGGTTGTAGGTATGTTTAATTTATTAATGAAGTATAAATTAATTTGTAATTTATTTTGGAATAATAAAGATTCATAATATATTTGTGAAATCTTAATGAAGATATATATTATGGATTGTTATTTTCAAATATGAAGTAGCTCATTATTGTCGGAAAAAATAGTATAGTATATAAAATAATTTATCATTCATTGTAAAGAAACATATATATATTCTTGCTAAGTAGGAAAAAAGTAATGAAATATTAGAAATTATTTTAGGATTAGAGTATTTTTTTTATGTTTAAATCATTTTTTTGTGGTAAATAAATTTTAGATATTATTTTAAGATCTAATCATTTAATTATATAGTTTTTGAGGATAAAAAGACAATATCTATAATAATAAGAAAGGATATTTATTATTAAAATTTAACCATTTAATTAGATCTTAAATAATAAGTATTAGGCATACTTCCAAATGTTTGAATCTCACCTTATTTTTAAAAAATACTAATTAAAATAATTTTATAAAAATTACCATTTAAAAAAGTAAACTTCATACTATCAAAGTCTCCAAACTAACATTAAGTGAATATATACATATGCTAATGATAATTACTCACATTATTATGATAATTACTCACATTCACTTTTATAAAAAGGTATAATTAAATAGTTTTAGTAAATGGTAAAAGATATTATTTACACTATCTTTTTTAAAAATATTTATCAACTAGAAATTGCACCATATGTTGCAAAGGAGACAAGTAAGGTTGTGGCATAGGAAAGAATAAAATATAAGAAAGAAGAGGTAGTAGGAACTTTCTGGGCTCCAACTAATCCTCCAGAATAAGAGGTGGAGAATTATGTCTATTGGACCTCAAATCAAAAAATATCAACAACTTGTTTGTTATTAATTGCATGTAAGATGTATTTTTTCATAATGGATGAGACATTTTGGCCAAAGTAATCGGGACCTCTATATGAAGAAATCTGCATGTTTATTTTTTTTACGCATGAAGGATGCACTTGGTTTTTTATGACCAAGTTGCTGCATACTTCACCCTTCCACAAAATTATTTGCTTCTATCACATTCTCAATGTTGAATTCCTATGATACTACTCCTAGAACTACGACTCTATGCTCTACAGCTAGAATTATTTAATGGAATAAAAAACTTATCACTATGACATGTTGTACTTCATAAGAGATTACTAAGAAGCTTAAGTATGATAAATCCGCCTTCACCTTTCATTTGAACATAGAGCATAGAGTTATCTTAATCGTCAATTTTATGGATAAGAGACATTTGGGCCCTTTTTAACCCTTGATTAAGATTGATTTAGGCCATCTTAGTTCCCCCCTATAAAGAAACTAAATTTCACATGAATACCATAGGGTCGATACCATGGGATGTATTTATAGTTTATCATTATTTTATTTTATTATTTTTATCTTTTATTGTATTTTGACCTAGTTAAAATGTTGATTATATTATGTCAATCTTTTTATTTAATTTACTTTTTATTTTTAATTCTATGTAATTTGACATAGTCAAAATGTTAAACATGACATTACAACCTTTCTATCATTTGGTTGGAGAGCATAGTAGCACAAAAATGTAATATTTAAATATATAAATAGTTATTTTCCTTTTTTTATATTGTTTTTTTATCCATGAAATATAAATTAATTGGTTTTGTGTGGAGTTTACTTTTATGATATAAATTTTATTATAAATAAAAATTTTTATGCTTATCCACCAAAAAAATTTAATGTTCATGTATTTTACAAAAATTATTTTATTCATTAAACTAATTTATGTTAAATCTAGTTTTATTAAGTTATTAATTTAAATTTTATTAAAATAATTGAGGTTAAAATCTAATTTGGAAATTTAAAAAAAAGATTTCATATTTAAAAAAAATTTCATTATTAATTTAATTTTTTTATATATTAAGAAATAATACTCATGAATTATAAAACAGTTGTAACATAAATATATATAACAAAAGAAACCATGTAATTTTGGAATATATAAAATAGTTGTAACAAAAATAATACGGGAACAAGAAAAAACTATGTATATTTAGATGTATGAAAATTTAGATACATTTTATTAAGTAAATTTTAAAAAAATAATGGTTATAAACATTTAAAAAATAATTTTATTAGATAATTAATTTAGATCCGGAATTAAGATTGATTTAGGCAGTGATTTCCAGTGTGCAAATTTAGGAAGTTATTGATGTTGCAGAAAACAACCAGCACTATCCAAGCATAAAATAGAATAAAAATTATGGAAGTTATTAATGGATGTTGCAGAAAATATTAAGGGACAATATTAATTTTACAAGATTGAAAAATTTTCTATATATACATTAATATTTTTTTTAAAATAATTTGATAAATCTACTTTATTAACATATATTTGCCGGAAACAAATAGTCAAGACACATCTTATAACCTCAAACAAAATGACCATATCACACAAATAGAACGATTCTTCAAGGAGAAATAATTTTTGATAGCCAACAAATTTTCAATAAAACATGCTCCTCAACCATTTTGTTGTCACAATTTCAATGATTTCCATGTCGATTTGAAGTTATTGATGTTTCAGAAAACAACCACACACTATCTAGGCTAAAAAAAAAGAAAAAAAATCTGGAAGTTATTGATGGATGTTTGCAGAAAACAACCCCCACTATACGGGGTAAAGTTTGTGTAACAAATTTGATGTTTTCTCACAATCGGATATTGTAGTTGGCTAATTATGAACACCAACTTCTTTACATATATGTTGCAACTTGAACTTTTATGTTGCTACCATTGCAATTTTCTTATTAAAAAATTAGGCTAAATGAAATTATGATTAAAGGTGCTAAAGTGATAAAACCCACCCAAATATAATAAAGATTAATTATCTCTTTATCATTTTCTCGAATTTAAAAATAGCCCAAACATAATAAGATTCATTATCTCTTTATCTTTTTATCATAAAAACTCTTAATTTAAAAATATCTCAAACATAATCAAGATTCACTATCTCTTTATCTTTTTATCAAGAAACTCTTAATTTACAAATAGATTTTTGTTACCATATCTATTCATCTTTTTTTATCATGAAACTCTTAATTTATAAATATGCAAGTTATGGTTTATTATTATCACATACTCATTTTTTACTTAGAAAAAAAAAGATCTAAATCAAATAAAAAAATATATATTGTAAGTAATATATCTCATTAGATACACATACATTTCATATTGACATAGAAAATATATGCTCTAAGTGATATATCTCATTACATACACATACATTTCCTATCGACATCAACGATGTTATATGTTTAAAATTGTTTGTTAATTTCATTTAAAAAAATACAAAATACAAATAAATACCCATTAAATTTAGCTATTGTCTTATTTTTTTTATTTTCAAAAACAAAATATCGTACTTGTTTTCAACAAATTCGTTGGGAAACATCTTTGTTTGCACGGGGAACCTTTATTTTGATTGAGAATTTTCCATTCGATATTGTGCTTAGGTGTTTTCGCAAACTTTTGCAAATAGTGCTTATCTTCACTAAAAAAATTCCATTCAATGCTAGTGATATGCTCGCTCGCTTCCCGAGTGATTTCTCAAGTTTCATCACCTACGACCGGATGTCGAGGACTGCACGGAATTCGATGTTTACATTTCAGCCCTCAACTTCCTGTCCTTTTCACCAAGCATTTCACGGGTTACATAACTATACTAGGTTAATTTGTGTTTTTCATTTCTAGAAAAAAAATAATGAGGGTAAATGATGAGGTAAAAATATTTATATTAATTTTTTTAAATATATTTTTTATTTAAAAAATAAATTATTTTAAAATTTTATAAATATATTATAAGTTTAGTTATTTTGAAATTTTATAAATTTATTATTTGAAATTAAATTAAAAAGAATAAAAAAAGTGATAAAGACGGCTTTAATTTTTGGGTTAAGAAATAAAATAGGATTTTCAAGTTTGAAACACTTCTCTCCTCAAATTTAATGGTTTCAACAATTTTGGTAAATTTTCATCATTTTAACAAAGAATATTAAAAGTGTTTTCTACAATATAATCGGAAAATCAACTTAAAGAACATATTGCCTATTTAATTCCATCCTCGTTACAATTGTATGACAAGTAAGTACCTTTAATCATATGCCTAGATCAAGTTAATTTTAACAAATATATGATGAAATAGAAATATATATATATATATATATATATATATATATATATACTATAATTTGATTATAAATATTTATTTTTGTCACCTTCATCCTTATATATATATAAATAAAATTAATTAAAAAAAATTTACTTACCTTTATCAATATAAACATAATTCATTTCCACTACACTATTCAATACATATAACAATGTTATTTAACCCAATGGATGATCATAAAGTTCTATTAATTTTGACTATGGTAAATATTAAAGGTAATAGTAAGAATATTTCTCCATGTATAAAATATATACCATTTATTCTGTGTATTTCGATTTATTCACTACACAATAGTGATAGACTTACTGATCATATCTCTCTATCATAATCTACGATAAATTTATCAACCATAAACTGTCTCTATCGTATTTATTGGCGCATGATTATATTGGTTTAACTTCAGTTGTATTACATACGGATCATTTGCAAAGTTATTCCTATACGCATAAATCCAATACTATCTGCTTATTTTTGGGTTGGTGGAGATCCACCTGGAAACGAACATTTAAATCTTACGGAGTTGGTTGTCAATTCCACTTGACCCAACTGTACTGCGCATTAACGCTGTATGGACAGCCGCCATGTCCCTTGAGATTATCCTCGGGATTTGTTGCAGGGGTCTATCGATACTCATCAATTCGGATCTGCATAGCACACGAGCATTTTGGTTGGGTGGGAGTTACAACTCGAGTTTCTATACCACCGAAACCCTATGGTTTCTCCACCCGTCGTTCTTCATAAAATCAGTCGAGAATTTTCTCGGCTCTCCTAGTGAAGTTTTCGATCATGGCTCGACTCATTTTCCGTCGTCGAATGTTAAGATTCTTGCTGAGTTAGACTGCGAGTTCAAAAACTATGTTCGTGCCCCGGCGCAAAGTTTCAAGTCGTTTGATACCCTGTGGAAAATAATTGCCGAAGAAAGCTTTTCAGGTAAGGGCATGGTTGATTTTGTAACTTGCACATCTAAATATAATGTTACTCGGATCGTATCGAAGAGTTTCTAAATGTTTTTCTTTAAGGATCTCAAATATGAAATTATCTACAGTCTCCGCTGTACATTATTTATTTTAAGTAACTTGTTTTTTTGATAGATTAATACTGCTTTTCCTTTTTATGCTTTCTAGGCCTGGCAGTCGTGAATCCTTCGTTAGCTTTCAGGTTAACACTATTTTACCGGCTTTTTCATTCAATGAAGGTTTTTAGTCCTCGTTATTTGGATAAGTTCTTACACGCTATCTCTTATCTCATAGTTTGGTTTTGTATTAACTATTGCAGGTCCGTTGCTTGTCATTTACTATACGAATGTGTTTGCATTTATCAAGGTCCTTGAATGATTTCCTCACAATGCATTATTATACAGGTACCATGGTTTACAAAGGGAACCGAAACCCTAGGGTTCGAGTCTCATACCTTTCCGAATGCCTTCGTTGGGCCGTTTATTTCCTTTCATTAGTTTTATTTGATAAATAATGTTAAGAGTCCAGAGACTCTCCGTATTTATTAGTTCTTTTTATATTTGATACGGTCCGAAAATCTTATTCGGAAACGTTTATGAAGGGTTTAACCCTCAAACCTATTCCAGATTTATAAAAAAGGAAATGGATTTTCATTTAACAGCTATGTTATGCTCTCAAGTACATTTCCATTGATTGCGAAGTTATTATATATTACATGTTTAGTTCGGTTCTCGTTTTTCTTTCTACAATGATTTTTGTAAAATCCGACCGATGTGTAATTGTTTTGGTTTCTCCTACAAAATATTAACGATGAGGGTTTTTACCCTCTGCATGCATACATTTTTTTTAAAGTATACGTTCGATTTTTAGAGGAAATATTTCTTATGTTTATTTGCTTATTAAAGGGTATTTCTCATTTTATCTTTATCGAGTTACTAAAGAATCTTTACTCGTGTACAGTACAGAGACGAGGGTTTCTAGTGGAATTTTCGTATGTCTTCTTGTTTTTGACTATGTAATAAAATTTAAGCTGATAACCAATCCTCCGTAGATCTTTTGTTTACTTTGCTCATAAACCTCTTTAGTAGAGTTAATCGGTGACAAGACCACCATGGTAAAGTACGAGTATAGAAAATGGGTTATAAAGAACATTGGGTCTAGGGTAGGGTTTCACCCCAAACCCTCAAACCTCAAGTTCTAATTTTCTTGTTTTTAGGGATGCTACGTTATTCATTCGTTAAGAATTTCTGTATACATGTTACGGTATGCATTATCTTCAGTTTGTATATTAACATAATTACGGTTGCCTTCCTATTGTGTTCATAACTATATTTCGTGCATACAAATATGTTTATAGCTGCAATGGAAAATTCTATTTACTTTCTGTAGTTTGCAAAAGAATTCCACCATGTTCTTTATAGGGTTTATACATACATGCTGTAGTCCAAACACGATATATATATTTTTCGACGGTAGTACCTTCTTTTCCTTTACACGAGAAAATACAATTCTACCATTTAACGAAGTTCAATATTCAATCCTCTACTTATTGTATTAATATCGGTAATCTAAAATAGTCTAAAACTTCCATATTAAGACAAATAGCACAACACTACTCAAAGTCTTTATACTTATACGGAACTTATTCTTTCAAGTTGTGGTCCTCCCAACCATCAAGGGAGGCTATTACGTCCTCCACTTGCCCTCTAGCTCCGAGAATCTGGAGGGTGTCCCTGAGTTAACAATGAGAATAAGTTTTCTTTCGGCTATGACCTCTAGATGGCCAATTCGAGTCAAACTCGGAAAAATGTTGCCTTTACAAGGGTTGTTGTGAGTTATTTTCAGCTGATCATAACTAGCTCTAGAAAATAATCCCCTTTTACCAATTGCGAGAGAACCCCTACTCCTCCCACTAGGGATTCGACTTTATCCTCGAGGAGGAGTAGGTAACATTCTTTCCAAGCTTTGTCCCCAACCACCTCGTATTCTTGGAAACATTTTTACCATCGACTTAAAATATTTTTTCTTTCCATTAATTAATTCCTCCTAATTTAATAATTTCACAAAATAATTTATTTTATCAACGAGTATGGATTTAAGTTTTCTTTCCGGATAAAAAAAATTAAACAAATTGTCTTTAACTAGTTAACACTAGTTAAACTTAAATGAAACTATCACATATTTATTTGTTAATAAATAGTATTAAAGAAATAGTTTTTTTTAACATATATTTAAAAATTTATTTTTCATTTTTTATATGTTATATATTAATTATAATTATCATATATTTATTTTATATTTATTATAATTATCTTATATTTATTTTATATTCATTTTCATTATAGACAGAGTGATCATATAGAAATGAGTCACATATAAAACATCAAAATATGAGCATGAGCATTATAAGCATGTGTAACGTTTCTTCTGAAACACTTGGAGTAAATATTTAAATGCCATCTAGTGAAATTCATGAGAGGGTATTTACACATTACAATGTCTTGAAACTTTGTTTTCATTCCATATCTCCTATCCTAATTGCATTGCGGTCTTGAGGCGATCAAAACCAAGATTCTTGGAAAATTATTATCATCCCGATTGAGATTCTTGGAAAATTATTATCACATCCGGATTGGGTGCACTCCCAGTATTTTATTATTCATAGGACCATCGTTAGCAATAAAGTCTGGTTAAAAGGCAACTATTTGTATCATCGGCATTTTGATCAAATGTATGAAGTAGTAAATACAATTCTAGCTATTTTCATGTCTTAATTGCAATGAAATGTCAAAAACTCCACTAACCCTAAATCCAATAGCCATTAAGTGGAGCTTTAGTCTATTTAGTTTTCAAATTTGTTTAGAAAATAATAGAAATTTTAATAATATTTTGATTTTATGTGAAAAATAATAGAAATTTTAATAATATTTTTGATAAAATTTAGCAAATTTTTTTTGTAAATCTAAATAAGTTTCTCAAACTTAAAGATTTTGGACTAATCGAGAGTAAAAAAAATTTCATACCAATAATAGATTAGTTTTCGAGAGATGCTTGGTTCATTCATTGATCCTTAATCAAGAAAAAACTTGATAACCAAGAAAGTACAACCTTCTCAATCAGGAAAATTTGTTTGTCCAACTAATACATAAACAAGAAATAAGATACCATCCTATCCCGAAGTCAATTGCTCTCCGAGTAGCCATTTTATCCATCGATGACTCAGAGAAGGACACACGCGTCTCGAAGACGCAGCGGTGCCACTGAAATGTGCTTACATCTACCATTTGCGAAGGAATGACAAACCACAGGTAGACCTGGGCCAACAGGCAAAACAGTATCGTTGAAGTAATCATTCGGGAGTTACAAGTAGGTCGACCTTGACCTGCAAGCAACTTACTTGACCCACAAATCGCTTAGAGTTGACAAGTTCCTTCGCTAGTTTATTTTAGTGCCGTGGGAAATTTATGGTGGTTATCTATGAGAAACTATGTCACATAGAATTAGATGATTAATCTGTTTATCTACTATAAGTAAAAACATACAAAAATATATTGAGATACTGCAAGATTTCCAAAGAAAAAAAACTCCAAATTTTCCTAAATTTAAAAAACATAGAATATTTTATCCATTTATAAATCAACATAAAATATTTTATTATTTTAAAAATAATAAAAATTAATTAGATATATAATCAAATATTCTCATATAAAATACTACTAAAAAATATTATAGAGTATTCTTTAAATTTTAGAAATATAAATATTTTATATATTTATAAATAAATATGAAATATTTTATTTTTTAAAATATTTTTAAAAATAATAAAAATTAATTAAATATTTCAATTATTGAGTGCAATCAAATATTTTCATATAAAATACTCAATGAAAAAATATTATGGAATAGTCTTTGTGTGTTCTTTTTTGAGTTTTCTGTAGATTTTTATTTATATTATTTGATGATAAATTAAAAATATCATATATGATTTGTTTTGCATAGTAGTATAATATATATTGATTTTTTTTCTTTTCTTTTATGTATGACTATAATTTTTCAGGTGTAGGCTATTTCTCACATGAAAACCAAATTAACTACAAATTTATATTTATTTTACATTTTTACTATTTTTTCTAATTAAATTTCTTTAAAAACTAGATATATAATTTAATATTTTTAAAAACTCATAAATATTTTTAAACCTAATATTTGATAATATAATATTATTAATAATTTAATTATATAATTCTAAAAATTATGATATATAAAAAATTACATACAAAAACCTAAAAGTAAATTTAAATAAATTTATTTAAATATCTATTAAATATTAAATGAAAATTATGCATTTTTATTCTTATTAATGAAATTGATGCCGAAAATATTAATCATCAAATTGTCACTATTATAATTTACATAAAATAATTAGAACTTAATATTAATATTCTAAATACCAAAATTTAAAATAAATATTCTAAATATCAAAATTTAAAATATAAGATTTGTGATAATAAAAAGATCAAAATTATAGTTGGAATAGAATATTATAATTAATAATAATAAAGAATTTTTTCAGATTGTAAATTCATTTTTGTTATTAATAATGTCGGTATTGAAAGGATAATATTAGTTTTTTAAAGATTTTTGTATTATAAATAGTGTGAGTATGTTTGGGATTTAATTAAAAAAAATATTTCATATTATTATAGTTAATGAATGTTTGTGATTGAATTTATTAAATTACTTGTATTTTATATTTTATATGACATGTGATTACTTGTATTATTAAAATATTTTTCACTACACAATTGACTTCAATTGTAATATTTTCATTCTCACTCATCTTATTACAACAATTGTCTTTTTACTTGCATTAATATCTTAAAACTATTAAAATTTATCTATATATAATAAAATTAAATGACTAAATTATAAAAATAAAATATCTATATATAATAAAAATGAAATGTTTTTTTTAAATGAAAATTAATAATCTTTTATTTAAATATAGTAATAATAATAACTAAAATTTTCAATTCCATTTTCAATTTCAATACCAACCAATTGTGAATAATCTTCTATTTAAATATAATAATAATAATAATAATCAACTATAATTTCCTATTGCATTTCAATTCCATTTCAATTTCCATACCAACCAATTGTGATGGACCATATTTAAAAAAACCTTGAATGTTCCACTATGAGAGCCTAGTCTTATTAACCCTTGTTTCTTTTCTTGAAGGTATGTGAACAACATTGAGATCACGACCAATTAGCCATTTTTGTTCTAGAGCAACTTCCCAAAGTAACCTCTTCACCTCATGGAGGCTCTACATGCAATGGGGACCATTGATTCATAAGGGGAAAGGACGATGCAAGTGGATATTGTTGGCCTTATGCACTATTCCAGCTAAGGAAATTGGTGGCCACCCGCCTATTCCACCTGACTGCACTCAATTTCATATGTTTCCCTTATTATAGAATAATGTACTATTTTAAGTACTTTTTTGGGTCCCTGAACTTATGAAGTTGTTTTGACCCCCCTAAAGCGACATTTTTTTGAGGTCCCGCGAGGCCTATAGCCATGGTTTAGGGCTGCGGTAAATATTGTATTACTCGGAGGGATATTTCCAATGAGGTATCATACCCACCAAATGGAGATCATATGACCAAGTTACGACCACAGGAAGTTGGCTACCCTACTAACCCCAACGGGGACCCCACAAAGTCTTGTTGTTCCATCTCCTAGGGTTAGGGTTTTTGGTTGTTTAGGGTTTTCCTTTGTTGTTCAATAATAAAAAGGCCTCGGAGCCTCATTGTAACACGAGTTCAAAGGCATGTAGCAACCACATATCTTCTCGAAGATAAGCTACCATCACCTGACCTAGCTTTATTTCCATTCTTCTTGTAAGCATTTTTCAGTCTTTAATATTAATGAAATGAAGATTTATTTTACGCAACATATCTGTGTTTATGTTTATATATGTATTCATTGCATTCTTGGATAAGTTTAGATCATGGATGAATACTTGGATGCAACTTCCAACACTCCTCGATCCAATGCCTACTTATATTGCAATGAGTACAAAATTTCTTGTGAGCATTTCTTGGAAAAAATATCTTTAAACCTCGAAGAGGATCTTCCTTCGAGTATCACTTCCAATTGACATAGTCATTTTCTCGACCAATTCTTTCCTTTTCTTTGGAACTTGGATAACCAATGGTTATGTGCATTACAAGGAAACATATACCACAAAATTTTACTCAAATCATCATGTTTGCTTATAGTCATAGAAAGCTTTTTGAATAATTAGGATGCTTATACCTTTTATGATTTTCCTTTAGACTATGAGTTTTGGTGGTGAGAACTTGATTCTATGAGGATAACATGGCTTAGTTCTTCATTTGAAGAACTCATTTCTCTTTGGAGATGTTTTTCTATCAATGTCATCATCATGATGTGATACACCTTCATCTTGCAAGATTCCTTTCAACACAAATTTCACACTTGAAGAATTTCCTCTTTTTTCATTTTTGGATCATTCTCCAACTTCTTCTCGGGAACATATCCCAATCCTTCATGTTGAGGTTGTGGTTTTACTTCAATAGGATTAATGATACCATGAATATGGACTCCAATACCGTTACCATTGTATCCCATCTTGGTCGAACAATTTCATATCAATAACCTATGGTATTTTTCTCAAATGAAGAAAAATGAAGCACTATCATTATCGAGAGAATGAATTGAACATGAAGTATATTTTACCTCCTTTTCTCCTTGAGACTCTTGGTCCTCTTCCTGAAGCTTAGCCACTTCCTCCTTATTCTACTGTTGCTTAGAAGAAGTGTTAGATGAAGATTAAAAAAAACACTCTTTTTTAACACATAACCGAGTGTTCTTCAATACACAAAGGACACAAACATCGATCATTCTATGACCCTGAAACTTACCAAGTCTTGGGAGAAGCTTTCGATAGTTGAACATTCCCTGATTGTTTCTTCAATGCCATTTTGTAACATGAGGTGCAACTTCTTCTTCTCATCCTCTACTTATTTGAGGAATATTCTTAGTTCCATGTTCTCCACTTAAAGAGAGGAATTCATCTCTTCCATTTCTTGGAGTCTTTCATGCTACAAACGTTTACGCATCCTTAAAATGCTAGTTGGAACTCTGTCTGCGATACCATTGATATGAAATTGATCGTCCTTTGACACTTTGCAAGTTTTAATAAATTTGGGTCTTCAAACGTTCACATAGATTGTAACTTATTAAAATGTGAATTGTTAAGTTATAAATTAAATTAAAGATGAAAAAAAATAATATGAAACCAATAATGATAAAAAATGAAGAAGAAAACAACTAAGTGATAATGAAGTTCATTGCACAATGTGTGGGCTACACCTCCGATCCCTTCTCCAACGATTAGGTCACTTTATTAATCTCAACAACAACAAAAAAGTACAATACAAATATTTGACTCATAGAGTAAACCTCCTTCGGGAATGGCAATGTTTCTCCTTGAAAGAAACATTCTCCTTCATAGAAATATCACTTGCAAGTTGACTCCCTTTAGCAATGAAATGATGGAGCCAAAAGAAAATGACTCTCTCAATAAAGTGTGGAAACAGTCCTCATACTCATTATGAGATCAAAAGGCACAAATTTAATTGCTTCGTAATGAAGTGTCAAAATGGTCTTTCTCCAAAATCATATTTATAATAGACTAAAAAAAATGGTTTCTCTAATGAAGAAACAAATGTTGAAAGATGCATATAGAAGGTTAGGGAACCCCTATCTAGGATATTTCCATGCTAAAAAAGGGTCTCCATATGGCATAAAAAATCATCTTTTTTATGCAACACTTAAAGTCTTAGTTTCTATAAAATATTCAACAAAAATCCCTTGTGGCTCAATGGTCGAGCACTCAAGTTATAAAACTGTTGATCGATAGTTTGATCCGAATTGGCATGATTTTTTGAATGATTTTAAATAGATGGATTATATATATATATATATATATATATATATATATATATATATATATATATATATATGACAACATATATATTTTAATAAAAATTTTAACGTTGACAATTTTGTCCCAACTCATCGACCAATGGCTCTCATTCAACATATTAACATAAATGTTATGGTCAATATTTTTAATTTTAGGCGGGGTCCATCACATGGGACATGAACGCCACACTCCCAACCATTAATATATATCATATGACCACTATGGACCATTACGAAACAATGGAAGATAAACATAAATCACAAGGTTGGTGGGAAGTTTCGACGCTGTCATGCCATCTCCTACCACATATGTCCATCATTCAATGTTCAATGGCCTATGGCCCAACCCATGAATTCTCAATAGAGTCTAACCCAATGGCATATTTTATACAATGTCATACTAGAGGTTATGACTCGTGAGCCATTTGCGTACCACATGGGATGGGGGGCAGAGAAAATTTTAAGGATGGAAAATTATCTTGAAATTTAAAACATTGGCCAATCTCACTAGTCCCTAATATGTAAATTATAATATATTTATTAATATATTTGTAAAATTATTAAAATTTATAATGATTTTATATATATTATATATATAATGTTGGCTATTTTTAAGGTAAAATAATTTTATATTGTAAAATTTTGGTAGAAATCATTTTTAGAAAAAAGTGGAATTGGCGAATATTTTTTGAAAAAATCATGGAAAATTAGCCCCCCTACGAATATAAGCCCCCTAAAATTTTCCATGATGGGAGGGGTGGCCGACATTTCCATGCTACACCCTGCCATCTATGCAGCCTATGGCCCATGGCCCATAACATGTGGCCCATCCATACCACTTTATTCACTCACGTTCAATGCATTTAAATCATGCCATCTGCCATATATAACACGTCTTTAACTCGAATATTAAGGTTTGTGGGGCTACCGATCTTGGTGAGTTCCACCAACCCTCCCCTCAATTCCTCCATCGATAATATATAAATAAAAATTTTCTCCTATCCATGTAGGGGACATATTGTTGGCCATATGGTTGGAAGTGGAGCTTCTTGCTTGGAGGTCATGGGATCGAATCCTGGTTGGTTCGTCGATCATAAATTTTAATCAATCCATCGAGGCCATATCGCTTTTCCGAATTATGCCACATGGCACCACAAGATTGGCCCACAATCAATCGATCAGAATAAAACAAGTTTCATCCTCTGCAAATTCCATGGGTCAGCCAATTATTAGGCCACATCACAAAATTCTCAACCAATAAATGAATTCCACATGTCATGATGCAATAGCGCCACGTGCTACCAAATGTTGACCCCGATTGGGACACTGTCACAGCCTAGTGAGCACCTTGTCATGACACTAGATGCGTCACATGCCTATACACGTCGGCACAACGTCATCGATGTTCAATTATTTTTTCCTGCTATGTCACTACGAGACATCACTAGTATGGACGACCATGTCATCGTACGATACCACATGGTAAAAGCGGAATTGACCTAACTCGATGCCAAAAAGTTTGAATTTGAGTGACACACGTTAGCTCCTCATGCTACCCACATCACGATGATGATGTCGTGATAATGTCATGCTAATATCATCAATCATACTTGCATCACCTATATAGACAACCACGTGGAAGTCAACTTTGACCTTTGACTTTCATGTCATGTTTGACCCCGAAAATTTGACAAGCCATAAATTTTTCATACAGATTTCATTTGACATGACTCAAGCACCATTGGAATCCGAATTTCAAACTCTACAAAACAAGCTAATTACAAGGAATTTTTGATATAGTCAATTTTTGGGCATTTAAGGATCCA
Source organism: Pinus albicaulis (assembly GCA_034641835.2). Classification (NCBI taxonomy): domain Eukaryota; kingdom Viridiplantae; phylum Streptophyta; class Pinopsida; order Pinales; family Pinaceae; genus Pinus; species Pinus albicaulis. The sequence goes on along the minus strand of CM076578.1, from coordinate 577,429,284 downwards.
CCTAGATCATGCCTTCCCACAAAAAAAATTTTGGACTCCAAATTTTTTTTACAATATATAATAGATTGGACTTTCAAATTCCCATATAAATTGACTCAACAACAAGCCAACATATCATAAAAATTCCGAAGAAAAAAATTGTTGCATAAAAGTGATTTATTCATGATATCAATTTTACAAAATACCCTAGTCGTGGGATATGCAACATGTGGAATACAAAAGAAACCAATATTTAGCTAGACAAAGAGTTTAAACATTTCTTACCCAACAAGGCTAGGGAGTTTTCTTTCTATATTTCACTTTCTTTTGGAGTTGGTGTTGGGATGGTTATGGTGTGTCTCTCACTTTCATTTGCCTTTTCTTTCCTCAGGGTGATTTCATAACCTATTTTTCCTTCTTTGGATGAAGATGTGGGTGACATCTTCCAATACTTCTTGATCCATTTCCCACTAATATTGCAATGAGTACGAAATTTTTTTGTGAGCATTTATAGGAAAACATATCTTAAAACTTGGAAGAGGATCTTCTTTCCGAGTCTCACTTCCAATCAACATATTCATTTTATTAACCAATGCTTTCCTTTTTTTGGCACTTGTCTACACAATGGTTAGGTGCATGAAAAAAACTACAAGGAAACATATTCCACAATTTTTATTCAAATCATCATGTTGCTTTGAGTCATAGAAATATTTTGAATAATCGGGACATTTATGTCTTTTATATTTTTCCTTTGGACTATGAGTCTAGTGAGGAGAACTTGATTGACGCATAGAACTTGACTTAGTTCTTATTTTGAAATGCTCATATCTCTTTGGAGATGTTTTTCCCTATCAACATAATCATCATGATGTAATACTCCTTCATCTTGCAACGAGTACTTTACTTGCAAAAATTTTACACTTTGAATAATTCCTTGGTTTTGTAGTTTTGGAGCATTCTCCAACTTCTTCTTGAACATATCCACGATCCTTCATGTAGAGATGTGTTTTTTCCTGAATTGGATTAATGATACCATGAATATGGATTCCAATACCCTTACCATTGTATCCCATCTTAGTAAAAAATTTGATACCAATAAGCTTGGTATGTTTCTCAAATAAAGAAAATGAAGTACTATCATTAGCAATATAACGAATTGAATGTGAAGTATCTTTTACCTCATTTTTCTTCTTGCAAATATTCGTACTCTTCACTGAAAGCTTAGAACATCTCCTCGTTCTTATTTATTATAGATGAAGTGGTATATGGAGATTCAAGAAAACCACACTTGTGGTTTGACACATAAACAATGTTCTTCAACTAAACAAAAGGGTAAAAACATTAGTCATCCCATGACCATAATTTTTTCCGAGTCTTGGGAGAAGCTTAGTAGTTGAACATTCACCATTTTTTTCTCCAATGACATTCTGCAACATCACGTTTGTTACACAACATTTTGTCATCATCCCCTGCAATCCCTCCTCCCATACATTGGAGGACTATTCTCATGACATGTGAACGATGAAATGTCCCTAAAAACACCTTGATGGCATCCTTCTACATAAGGACAAGAATTCTCCTCAAGATCATTTCCTCTGAAAAAACCCTAAAACACACATGTTTTGTCATTAGCGCAGGTATCCGAGTTCATCCCTCGTGCCAATGGGGAAAATGCACACTAGTGGGCGCGCCAGTGGCGCTTTCTGTCCCTATGTTACACCCGCGCCAAGCCTATTAAGGAATGTTTTTTAACAATAGAAGGCGGAAGTTTGATTATAACAACTTTAGAACGGATCATCAAAATGAGGTTGGGTTATTTGCCTCCGGATCTCCCTATTTAGGAAGTGGTTTTTCCACCTCTCATGGCACCTTCCTAAGAGATAGGACTCTCCCCCATGATTATAGGGGAGCCTAACCTCTCCTTTTGCTAGCTAGCTAAACACTTTGGGAAGAAAAACTATAGCTGAACGACTATTAAAAGAAGATCCAAGGAGAACGTCGTAAGAGAGAGATCCTTGCCCAAATTCTCGACAAGCTTTGTGAGACACGCTCAGCTGGAAGCCTACCAAAGGAAGAACGCGACGTCGAACTCGGTTGTAATCTTTCTTTCACATTTTAATATATTCTTGACTACGTTATTGGTTCCAATGTTGTATTGCTATATCTGTGTAATGCAATTTAGTTCAATCCTTTCAAGCTGATTGATAGTTACATTTTTGAATTATTATGTTGTATGCGTCGTCGTTTCTTCTCTCGCATGTGTATAGGTGTCCAGGACACGGTGAGCGAAAGGAGTTTTGATCCGTCAAGCTATGAACGGGAAGCAGTGCTTCTTCTTCTGACGATAGAAGCATAGGACTTCGAGGGTAGGCTATCTATCGTAGCTTTATCTTTTGTAACTAGGAATTGATATCGTAGTGTGTTTTGTTTGTTTACTAGACCCACTCTCGGGCTAGTGGGATCACCGTCTGTCCGTGAGAGGGATTTACCTCTCCAACAAATTGGCGACTCACGGGGATCGGTGGGAGTTGGTCCTTCCTCCATTGGTTTGTTTTTTCGGCTTTTCGTTTGATTAGTCTACTTTTTCTGGTTCATCTTCCTTGGTGTTAAACCCTATGTTCGACGAAGGTCGAGATCTAGCCTCGTTTGTCCATTTTCATAAATTTCTAGGGTAAAATTGATTGGCGCGATCATACCTCCGACGGTCGCGCCAATCGGCGCTAGTTGCTTAGTTAGAGCACCCGCGCCATCCCATGTTTGGGTGCGGATTACGGCTAGATCAAGCGTGCCAACCTTGCTTGGTTTTAGGGTTTGCTGTTCTTGTACTCTACGAGCTTGAATTTTGGTCCTAGGGTTGTTTTTTACGATTGATTGAGTGCTTTGAAGTCATTTTTTTACGTGTTTAGCCCTTTTCCTCCGATTGTTTTCCCTTTTCTGTCAGATTTTTTCATTTCAGCCCTAGGGCTTCTAGGTGCTTCGGTGTCGTTGAGCCTCTCGTGGGAGTTTTGAGTCTTTTCTTTCCCGGTCAACTTTTTTTTCGCTTCTTTGCATTCATCTTGCTGAATCCCATTGAATCATTGCGTTTATTGAGTGATTGTTCTCTCTTTCATTCAATTTTGCTTTGTGTTGCTTCAAGCCTAGATCACATGGTTTGTTTGAGTCTCTTTTCGATATTATTCTTTCATTTTGAGGGATTTCTTCATCGGTTTGAGTCTTGATTGTGCTTGTTTGAGTTGAGTGAATTTGTTTTGCTTCAACTCTCTCTTTATCGTTCTCAAATTGATGTTTTCATTAGTTTTTTTTCATTTATTTAATGCATTTTCTCTAATATATTGAAAAATACCAAAAATAAAATCTTTTGCATTTTGGTTGGCATAGTGAAAATTGGAAACTTTTTCGCATTATTGTATAATTCTAGAGAAAAGTTTTCTAGTTTCATTAGCTTACATTGAATATGGTAGTGGATGTTTTTGTGTGTTCATTTTGTTGTCATTTGAAAGCTCTCAACTCTCTCGTAGATAGCTCTTCATTGAACAAAATGATATTTTTGTGGCATGTAGTTTTGCATCTAGAGGTTTTATGAGATCTAACATTCGATAGGGCCTTGAAATCGAAACTTAAATTGAAGATCAACTTTAAAATTTACTGAATTAACCTAAGGCAGCATTGAAACTTAACGGGACATCTTGTAATCTAAGGTAGAGACATGTTCTTATGTCTTTAAGCCTAGTAGCTATCGCTCGCCATACTGGTTTCAAAACAACGCTAGTATGGACTTGTGCTCCCCCGGTACCATCGCGTATATAAAGGGAGACCCCATTGAGGTTTCAAATCCTTTATCCATAGGAGGCAGAGTCTGCCGCCTTTTACCGTGATACACCCTGAGACACGGCATTTGGGGGAGATTACACTTTACGTACGTTAAGTCCTTGGTTGATTTCTCTTTCATTTTTTACCAAGGTGTATATGGCGGTTCACGGATATCTAGTACACCCATTTACCTAGATTACTAGAGCGGTCATTTTGATCTTTACTTGACTCCCTAAATTTGAAAATATCATCAAGCGCTTGTCCTTTTACACTTGATTCCAAACTAAAAGTGATAGAGTCATCTTTTATTCATTTCTAGACTCTTAAAACATGAAACGAGTAAAATTTCCAATTTCAATGTAGTAAAATTAATCACCTACGATCACACACCCATTTAGAGATTGATTTTTCCGTATCAGTTTTTTGTTTACGCTTGGTTTTTTTCCCTGTGTGTCTTTGTTTTTGATCTCTTCCTATTTTTTGCTATAGTCACGGTGGAAAAACCATCAATTTCGTCTACGGGTAGTCGTTATATAAAAGATTCATCATAGGTCTCTCGGTCCTCTGCTGGGCATCAGCTGACCCGCGTTAAATACGAGTTTTACTGGTGTTTGAGTCGTATCCGAACTTCCCTTTGGAGGACTAGTTGAGTTCAATTAGCCCTTTTCCAACGCTTGGTTTGGATTTGGAGTAGGGGAACACTTCCCTCCTCTTACATTGGGATCAACCTTTTTGGTCTGCTGCCATACCTCCTAGTCCCCGTTGTATTTTAGAATATCTTACGACAGGGTCGAGATATGGACTCATCCGGTCCTACTCCTAGTGAGGGAATCTCCACTTCTCGTGAAGACTACTAGCTTTCTTTCACGAAGACATCCCCGAACCATATGTTCGTCTTCACACTAGTCCCATCGCCCCCGGTGGATATGGGTCTTTAAGTCGGTGTCATGGCCGCTATTGCCTCGATGGGAATATTGACTCTTTTGTCCATGGAACCGACCATTCCCTCGTTAGGGATGTCGCCGCGAACACCTCTCACGGCATCTCCTTTTGTCACATCGGCACACATTAGACCTATTTTACTGCGTGGGTCGACGTACGTACCTATTTTTCATTACTCGGTCGAAGTAGAACCTTGTCGATTCTTGAAGACATTTATGTAAGCTACGCCATTCCGGAAGGAACATTTCTCTCGAGGAGTATCGGATGTCTTGACGCTCGCCAATCTCCCAAGGTTATTCAGTCCTCTTAGGATCTTAATCGTCCTTACTTTTCACATTATGGAGCGGATGGTGCCCACCGATCTACGTATTTCCATATCAATATGATGAGTAGGGCAACCCCTTTCTTTTCTCGCTCACGGAGGCTTATCGATATATTAACGAATTTTTTATCTACCATGCTGTGCAATCTTCTAGTCAACAAAGGGAAACCCTTTCGGTACAACCTTTGTCTCGACGAGGATATGTTTACGGCCCACGAGGACAACCCTTCCGGGGACAACCTTCGGCCCAACCAGGGTATGCGTATGACCCACGAGGACAACCATTACGAGGACAACCTTTGGTCCAACGGGGATTATTTTACGGCTCGTAAGGGCGGTCTTACAATCCTCGAGGTCAACTGCAGCAGCCTCACCTTGTGGTCCAACCGAGCAACCTCGAGGACCGAAGCAGGGGCAACACGGTATCAGCCTAGCACGTCATACGGTCTGAGGAAAGCTCCCATCCGTCTCAACCTTTAGCACAACCTCAAAAACCTCATTTTCCAATTGGTCAAAAATGTTTTGCACAACCGGAGCCATCTTATGGTCTCCGTCCACGAGTCAACCTGGTTATCGAGCACAACTTGGCCCACTCTCGCCATCGAGCCACCGGCTCGAGCGAAAGCAGCTTTGGTGTCCCTCTTTAGCAGTCCAACTGTTCAACCAGGACAACCTACACAACCTGTTAACCCTTCTCGACCCACCGATATATTCTGTGCCACGGCCCGAATCCACCTCTTGCACTCGACTTATTCGACTAGTAGGGCCCCACTTACCGTAGTCCATTCAACCCCAGGCGGTTTATTACCCTCAAGGTCAATCTCAACCAATTTACAACCCACCCTAAGGTTTTGGTTATTACCTTCAACACCCGAGCTATACTTATACTCCGCGACGAAAATCCACACATTGCACAATCGGGGCCAACATATAATCGGAATCGGTACCTAGTTATCAACCCTCGTATCCTGGCTTTCAACCACCATATCAACCCAATTATTCGGCTTATATCCCCTATGTGTCGAGAATCATTCGGGACGAGAACCAATGGGGGTAGATTTATGCTCAGCAAGATGGAGTACAAGTATGAGTCCTTATCGGGGACACGGCATGCCTTTTAACCCTCAATTACCTTTTCTTGGCACGTTGGAGTTATCGGACGTGTCCAAATTAACAAATGATCCGATTCTTCATAATCCATATTGGCCTCTGATTCGAGCGAAGGTGCACAGTGGCTTGTCCTAAGTTTGAGGGAAAATCTAAAGACCCCAAAGCACATGTCATGACATACCATTTATGCGTTCTTCGAATTCTTGGGTGGATGACACGATTCGTTTACGTCTTTTTCCGATGCACTCCCATCGGCGTCTTCTTCAAATGGTATATCGAACTATCCCAGTGGTATTTTTCAAGATTTTAATACTCTACCTGTGGTGTTCCTCATGCATTTCCGATTCACCGGTTCGTTACGAGCCGGGACACATCTCCCGACATCTGCGAAACAAGAAAAAATCCAGTCATATTTCAGATCACATTCACGAATGGAGACGTCATCGTCGTCACGATCGAGTTTGACATTCCCCGATCAACATTTGACTCACTATTTCACTACCTCCTTTGTTAATAATATTGCACGAGGACATTGCTATGGGGGCATGTGTGACCGAGGAACAGAGCTATCACTCGTGCCCGTACCCTTTCGATTTAGTGTACTCTCAATCGGGCACGTTATATGACATCTTGAGCGATGCCCGCGACCGGGGACCTCTAAAGCGTCGGCCACCTCATCGATAGACAGGTGTTATTGGTTTCGTCTCTCAAACTTCTCGCAAGTCTTCCAATCGGAGAGCATAAATCGAATTCCTCCAACAATTCCGCTCCTCGAGCTACTCCGGTTACTTGGTAAGACCGCGGAGGTCAATTCCATTCAGGGCCAATCCTGCGGAAAAAAACCACCAAAGGGAAAAAAACAAGGGCAAATGCAAAGCCAAATCTAATTCCCCAAAACCAGAATCATCCAAACCACGTCTTGATGATGGTTCACGTGCGACCGAAGTACCCTTTCCTGATTTGCGATGAAGACCACTACACCAAAGATTGTCCTAGACGTCAAAGTTAGTCAACTTCTTGAAAAGCTCAAGGGAACTTCCGAAGTTCTTGAGGAACCTTTTTCCATCTCGGCAAACCCGAGATGGTCAAGTAGCCTTCGCCATACGCACCATTTGGGTCTCGGAGTTTTCATGATGAATGGTGTCTGCACCTGTCTCTGTCCCTCGGTCGAAGGATTATGCGGATCACGCCGGGAAAGCATAGGAAGGAAGTCGTTGATGGCCCTCCTCCTCCACCTACCTCTCTCGGTCCTCTTGAGATTGAAAGGCCCGGTCTTGAACCCGTTGTATGGCCACCTTCCCAAAGGTGTTCTCCGAAAATCTGGGGATTTTTCTCTGTATCTACCCTTATGTCACATATGAAAGGATTCAAAAAAGCGAGGCGATTTCAAAAAGGGATCGAAGTATTCATACATTTCCTATTTGTATCTATAAGATTGAATCGTTGAAGGAGACAAATAGTATTTGTTTATTGATCGAAGAGGAGATTGAAGTCAAAGAGTCATTGGTTGTTTTTTATCCATATACGAAGTTCCTCTTGCAACCATTTTTCTTATAGTTGTAGCAACTTAATTTTGGAGAAGTCGAATTGATCTCATTCCTATAGCAACTTATCTCACTATGCTTTTTTAAGATTATAATTTTCCCTATGCTCATATGTGACTTATTCTTGGAAAATACAAGTTATCTTGATTCCTATAACATTTTTGTTTAGAGGCGAGTTGACTTAAGCATCTTCGAACGAAGAACACGGAAGATCGTAAGATAAAAAAGATTTCCAACATTAGTTGTATTTGGTTTGATTCTTCCCATCTCTTTGATTCGGCGAGAAATGTAGAAAGATTTTTGCATTAAGTCAAAGTATGTCCTTACCACGAGAGAATAAGTAACTTAGAGAGTGGATTGGACATCGTGGGTATCGATAGGGTCATAAAATTGATTGCAAAGACCTCCTATCATTTGTTGCCACGGTCAAGGTCGAGAGGCATGTTTTAAGAGGAAATTTCGGTTGCCTGCGAACCACAAAACACTCAAGGTCGAAGTTTGTCTTTGAAGTGAGGTCAAAATTCTTCGACAAATAGCACCAAATTCCATTGTTTATTTCTAGCGGTTTGGAATCATTATAGTGGAGGTTGTAGCTCTTATTGTTAGAGATTAAGTTTCGGAAAGAAGAACATTATTCATGTGGTCGAGAGTGATCAGTGATCTTTGGCATATTACCCTTTTCCAAAAATTAATTCGCAGTGTTGTAGGTGCTATCTTTGAAGGTTGAGATTTTGATTACCTAAAAAGGGAAAGTCGTTCCAAATTGCATGAAGTATAATTTCTAGGAATCTGACACCACAATGTCATCATTTTACTTTTGGGAGATACCCACGAGGAATTAACATAATGATATATTAGGTGATTCTCTGAGCTAGCAATACTTTTGTCGATAAAAAATGACAACAAATTACAAAACAAAATAAAGAACAGAACAATAAACCTTTCTCCCAAAAAGGTCCATGCTATCCTTTATTAGTCAAAAGATATGCTGGAAGGAAGATGTAAAAATCAAGTGTCTCTTTTAACTTGGATCCAAATTGTAGGGTACAAAGTCACAAGATTTCCTCCTACGGTTGGACACATTAGATATGGCTTTGAGCATGATAGAGAAATCATAATGGAAAGGTTCGAGGTTGGGCCTTGAAGCCATCCATGCCTTTCTTTGATACAACCTAGGTTCTTCAAGCATTCTTGTGAAAAGGTTAGGACTCACGGTCACCTCTGTCTCGATAAAATCATGCCCTTAACAACATTTCTACTACCCTACAATAATGACATCATGAGGAGGATTTCTTTCGGGTAATGGTAGAAGAACTCCAAGGGTTGGAAAACACCACCCTTCTTACTTTTTAGAGGCGCAAAATTTTGGAACACGTGGAAAAATTTAGATTTAGTATACTTATGTTGGATCTAGTGTGTGATGACTTAATCATTCGGATGCTCCAATACTTGTGCATCGAATTACAACATCACATCCAAACTTCATCAAAATAGACATGCAAAATATCATGTCTGATCTTAGGAGAAGATAAGACCATCTGCATTGAGATCCAAATTGTTGGCCATTTGGAGGAAGGAGCTAATTGTATCACATCTTGCTTATGAACTAGTCGAGGGGTTGACAAAGAAAAACATCAAACTACTTAGAAAGAAGTTAACCAAGGAGGAACTAACAAATATTTGTAGAGACAACAAGAATGAACTAAGGAGGAAAGACTTATTCTTTGTATGCAAGGGAGTTTGGGCACTTGACCATTTATGTCGAGGTGGTACAGGAGGCGACAAGAGCATAACAATTAGAGACTTATTCGGTACGCAGGGATTCATTCATGGTTGGGTCTCACCGATTTTTCGGAGAGCACCTATGAAGGATCCGAGAACGGTCGAAGTACAAATGGTAAGAAACAACACCATGCTCTTGAGAGAAACTTGCAAAATAATCTTATGATAATCAATCGGCTTGAAAAAAGTACATCGAAAAAGGAAGGAGGTAATTCCTCCTAATGATGTTGTAGTTGAGTTTATAGATATCGCGAAGGACATCCATAAAAAAGTATGGGAAATCAAGTGTAGTACATCCATGTTTGACAACCAAATAGGGTGGACAACTTATCCCCACATGTGGAGAAGGCCAGGACGAAGACATTCAAGGAGAATCAAATGGGGCACCGGTAGTAATAAATTGATATGATGAGCATGATCATGCGAGGAAACATGAAAAATATAATATGCGGGGATAAGCCATTTCTAGAGGGTCAGCCAAAGGTTCAACTTGAAGTTATGGTCACGGGGCATCCGATGCAAATATATATAGAGACATTCAACGAACTAGAATTGCCAAAAGAGGACTTTCAAGAAAGGATGATAAATTTCGAGGGAAAGTTCTTATGATGTTGAAAGCTTTGGAGAGTATGGAAAGTTCGAGACATTGTCTTATAGGAGAATAGAAAAATTGAGGAGCTTAAAGGGGTATGTGCCGAATCAATGACCAAGTTGTCTAGTGTTGAGAAACGACTCAAGTCTGCGTCACAAGGCATCAAGAGGAGGATTGTTGGGAGTTCCAATGACAACCCTCTACAAGAGTACATAGATAAGGCTTGCAACACTACCAACCCACCTTTATACAATGGGAAGAACAAGGAAGAGTTCCTCCAAATGCATCATGTTGGGTGTCAGCGAGTGGAGCAACATGAATTTAGAATCAGCACAAAATCAGCATAGTAGATTTGCAAATATTCATCCTTCCCAAGGCCTCAATGTGGAGAGAGATTATCAAAAAGAGATTATGAGTTGGTACTCTATTGATGGGTTGACTCTAGGAGGATACTCATAGCCAGGCATATTGCAACTTGAGCCCTTAAGCATGAGAAATGAAGGAGGGTTGAGATGGTATCATAACCCACGAGGTCCCGGGACATAGGTATCATTGGGACCCAGAGAATCCATTGGGGGCAGGATTGGCTAGAGGATTGTTTGGACCCAATCAAATCTATCGAGGAATGATTGGTTGGAGGATTTTTCGGGATCTAGGTATTGAAGGATCCGTTCGGGACCATTCAACATGGAGGAATGGAATAACACAATGGGTTGTATGGGGTCCTGGTATCAATGTACAGATTCTTGAGTTGTGGATAGTTGTGGACTGCTTGAGGGCAAGCGAGTCTTTAGGGCGAGAGGATTTGTAAACATATTCCAGTTTTTCCGGATATGGTCAAAGAGAGGCACAAAAACTACCCATGGTATCTCGCCCATAGTATTCTCCTTTATTTTCGAGGGAAAATAATAAAATAAGGCTTCTAGAAAATCCATCGAGTGTATACAAGGAGTAGGAGCTAGGCATTGAGGGCATTCGAGTTTATTTATCTTATTGTGTTTTGGTTGAGAACTTGGCGTGGCCGCTTCAAGTTTGACTCAATGGACGAAAATCCCGTAGGTGTTATTTTGTCTCGTAAATCCATCTAAGGTCCAAGATTTGAAATTGAGATACTTTTATATGAACATATATCTTTGTTTTCAAACAAGACTAATAATATAAATAAATAAAAAACTGCATTTCTAGATCCCACATGATTTCCTTCTTGTTCTAACTAAAATTTTACTTGAATCAGAATATTAAATTATACTACACCTATCTATACTAATTTTTAGCGCATTTGGGATATTACACTGCAACATCTTACTACTGCGATGTGCACGGTAATAAAGGGAAACCCGTGGATTATTTTAACACGGCCAAACAATTAACTCGAGGAACACCCGTTAAAAGGGATTTCATAAAATTTAAAATTGGCGCCCTACGTGGAGATCAGATTTCAACCCTCGGAATTATGCATATTATCTACGCATGGCATGTAAAGATTCAATTCAGTTTGCATTTAAACCATTGTCTTTTTTGAAGCGGAGATTCATATAATTTGTCTTTTTAAAAGGAGATTCATATAATTTATATATGACTTTATAGTATTTTCATTGCATTTTGCGATAATTAAAATTTATTAGATTTAAAATTTTCTCATTTTTTAAATTTTTTTCCATAGTTCTGTTTAATTTAGATAAGTTTAGTCCCAATGTTAAAATGCTAGATAATAACTATTCTAAGTGCGTTAAACTCGATATTCAATAGAAAATTGATATAGACTCGATGATATTAAATAAAATAATATTACGCCAACCGAGTCTCAATATTAGATTAAAATAAAATTGTTGATCAATAAAAATGCTATAGCCAAAATACAATGACCCAATGTTAATATGGTAGATAATAACTAATCTAAGTGTGTTAAACTCGATTTTGAATAGAAAAATTGATATTAACTCAATATTAAATAAAAATAATCTTACGCCAAATAGCCTCAATATTAGAGTAAAATAAAATTGTCGATCAATAAAATGTTATAGCCAAAATACAATGACAAGCACGCTTTATTTTGAAGGTTGCCTCAGTAACTTACATTGCTTTATTTTAAGGTTGCTTGCAACTGACACTGTAATTCGTGGTAACTTTGTCATTCATTCCTTTAAACTTAGAGAAAATAAAATATAAAAATAAAAAAATAATAGAGAAAACTAGACTCCAGCAACTTATTCAATCAGTATGAACATCGGACAAGCTTATGTATGATTACATTTAAATAGTGAAAAATAAATATGTATTGGAAGAATAAGAATATGATAATTAATAGAAATGGTATAGAAATGGTCCTGAGAAAAAAATACAAATTGCAGTGAGAGAATGAAATCCGTATACTGTAGTAGCTATCCAAGAATATCGAAGCTGGAAATCCAAGCGGGAGAATCAATGTTAAGTATTGGGGGCCAATGTTTCAGTATGGTTTCGCTCCAACATAGTTTCCAGGAGGGTAGTAATTGCATGTGATGAAAGTGTCACCACTGTTACATTTGATGTTGGCACATCCAACATTAGTTGTCGTTCTCCAGACAATCTGAGTGTAGTGCGTGCAGTCTTCACCAGAGCTGCAACTATTATTTGCATAGTTATACCATTTCTTTTCATCCACCCATGCACCCACTGCCTCTATGGCGTTCCAACCTCTGCCACTTCCCCAGAATATGTTCTCTCCGAAGGGACCCTCGGAATGCTGGAGGAGGCAATCACCCTCTTCTTTCCCTTGCGTAAACACGAGCATACAGTTGCAAGCTTGACATCCCATTTCAGTGGAGGGACTCCCACTTCTTTTCTTGCTCTCGTTCTGCGAAACCAGAAATCCTTGAATGGTTTCACTAATGTTCGCACCTGCTTCTGCAACCATTTGTAAGTTGCAGATTGCAACGCGCTCAAGGCAGCTACTACAACCAGAAGACATGATGGCTGCCTCATTTTTATGGCAACAATAGCAAGGTCAGCAGCTAATACTCGACAGATGTGGCTGCGACCTCGTTTCCGCAAAATTGCAGAGCAAACACTTCGCTAGCTGGCTAAAGAAAATGCTTTAAGATCTGCGTATACTTGGCTTGTTTATATACAGTTTATGAAGACAATTAACAGAAATCAAGACAGATTTGTAATAAGAAGGAAGGAGTCGATAAATAGTAGGTGGTGGCGCAGACGTAAGCAGTAAAATACACGGGATAAGGTATCGCAGACTTCAGATCCTCCCATAAGCAAAATGTAAGGCCTAAAGACGGACGAGATAGATCTGCGTGGCTGGCTCATATCATTTTTTATTTTTGAAACTTACAGAAGAGGCGGCGGGAACATATTTTGCTCGTTATGCACGTGGGGTAAAGCCCAGACTATGCACAGGTAGAAGGAGAAGGAGACACCCGTCGAGGAAGACGCGCAGTGCCGTGACATGCGCCGCGTGTACCATTTGAGAAGGAATAACAAACCGCAGGTTTAAGTATCTCAGCCGCATCGTTTAAGTAACCAAGCGGGCCGTTCTTGGTCAACAACTATATCCTTCAACCGAGTCAAACATCGGGGCACATCACTTTCGCAAAGTGCTAAAACTTGCCCGACGTGCAAATACAGAGCGGATTTGAAAATTAGAAAGGATATGCCACATCCATGCACATTTCTTTTGTCTTTATATCTTTCCATTTGTTTTATGATTGTATTTGCTCGGAGGATATGATGTCGGCACTATGTTATCCCATATATCTTTCACTTCACGCTTACGTTTGCTGCGCCACCTGAGATTCACGGACGTGATCTGACTATATCTTGTTTATAGTCTTCATCAATATTATATAAAGAGCATAAGTGTAGGCAGATTTTAACATCTTTTCTTCAGCTAAGAATTTGCTCAGCAGTTGTAATCAAGGATATTACCGCTGCATCCGTCCAGACCCAGACCGCCCTTTGTTACTAATCGGATTTCCTTTTCATTTTTTGTTGTTAAAATGAGGAGGCGATTGTGTCCACTGGTTGTATTCGCCGCTTTAATTGCTGTAACGAGCTGCATACAAATGGTTGCAGCAGGTACAGGCATCACTGATACGATTGAGGGATTTCTTGTTCCACAGAACAAAGCAAGGAGGCAATTGGGAGTCCCTGCCCTAAAATGGGATGCCACCCTTACAAAGTATGCGCGTACATCATGCAAGGGAAAGAAGGGGCGACTGCCTCCTCCAGCATTCCGAAGGGCCTTTCGGAGAGAACATCTTCTGGGGAAGCGGCAGCCGCTGGAACGCTACGGATGCTGTTGGTGCATGGGTGGATGAGAGGAAGTGGTATAACTATGCCAAAAATAGTTGCAGCTCTGGGCAAGACTGCACCCACTACACTCAGATCGTTTGGAGAACAACCACTAAAGTTGGAAATGTGCGGCCATCAAATGTAGCAATGGTGACACCTTTATGACATGCAATTACTATCCTGCTGGCAACTATGTTGGCGCCAGACCATACTGAAACTTGGCACCCACCATTTAGCATTCATTCTGCCCTCTTGGATTACTATTTTCCCATTACATCCTTTCAAAGTACCACCTATATTCATATTCTTCCATTACATAATATTTCATTTTTTTAAAATGTAATTGCACATAGCCTTGTTGATATCGGATTGATTCATGATTTTTAAATGTAAGTTTTTCCCATATGATCATTGATTATGTTTCAGACTAAGACCATTAGCGAACCTGCTCACATAATTTTCTAGCGCTCAATAAAACTCATCATTGATTGATCAGAATAATCTGACCATTCAGTACCTGCTACTATTATTATTAATTAACGAGTTGACAACTTATAATGAGTTGACATTGGTCAGGGAGAAAGTTACCACATTAGTTACAAACTTACAGGTAACGAGTGTAATTTACTCCTAGCATAGTTTTTCTCTTTCCAATAGTTTGAATTGATATAAATTTCTATTGAAATGTTTATGATTTAAATTCGTAATCTATGAATCAATTTCTCCACGGTCTTGTTACCGTATACACAGATTATAAATTATGGTAAAATTTTAATTATTTTTCTCATCATATTTATTAAAAAATGATATTACTCACAATCTTCTAAATAAAACAATCTTAGATATATGCATGCCAACATATACATAAGTTCTACTCATACTCAAAAATCAAGGATATTGCAATGCAGAACTTCTAATATCCTTCTGAAATGATGTGTTCTCCCTGCAACTTATCATTAAACACACATACATCTTGAATCAAATGGACATTTAATATCTGAAATAATTAATCAATAAATAAAATATTTACACTATTGGCTTCATGCTTGACTATCGCATTCTTCACTCTCACACACAAAATATACACACTTTTTTTTCTACATGCCTCATAGACTCACATTTATTTATAAAATTGGATTTCATAACATTTTCTACATGTTTCATGCCTCATAGACTCACCTTTATTTATACAATTAGATTAGAACCCAATGAAGTTCTAGATCCTAAGCTAACTCCCAAAATATCTCTCATAATCCTAACACCTCTCATCTAATCTTTAAAATCTCTCATTCAATCCCTTATCCTTAGATAAGAGCTAACTCAATCCATAATCTTCTCAAACCTATGCCTCCTCTAATCTTCTCCTATTTACAATAATCCCTAGTTCTCTCTTAAAACTTTAGGAAAAAATACAATAATTAATTAAATTCTCACTTTGTAACTAACTCCCAGTAAAAGCTTAACCTAGGTTAGTTGCATTTGCATCATGTTCTAACATCCCTTGCATTTGGTTCATGAAATTTTTTCACTTGTAAATGCGTTTTTCATTTTTTACGATATTATGAAACTTTCTCTAACTAGCACAACCACATTAAAAAAAATTAATGTGATTGATATAAGCCAAAGAATTCATTTATATCTACCATTAATAAACATATAAAATTATAAAATAAAATTAAAAAAGACTATTATAAAAAAATATTATTATTATGGTTATAATTAATAATAATTGTTAAGTATGATTTAATATTATTCAATATTAAATGTAATTTATTGTTATTTCATTTTAAATTGTGTAATATAAATTAATTATCTAATAATAACAAATGTGACATTGGACCAAGAGACAATCTTTGTCATAATGGTTCACCATGATTGACCATGGTTGACGATGGTTGGTTTTTCATATCTTTGAGACAATCATTGTCACAATGTGGCGTTGACCATGATCATAAACCTAATGGATTTGTATTAAACCCTAGGATTAATATTATAAACCATATAAATAATATTACACCTTTCAGGACTATGAACCCTATAGATTTTTTTCTAAATATGGCTACTTCTATTATATAATAGAAAGCACACATATACATTCGTCATCCATCAGAAATTGCTGCATTAGCCAATTCCGGCAGGAAATAGCAAGTTCAAAAAAATCAAAAGTGGGGTTGTGAGGAAGGGAAACGAGTCCATGTAGCGAGGAAAATGCTTCCCTTATGGGAAATCAGCTTTGAACAAAAGAAATTATACGGTGCGAAAAAATGAAAAATGATAAAGAGAACTAGACCATAAACATAGAAAACCGTGACAAGTGGGAACCACGAAATTATGCTTCGTCTCCTTCTTATCATCTGAGGCTAATGAGCGTCTCTCTCCTCGATGAAGCAACCGCGCTCAAAGGGATGTCATCCTTGTGCTTGGACAACTAGGGGTCCAACGCCAGAGAGGAGGTCGTGCGAGGCACTCGTCTCGAATCTTTGCCGTCCTCATTGGCTGCGGTTGCCACACGCTGTTGATACGTCCTGACGCGAGACTTAACCGACAAACGCCACCATTTTGTGCTAGAAGATTGAGGGAGGAAGGAGCCATCGTGGACTTGCACATACTGCTTCCTGGAGCATGAGCCGGACGAAGTCGGGTGAGGCTTCGGGAAGGTGCGAGGATAAATGGCGCAAAGAGGCGATGAGGATCAGGACCTCTAGCGCGCCCAAGTTCGGTGAAAAATCCACGGTCCTCTCGATACATACGTGTGAATGGGAGGACGCGAGGGAGAGCCACGACCTCCACCTACGCTGTCATCGCATACGGTGGTGTCATGGTATGGTGGAGATCGAAATTTCAAGAATGCAAAGGATGCGATGCGGGCAAACATGTCGAGTGACGGAGAGACATCTTGGCGCACAGAGTTGAGGGATGTGATGTAAAGTTTCTCGCAGGAGGGACGAAATCGTCTGCGGGGATGACAGAGACCCAACACCGAGAATGACGAGAAAAGCTATGAGGAGAATGTACGAGGGACAACCCCATTGTCCATATATGCCGAGAGAGCGACCGAGCTACCGATCGCACATGAGTAAAGTCATCGAGGGTGGAGTTAAGTCATAGCTAGTGGAGAGAGGATGCGACGAACAGAGTAGGGCATAGTAAATAGCACCCACACCACGAGTAAATAACATCCACGGTGGGAGCCATGTGCCTCCTCGTGACGAGGACGGTTTTCCAGTGCGATGGCAAGGCCGGATGGGCTGACGGAGAGAGCATTAGAGAGCACACACGTGTCCTGAATATGAACCTTTAGATTAATAAACGAGGGATTGATATTATATACCCAAGGGAATAATAAACCCAACAAATTAACACTGCACGAGGGATTATAAACCCAAAGGAATAATATTAAACCCCATGTATTAATATTATAAACTCAAGGTATATAAACTCTTAAAATAAAATATTAAAAACCCTAAAATAAACATGGTTGACCATGGTTGACTATGATTTATTTTCTATATTAAGACAATCATTGTCACAGTGCGACACTGGACCATGGTTGATCTTCATATTCAAAGAATACTATGTCACAACGTGGTGTTGGACTATGGTTTACCATGGCTGGTTTTATAAACCATCGATGGTCGTGGTTGACTATGATTAACCATGGTTGACCTTTCTTTGTATTAAAAATCCAAGGGAAATAATAAACCCAAGAGGTCATACTAAAAAGCCCGAGGGATTATAAACCCAAAGGGAATAATATTAAACCCAAAAGAATAATATAAATCTAAGATGAAATGACTATAAACCCTTTAAATAAACATGGTTTATTTTCATATTGAGATAATATTTGTCATGCAATACACAATATTGGACCATGGTTGAATTTGTTTTGTTTTCATATCTAGACAATCTTTGTCACAATGAGACGTTGGACTCATGGTTGACCATGGTTGTTAGAATGCGTATGCTGGACCATGACACAATCTTTGTCACAATGTGTACATGCTTATTGACCATGGTTGACCACAAATTGACTTTCATATTTAGACAATCTTTCTCACAATGCGACGGTGGACTCATGGTTGACCATGGTTGACCACGCTTTGGATATGGTTTGATGGTGATCGACCAGCATTTCCACCATGGTGTCTCCATAGTTGACCATGATTTCATTATGATTACCATTGAAATTGTGGTGGTTGATGCTCAACCATGATTTGACTATGCCTAACCATGACTATCCACTATAGGTGTCCAGCGCTAATAATGGCCATCCATTATAGTTCAATATAGTTCAACATGGTTGGCAATGGGTCACCTACTCATAGGTCATTATGTTCACGGTGAACTATGCTTCACCACAGTAGTCATGTTGACTATTATTTGCTATAATGCCCATGGTGTGAATAATAGTCAACCATAATCATGCTGACTATAATTGACCATGTAAACAATAATCAACCACAATTAACATGTTTTAATCGATAGATTAATTTATATGTATAAACCCAATGGATTAGTACTAAAACCCTAAGGGATTATAAACCATGGGGACAATATTCAACCCAAGGGATTAATATTATAAACCAAAGGTATATAAACCATAAGGCAAATATTACAAACCCTAAAATAAACATGGTCGACTATGGTTGATTTTCATATTAAGAAAATTATTGTCACAATGCGACGTTGGACCATGGTTGATATTCATATTCGTAGAATCTTTGTCACAATGCGGCGTTGGATCATGGTTGACCATAACTTGATTTTATAAACCATGGTTGACTACATCGATTTGGCGATGGTTTTTCCTTGATTTATATTATAAACTCGATGGGAATAATACACCCCAGAGATTAATATTAAAAAACCCAAGGGAATAATGTTAAAGCCCAAGGGAAGCTATTATAAACCCGTGTATAGAAAATTGATGATAAATATTATAAACCCTTAAATAAACATGTTTTATTTTCATATTGACACACACATTTGTCACACATGATCGTTGGACCATGGTTGACCTTGATTTATTTTCATATCTCAGAAAGTCTTTGTCCCATGATGGAGGACGTTGGATCATAGTTGAATGCATGGTTGCCACTGATGCGAGCATTTTTCCATAATACTATCTTTGTCACAATGTTTCTATAGTTGCTTGACCACGGTTGTACCACAATTGACTTCCTGCCGATCTTTCTTACAATGCGCAGCGTTGGACCATGGCAATGACCATGGTTGACCATGGATTTGAATATGGTTTTACTATGGTTGACCATGTTTACCATTGTAGCGCCTCTATAGTTGACCTTGATTTCATTATGGTTACCATTGAAATGGTGGTCGTTGATGCTCAACCATGGTTGACTATGCCTAACCATGACCATCCACTATAGTGTCCCGGCCAACAATAGTCGTCCACCACAGTTCAATACCATAGTTCATCGTATGGTTGACAATGGGTCACCTACTTGGTAGGAAGCCATCATGTCCTTGGTAACTATGGTTCACGAGGTAGTCTTGCTGGCCTGTTATTTACCATGATGCCGTACGTGACCATGATACGAGCCATGTTATACAATAGTCAACCATACATGATGTTTACTACAGTTGAGACATGTCAGCTTAATGAGTCGAAACACAATCAACATGTTTTAATGAATAGATTAATTTATAGATAAGACATCATAAATGAGTGAAATAATATATTATTAACATTGTACCTCACATGTTATATTATTAAATGTTTAATAATGTTTTCTATATATCTTGATACTATATTAAATCATAATTCAATATTAATGATATATTAAAGAAAAAAACTACATATCACTACTAATTGCATATTAAATAAGTATTGTATCGCTAAACTAAAATAATGATTAAATTAATATATTAATGTATTGTTTAATATTTAAAAATATTAAACAAATATCAATATTATTATTATAAAACTAACTAATTTTATAGTTTGAAAAATGTGTACCTAAAATATCGAATAAGATTATTAATATTGAATAAAATGTATATTGGTTTTATTTTTGGATTAAAATAAATGGGAATTGAAATTAGTCGGCTAATAATATAGAGTTTATTCCATCTTATTATTATAATCATAATCGTTTAAGTCTTTATGTATGATCTTTTCCTGAATATTACTATCACATCTAAATACCTATTTACACCTCTTTTATAGACATAGGTTGGTGGAAAGGGTTTAAATTTTCAATTCTCAATATCTCACTCATACACTTTCATTATATATACAGCAATAAATTAAACTAACCCAACAATTAATTAATATATAAATTTATTAAAAAATATATTAATAATTCATAATATAAGCATATTTGTATTATATTTATATACGTACTACTATGTAAATGGAGATGTTAATTTCTAAGAGGTTTTCATCCTGAGACGAGGGATTTTTAATATAGCATATATGATATCATCTCCTTACTTCTTGAACAGGCTATCCGTCATGTTGGAACTGTAAGTTTTTGCCACACCGTACTTTTCACTTTAATATCTTACTTCGAGTTTGCACTGAATTTTTGGCTTAATTGTATTTGGTATTCAACACTACAACGGATCATGTTACATCTCGGGCTCTATGCACTAGATTTGCTCCCAACATCATTTTGTAAGTATTTTTTATTATGATGACCAGAAAATTTGAGTTAACCAACCTTCAGCTTTCGGCCTCAGATTCCGGCATCATGATGCAGATTCTATGCATTACAACATTAATTTTCCAATTGTTTTAACAACTTTTTTGACGGATTAAGTAAATAGAGAGTTTTATTTAACCGTCAAATGTAGTGGAAAAGAGAATACATATGCAATTAAGCATCTTGTCATATTTTTGAGTATATCAGAAAAGGGATTTACCTATGTTGTGGAAAAGAACCTAGTCATCAGTATTAAAAAATAGAAAATCAGATACAGTGGAAATAGAAAACAGAAAAGCATGCATTTCTCTTGTACAATGCAAAACTAAGTTTTGAACTCAAGCTGTTTTTAGTAATAACGTAGTATCTTACTGTGACTATAATTGCAGTGGCTTTCTAAGCGACATAGGAAGGCCATATATGCGCGTGCACTTGACAAAGATGAAAGCATATATGCTACTTAACTGCATTATTATGCTAGCATTGAGATTTGGTTTCTTTTAACTTCACGGGTTAATAAAATCAAAATTGAGATTTGAGGGGAGCCATCTCATCATTCCTTCCACCCTCCAGAGATACTCTCAACCATTAAAGATAAACCACATAATCCCAACCTTTAAAGATAAACCCAATGATTTAACGATTTAGCGTATTATACCAATTTTAAAGAAAATTACCGTGTAATACATCACCATTAAAGATAAACCATAATCCCAACCTCTTAAAGACACCCAATGGTTTTAATTTGACATGACTATACCAATTTGACTGGTATTTTTTTATAGTAGCAAATTACAATGTGACACAATTTCGATCTCATTTCTGGATTGCAGAACCGAGGCTTATGCGCTTATCTCATTGCTACTGACCGTGAGAAGCCATTTGAGTAAGACTCGCATACCAAAAGGAATAGCTTATAGCATGCTTCTCTTTGCCAGAAGCATGAACTGCACAACTAGTGGTGCGATTATTGTTTCAGGTGACACAACTCAACTCTATCGTGTAGTCATCTTTTCTACTGTAGTGTATTCGAATTTTTTCATGTAATTAGGGGTTACTTGATCATGTTAATCCATTTCTAAGATATGTTGTGATAAATTTGTCAGCATTGATAACCATGCTCAATCTGATTACTTTTGGACTATATCAAAACCTTAAATACGACATAAGGTCCGCTACGCTTTATTTTATTTTGGGTTCCAGTAAGCAGCATGGGTTTTCTCTGCTTAAATGGGTTCCCGTAAAGGCAGATCCTTCGCCGAGTGACCGTTTTCGCTACAATAAATAGAAGTTGGTTTTAGCACCAGAAATAAAACCTAAATCGAAAAGATCAGTTTATATTTATATAACACAGCTACACACGGTGCAGAATGTATGCCGGTGCAGAATGTATGTTATTAATGCAGTGGAGCGCGAGGTTTTGTTTCCCTTTCCAAGTTAAAAATAAATAAATAAATAATAACAATAATTACGCCCAGGCTTCTTCCTTACGATTTACACGTCGAGAAGGATGTGCGGCTCGGCAGGAGAAGGATGGAGCCAACCAAGATCCACGTCGAAATCGCAAAGTTTGCAAATGTATTCTCAAATGATACCGCATTGTGATCACAAGCTCCCTTGGTTGGTAGGTGAAGCCAACAAACAAGAGGTAATTCTAAAATATAAATATTATTACCAAATTGTTTTTACATGGCTATTCTAACATAAATATTATTAGCAATTGTTAATTTGGAAAAATTGTATGAGAAAAACATTTGTAAACATGTATGCCATATATCATTTCCTAAAATAATAGATCTATTTTTAAAGATAATTATAACAGACACCTTAATTGAAAACTATAAAAAATATATTTATGTTTTGTTTTAATGTTTATGCATTTTAATTTAAAACACTTTACGTGACATTGGTGTTACAAATTATTTTATTTTATGTAAAATAGTGTTCTAACTTTTCTATCATAGAATGAAAGTTTTTAAACATACTTTAGACAAATATCGTTAAATATTATTCTTTTAAAATAAATTAAGAAATATTTATTTCAAATTTATTATCATTAAGTAATAGGACTAATGGTAATTAACATAATTTATAATTATTATTTAAGAGGAATAAGAAATATATATTTTTTAAATATGCTTTAAGTTATTACTTTAAATATGAATCGACATGAATAAAATTTGGACGATAAAGTAACCAAAAATATATAATTAAATTTCGATTAACACACAACTCTCCTCTATCCCATATTATTTTCATGCTTCTCATGATGCATGTAATAAAAGATTTGATTGTATGACATGTACAATTCTTTCTAGTCAATACGTATTTATCAAGTTAGATATTATAAATTGCTAAAACACAATTAAAAAACTTTGAATGCATAAAGCTAACTATCTAACTAACCACCGAACTATCCTATGTGATAAAAACATGTAAATCATGATTACAATATTTCAGCATATTCTATCTTATTTCATTTCTATTGCTTTTATACGTAGTAGAATAAGCCTTTTGAGCTAAAATCAACCAACACTGAAAAATAAGCTACATCTATATTCTCATGTACAAAGGTTATAGTAGGGTGTTAGATCCACTAATTATTATTGATTCAATTTACTTTGAGACCATTATGAGAAACATTACATTATCACAACATCGCGTGCACAACGTTCTCTTATTTTCCTTGCTTACAATGCAAGGGAAGACACTTTATTTATTTATATTTTTCCTGCGTAGATTTTCTCTTGGCCTTTTTGGTGTTAATTGATTTAGCTCATATTAATGAAATCTCAATTTCCCGGGCTAAAATACCACTAAAAATTCATCCACAAAATGGTTATTGTATCGAGTGGTGCCACATTGAAACAGATGTGATAAATATCAGTGCGGCCAATTCACATTTCTCTGGCTTTATGTGCCCAGATCCACTCACACCACCGATCTTCATTCAACAACAATAAATGTAGAACAAAATTCTTATTTTTCTCAATGGTGCCACATTGGAAGACAAGAATAAATAAGGGAGGCTAAATTCCACATTTCTCAAGCCGAGATTTTCTTAGAGAAAGCTATTGTTGTAAATATATTCTACTGCAAAAGGGAGATTCATTTTAGATTCACTTTCTATGCATATTTTTGTTATATTGTAAAATCTCATCCTCATAATCGGCATTGCAATGCATGCTTACTAAACCTAAAATAAATCGGTATAAAAACATATAAAATCAATTTTTGAGTGATAGGATTACAAAACCACTCATACACACATGGGCGATGTGATCTTACCTAACAATTATTTTTCATTTTTATCTTGATATCATCTTAAAACTCTTTAAAAGAGAATTCCGTTTTAAGATTTTCTGCTAACATACAATGAGGTTGTACATAATTAAATAAAATACGCTGTATAGAAGTATGGTTACTGGCTTTCTTTGCATTGTTAGACAACATTCAAGCATACCCATCATGCCTACTACGCATATGCTCAACTTTCATCTTTAGTTTCATCGACCACACAGAATTATAAGACATAGTATAGAAAAGCCACACTATTTTAGAGAACGTAATACTGCTGTAAACTTTTCAACATTTAAGAGAATTGAGAGATGTACATAAAATACACATTATTAAAAGCAGATACACATACAAATACATTTACATTATTCAAGAGAATTAGACAGCTGCAAGAATATCTAGGAAAAATGAAAATTCCCCATGGAGGAGCTCAAATTTTCCCCTACCAAGCTGTAAAGAGAACCTTCGATTATCTCTCTATGTATATAATCTTCTCACGGAAAGTCTCTCTATGTTTTCTTTAAAAACTTGGGCCTTTTATTTCTTTCAATATTTAATAATGCAAGGCCCATAGTTTCTTACACTGACTGATCTAAAGGTGGGAGAGATATTTTCTTGATTCTATTCACCAACAATTTCTCTAATAAAAGTAGACTGAGACGAGTTTATGAGCTTTCGCAGCCACAACTATGGCCGGAGGTAATCTCGTGAAATTTTTGTTTTCTCAAATGAGAAATTCCAAACACAAGTAAATGCACTATGCATCCTCAATTTGCATCTCACTTATGTGAAGGCAATTCTTCGCTCATTGAAAAAATTACACTTAGATATCCACTCTGAAATATAATTAGGTGTTCTAAAAATAAGATCCCTACACGCCTAGCACCCGCTACATTTATATGTAGATGTTTGGTTACAAAGAATATGTAGTCGCTACACACACAAATGTACGACAAATGATGTTAGCTCCGTGCCTTCTGCACCTCGCTCGACTCTTTGGTTATCTTTGATGTTGTGTCCTCTGTCCACCAAGATCCCCATCCAAGGAAGCCGCTGACCTCATTTAAACGGATTCTACGATGAGAACGATCCTCTAAATTGGTGGCACTCTGCCTCACCTTGACTTTTCTTCTGTCTTTCTGGCAGTGAGTTTTATGAGCAAACTGCGTGTATGCGATGGGCTCCTATCTTTCCCCCATTGTTGCTAAGTTGTTTATGGAAGATTTTGAATCTAACGCCTTAGCCTCTGCTAAATTCTGCCCTAGGAAGTGGAATAGGTTCATAGATGATACTTGTGTCATCTGGCCCCATGGTCGGGAGAAATTAGATCTATTCCTTGGGCACCTGAACTCTCTATCTAATTCCATCAAGTTCATGATGGAAGTGGAGGTTGATGGTTGCCTCCCTTTCCCTGATATCCTTCTCTCATGGAATGAAGATTGCTCCATTTCTCACAGGGTTTTTCGCAAGAAGACTCACACAGAACAATATCTTCATGTTGGATCCCATCATTTTCTTGCTCAGAAATTTGGTGTCCTGTGTACTCTTGCGACTCGTGCTCTTAGAATATGTCATGACAATTCCTTGGAATCAGAGAAATCTCACCTTCTTGATGTTTTCAAAAATAATGGTTATAGTAGATCTCAAGGTCTTATAGCCTTTCATAAGGTGTATAAAGGATTGAGTGGAAAATCTACTCGGTTGGATCCTATTTCCAAGGTCCATCTCCCATTTATACAGGGGACAACAGACAAAATTGTCCATATCCTTAAAAGAAATAATATCTCTGCTTCTTTCAAACCTATTTACACTATTATAAATTCTCTTAGGTCTATTAAAGACCCTATCAACCCAATAGACATGAAAGGGATTTACTTGATTCCTTGTTCTTGTGGAATTCCCTATATAGGAGAAACAGGTCGATCCATTAGGCAGAGAATCCGGGAGCATGCTGCAAATATTAGACATAATCGGTCCCATACCTCGGTTATTGCTAAACCTGTGGAAAAATACTGCCACCATGTTTCTATTGAAGACTCAAAAGTCGTCACTAATGTTGATCACTTCCACCATAGGAAATTAAGGGAGGCGATCGAAATTGAATGACATGCTAAGAATCTCAACCGTGATGATTGTTGGAAATTAAGTAGGATTTGGACCCCGGTTCTCGCCAAGTAAACTTTGTTATTTTATGTTTTATTTAATTTATTTTATATTTTATTTTATTTTATTTTTGTTTTTTAATTTATTGATTTATTTCTATATATATATATATATATATATATATATATATATATATATATATATTTTGTTTTACTTTATAAAATTTTTTTATTTTAATACCTTTTTCCTCCCTAAGGTATTTTGCGTTATTTGAGACATATATTCCTAAGTAAGAGTAATTATATTAGTAAAACATATGTTACAGTGAGCCGACGACCTCAATAGTGCAGGCCATTAGTGGTGGCACAAGTCCAGCAAAATAACAAAAATCGAGCTGCCCGCATGGGGAAACTAACCCATGTAAGGTTTGTAATGCTGCCTCTATGGAGGAAACCAGCTACATCATGGCATAGACTAATACATCCCAAAACAACAAAAATAACAAGAGAACTGGAAAAAATTACTTGGTAAAGGCCTGTAGATTAGAGCATTTTTTATTTTTAAATAATTTTTGTGTTAAATTAATTTTAGATATTATTTTAAGATAAAATCATTTAATTACAAATAGTCTTTGAGCATAAAAATTTTTAATTATTATAATAATAATAAATATTTCTTATTAAAATTTAACTATTTAATTAGATCTTAAATAATATAATAAGCATTAGGTATACTTTCAAATATTTAAATCTCACCTCATTTTAAAAATACTAATTAAAGTAATTTTACTAAAATTACTATTTAAAAAATTAATCTCCATATTATCAAAGTCTCCAAACTAACATAGAGTGAATATATACATATGTCAGTGATAATTACTCACATTATTATGATAATTCCTCACATTCATCTTTTATAAAAATGCATAATTAAACAGTTTTAGTAAATGGTAAAAGATATTATTTACAATATCTTTTTAAAGTATTTATCAATTCCATATCATCCATATTTTTATCTAATGTTATTCTTTTATCAAGTATTGGGAATTGAGTTTGTAATAATATATTTTATTGAAAATTTATAAACATAAAAGTTAATGTGTGTTATGCAATGGTGAGGTAATTTGGGTTCATTTATTTGTTTTTACTTTTTTCATTTTCATGCTCTCCCTTAAGATATTTGGCCCTCCATAAGGGGATTTGTTCTTGAAGGAGCATTGAAGTTTGTATGGGTTCTGGTCTAGCTGGTTTAATTTCGCTTAATCTTGGTTTCTAGGTAGAAAAATTATGTAATATATTCCTAAATTGGGTTGTCTCAAATCTTCTTTAGATTCCTATTGCCTTTTCTCCTTCAGTATCAGAAGAGTTTGTCACAATAACAATGGATGATCAACCTCCCTGAACTAGAAAAAGGTTGTCATAGTAACAATGGTACATGAAACTCCCATACTCACACACAAAGGGAACATTCATGACAATCAACTAAAGCAATACCCCTAGCAATCCAAAAGGAAATTGACTATGCTGAGAAGGAAGTCAAAATTGATGGTAGGATTATAGAAAATGAAGAGGTCTTGGAGCACATCAACAATTGGATTCCGAATACAGAAAGTACAACAATGAGACACACCAAATACATTAAAATTATGTATATTTATTTGAAACTCAAAAACTTAATGGGAAAGATGTTGATGGAGCCATAGACTTAGCAAAAGAAAACAAACTAAACTAGACATCATGATAAGAACAATGACAAGAAAATTTGCCAATTTAAAATCACCACCAACTATTAATATAATTATTTTGATTAACCAATAAAGATATAAAAAACTCTAAAACTTAGATAATAAATACTAATATATTTAATTGACCATATTTAATAAATGGTTTATAAACCTAAATAGGAAAACAATGTTTCTGGTCTGATTTCTTTTGTAACACGATAATAAGCAAAGCTAAATTATAATTATATATATCATATGATATAAATCATCAAATAATTCTCGATTAAAAATATATATATTCTTACTTTAAAAGCATTATATCATTAAAAAATATAACTAAGAAAAACAAAAAATACTAAACAAAATCTTTGCTTGCAAAGTTAAACTTCACCCATACCTTATCTCCCTTTTCGCTTCCGCGCTATCAAAAGACGCGTTCGAATTAAAATATGTATGAAGCATTATTTGTTATTTTAGACATTATTATCTCAACACATTGCTAAACTAATCAGCGTATCATGTGTTATGTCCATTATTTTTGCGAAAGCGAAAGTCCGATAATTATTTTTCAGTGTTTCAACCACAGACGGTGCTTACATAAACTATGGTTATGAAACTTCTTTTACGGAACGTTGAAAACGAAATACATCGATTATAGAGACTCCTGAGAATTCGCATGTGCCATTTTACAAAAATAAAAGAATATATATATATAACACGAGAATTAGTATGTGGGATTGATTTTAGAAAAATTAAAAGAAAGTGTATATATATATTACCATAGCATTTTGCGCCTGGCATATTATATCAGATTTCCCAGAGCATCTTGTTTTGGTTATACTTGGATTGTTGATTCTACGAATATTTGGTAATCAAACCGACATAGAGCGATCAAATAATTGACTTCCCTTGTTCCTCTGACTGCCAAATATTGGAGAAATCAACAATCTACATACATAGGCTTAGGAACCAGGCCAGAGACGTCAACGGCAATAAGGGGAATACTTTAACAATTAACTGGAGGAACACCTGTTTAAAAATATTTCATTAAATTGCCCCTGTAGGTTGGGATCAGATTTCAACCCTCGGAATTTATGCATATTATGGACCGTTGGACATATGGAATGGCGCGCATCTACTTGGACGTATGTCATGGTGTCTCCTTGTATTTTGAAAAGGAGATTCATACGACTTTATAGTATTTTCATTGCAATTTGAAATCATTAAAATTTATTATATTTAAAATTATGTTTATTATTTTTTTGATGATGATGT